>JAMSLZ010000012.1:0-600000 GCA_026027325.1 Actinomucor elegans | reverse complement strand
AACCGGGCCAGGCGGAGGATTTCTTCTTTTCTGAGTAGTTGATCTGTAGGTGATAGATCAATACCTTCTTCGGGCATACAATATGTGCCTGAAATAATAAACTTGATCAATCTACGTTTGGTATTTGATAGGCGAATATACTTACAGCGAAGATTGCAGCGTTCTGTCAGTGAAATGCGTAAGTAAGTATGATGGCGATCGAATGTATCTACAAGATGTTCGGTGATTATTGGCTTCTTGCTCTCGACGTGACGGACAGTGTTTGACACATAATCATTCTAATTTACAGATCATTAGTCATCGAAAAGGTAGATCTGTATTTATAAGCAAGGTAGAAACTAACGTGTTTTAAAGCAGCAGCCTAGTTTATTGATGAATAAAAACCACTTGTGGATTTTTTTTTTTTGGATATCTTACCTGAGAATTATAAGAAGCTTTACGGAATAGACTAGATAATCGTGGTTGCGTTAGTCTTCTTGTCAAAAACATGTTTACAAACAGAAGAAAAAGGGGGAAGGGACCATTATCAGAAAATTCTCACAGATTAAGCCGCAGTTACGCTTATTCTAAAAAAAAAAAAAAAAAAAAAAAAGCTTTCTATTTGTTGCCTTATTGTATGATAGATATTTGATAAGAGCACAATGTAGATAAGACTTATCTCATTTGATAGCTTAAGATCTACAAAAAATACTGCGTTTTAAATGATAATCTCATAGCAAACCCTGACTTGTCAAAACTATTTTGAAGCCTTAATTCAAACCATTGTTCTCGGTAAATCATGTACTAGATAGTCTGTTAGGCGAACCAAAGAGATACGAGATATAATCGTTTCCGTAGCATGCCAAGCCAAGAAAGCGCAAGGATTTTAACTAGAAGAAGAGAAAGGAACGATCATTAGCTAACGAAGGTTATCAATGAACAAATATGAAAATGCCTAATTTAGTCCGAAGGATAGGAATCAAATCAAGATTTTAACAGATGTACCGGTTCGTTCTGATTATGGACTAATCGGGCAAGTCTTTTAGCCGAGATCTCTATTAAGATGCAGTGTTGAATAACGTGCCCTGTAAAACTTTTACATTGAAAAATATGTTGCATGTAATATTTGTTCAAATGAAGGCTTACGACACTTTATTTCACGTATTTACTGATAAAATCACTTGATAATTCACAACCTTTCAACTCAGAGACCCAAAGACATTGGTACGATTGATTCTGATAAAAAGCCGTTCTAATTTTTTTTTATTTTTATTATTATTATCTCGTATATGTATGCGCGTAAGCCCTCGTAGTCCATTATGTCGAATCTTTTTTTTCTAGCATACTGTCTGCATTATCATAAAGGTCTGGAAAGGATTTTGAAAATTCCTCTGAAAGGAGCTGCCGAAAATCCTATCCAAGAGAAGAGTTTTTCAGTCATTCTGTCAATGATTCCCGAGATTTGACTGTAACTTACGCTTACTGCGTTGATCTTGCCATTAGTGAACTGATTTTCCGTTGCAGCTCTTTCCACAAACCCTTGTGTGAATATGTCCGGGTTTCTACCATGCTCTACAAAGCTACCGTGCTGTTAATGTCTTTGATTCACTTGATTAACTAGCAGTATTTACTTTATCACTTCTTCAGGTATAAATGAGTCGATGCCGTTCTTTAATTCGTCAATTTCTTTGTAATGCTCGATAATGCTATTACTATAAAAAGTGACCATTGAGTAAATACTTGACGCGTTTGAATGTGTAGCAATGTAGGTCTATTACATTTTCTTCCATACAAGTTTATTGCCATCAGGTTGGAAATCGTACACAATAACACTCAATTCAAACAGCTTTTGTAGTAATTCATTAAGTTGATCTTCTACAGATTGACGTGCATTGGCTGCTGAATTGTCTTCGGTTTGCATTGATATAAAGCTTTATGTCAAAAGGACAAGATAAATGAGAGCTTGAGGGTATTATTTACAGTAGAGGTTATGAACCAAGGAAAAAAAAAAAAAAAAAAAAAAAAAAAAGAACTAAAAAAAAAAAGCTCGGAAGTGCAGAGAATTTTAAATTTCAATTTTCATTAGGTGCCCCCTTTGTTTGCATTTCTGCAAAAAATTGAAAACGTTTCGACGTAAAAAACTAAATTTGAATGTATTATTATTAATGTATAAATATTGACATACTTTTAAGATATATCATATATTCATGATTTTTTTTTTCATACACAATTATCACATTAGAAACAAAAACTTGCAAAGTCAAAATAAGAACAGTTAAAAATCGGAAAGATATCTCAGTTTTTTCATGAAGATAGTGTAATTTTTATACAAGTTGGTAATAAATTGAATGCTGTACACATTTTTTAACAAAATTTGTGTCCGTCTACGCTTTCTATTATGTGAAAGCTGCTTGAAAGGTATCATTGATTCCATTATGGATAAAAAAAATATAATGGTAGTGGTAGTTTATTTTTTTTAAAATCCAAAATCCAATCAATCATCGCAAAGTCTTAAAACTCAGCATTATAAGGTAAAAGTTTTAACAAATCTCACTGGGCATAAATCCATGCTATTGTTTCTTTCTGATAGATGTTTCCAAAATTGTTCCTTGATATCATAAAATATTTAACCGCCCATAGCACTGATACTGCGTCACTAGGGTTTAAAATTTTGTTCCTTATTACGATCCTTTGAGCCTTAACCAACAACCTACAATCGAGGCATATAATATCATGAAACCACAGTTCATGCTTTTCTGAAATCGAAGTTCTTCAACACACTCAATGAGCCGATGTCAAAGTTTTGGTTTAATATCATGCACAAAGAACCTTCTTGAAAGAAAGTATAATTTCTCTTTACATAATAAAGTGATCGAATGTTCTAACCGTTTGACTGTTCAATCATTTCTGTCTGTGATAAAAAAAAAGGAGAGAGAATAAAACAGTACGTAAAGTTTCATTTCCAGTCTAAGAGACACACTAAAATCGCGTGTTCCTTTTGAACCTATCTACATTGGTTGCATTCATTGGAGTTTGATTCTCTGATATGTTTCATATCGATTTGCTTCCCAGAACTAGGGATTTTACATTTTGAATAAACCCCAGGCGATTTTCAGGCAGTTTTAAGGAATAATCTAATTGGTTTATCATTTATCAGGTAACCTAAAGTATAATCGATCGGGCCGAATTAAATATATAAAAGAGTATGATTTCATACGTTTGTAGCTTTTTTTTAATACGAACTAATAAACAATGGTCGCTATAAAGCTTATACCGATTTGTAAGTTTTCAATTCCATTATATACGTTTCTGACAGCTAATATACAGTGATTATTCCTAGTTCTCGGCCTCTTCACTCTTTCAAGCGCTCAATCAGACTCTACTAACTCTGTAATCAATTATAATGTTATCAACCTTATAAATGAAACACATTCGATGGCTGTTGAAGTAGATAATGTTACATATCCTTTAACACCCTCGAAAAGTGCTAGCATTATATACAGTGGTCAAGCTCCAGCTGCGCAATCTGGATACCGATACGTCAAAATCTCGAAAGGGAACGACAGCCGAGAGAGCGAGTCATTTTTCCGTCATCCTACCAAGAACAGCACTGTAAACGAGTTCTTTAACCGCTCTTGGAACTCTCGCAATTTGACTCAGTTACCAGTTCTTTATCAGCCTTTGGATGCTATTCATCGAATCAACTCCAGTTTGCATAGAGACGGAGAAATTCCTACTATACATTTGGTGGGCAACCAGACTGATTTTGACATTATGCATCACAGCAATTTAACTGGGGATTACGAAATTAAAGGCAATATGACTTATGTCACATTGGATGATGCTTTGCTCTATCACAACGTTGAAATTTCTTTGGCTGGCAGAAGTTCTCGTGGGATGCCAAAGCTATCTTACAATATCAAACTGGACAAGAAAGATAATCTTTACGGCTATAGACGTGTCAAATTGCGAGCTTTGGCCACTGACCCATCATACATCCGAGAACAGCTTGCTTACGATGTCATCAAATCTGTTGGGCTCTTGTCATCCGAGTTTTCGTACTGTCGTGTTTTCTTGAATAATCAAGAGCTTGGTCTGTTTGGTATCATTGAAAACTTCAAGGACCCTTGGTTGGCCAATACCTTTGCCAATGGTGATAGCAACTACAAGAATGGTAATCTGTATCAAGGCGTGGGCTTTTCTCCTGCAAGCATAGCTGTGAATCATACATCAGATTTGGATTTCTACAATAACATTACCGCATATTCTGATGGGCAATACGAAATTCAGCAACGAGCATACAATAGTAAGACGGATGATTATAAGCCGTTGATGAAGTTCACCGAATTTATTGCCAAGGCTCCTACCAATGGAACTGGTGCTGTCGCTGTGTGGAAAAAGCATTTAGATACTGATTCCTTCCTTCGTACTATGGCTCTCGAAGTCATCCTTGGTTTCTCCGATGGTTACTTTACTATGGCTGACAATTACTATCTTTACCACAATTTGGATATTGGAAACTTCTTTTACATTCCTTATGATCTGGATTTCACTCTTGGCTCTACGTTGGCCAAACTTGATAATATGTGGAGCGGCAATTACTCTACTTACCCAGGCCTCCTTACTCGTCCTTTAATGACCAAGATGATGCAAGTACCTGAATTTAAGCAACTATATCAAGACTTACTTGTCAATATGACCAAGCACTTGGTCAATCCTGTCGATATGAACGGTCACATCGATGATATAGTGGACATGATCAAGGATGACGTAAAGTGGGATCAAACATTACCTCGAGTAGGAAGCAACAAGCTTACCGAAATTTTTTCTAATCCGAACACTAATGATACTGCTGCGATGATCGATAATGGTATTATCTCCAATATGGATAAGGATACTCTAGAAGACTTTGCTAAAAGACTGAATCAAAACATCTCTCTGGAAGACGCGGTTAACGGACCAACAGGCTTCATATCCTTGGCTGGTGTCAAAGAGTGGGTGCAAAAGTCAAGCGAAAACATTTTGAAGTTTTACAATGCTTCCAATGCCCAGCTTAACTAATAGTATGACTGTATACTCTTAATAAATAACTACTTGTATGTATATCATTAAATGTACATTTGTATCACTTCAAAAGAGATTAGACAGTACAGTTAGTTATAGATTTAGTGATAGCTAGGTGTACTGCTGGTAAATAACCCAATGAGCATATCGTTATATAAATAAAGGCCAAAAGTACAATATCATATTCTTGCTTACCATTGTTATTATGTTTGTGCGCAGTATTAAATAATGATTCATTTCTTGTTATATCATGGAATGTTTGACGCAGCATCTAAATGATCTATATATTGAGAGCATGATTTCAAATATAATGCTTCTTACTTTTAATAGAGCCCCCTTTAAATTACTACCACAACCTTAATGTTTATTTTGAGTCAATAGACGGCAATTTAAAGGTATAGTTAATGAATAGCCTAGGCAGATATATGGAATGTTATGTTTTGCATGTGTCTGATATAAAATACCCAAATGATGGCCATATGCACAAAAGAATCCAAAAACGGAGCAATTCGATAAATCAAAGGTGATGTTACGTTGTGCGGTACAGAATTCAATTATACGCAATTTTTGGTGTTAAAAGTTTGATTAAATTCCAAGATTCTGATGAGAGAAACTATTTGCAAACCTCTGACAGTCAATATACATCAGGAAAGTTCATAGTGTGGAGGTTTGCACTCTGTATGTACTGCTTTTTGGTCTTATTAAAAACATTTTAAGGGTATAGTATATAATACAACTTTGGCTATTATATCTTCAGTATGCATTAACACTTTTTATGTATTTTTTTTTTTTTTTTTTTTTTTTTTTTTTTTTTTTTTTGTTCAAGTTGGACTGAGTACATCAATCTTAAGCTGCAATAGCTATAAATTCAGGTTACTTGGAAGCCCATCAATGCCATCTTTCAATAGCATGAGTGAAACTGAGCAAATTGGTAGAACAAAATATGCCTTGTATGGTTAATAATACTAAATTCAAACTATATAGGAATACTTGTCGGGACACAATAACTTTTATCGATCCGCCTGGTATCTTTTGTAGCTTTTCTTTTATTTCAAATCAAGATATAAAACGTAGAATAGTTCATGCCTTTAAAACACGCTTTACCAAAGCTTCAATCCCTTCATTGTTCTTGATAGCATCTTCTAAGCTCTTGAGAGCATACTTGGCCAGCATATCCACCTCTACATTGACACGGTCGCCGATCTTTTTCAAAGGCATGATAACATGTGCTTGTGTATGAGCGATCATCATAATAGAAAAGGTACGCTTGTCATCGTCTACATCGCACACAGTCAATGAGGTGCCATCCAAACAAATGAAGCCTTTAGGAATCACATATCTCATCTTGTCTTTGTCTACTTCTTCCATTTGAAAAGTATACCAGATGGAATTACCCTCGGGTTTGATATTGATAATCTTGACAGTATTATCTACGTGTCCTTGAACCATATGTCCACCAAATCTTTTGTTTGAATCCATAGCACGCTCCAAGTTTACTTTATCTCCAACCTTCAAATCACCTATGATACTAATTCAATCCCATGCATCATCCTCTATTACTGGTTTTCTTACCTAGGTTAGTGCATCTCAAAGTTTCAGGTGCAACACCCACTTTAAAAGAAGCAGTATCAAACTCTGTGACAGTCAAACAAGTACCTATATTCCAATTGATTTTTAGTTTTTTTTTAGCTTTGTTATACTGTTTAAGCGCGCTTACCGTTGATAGCGATACTGTCACCGAGATGACAGTCAGTCAGAATGTCAGCAGCGTTAGAGATGGTAATGGTCCAACCATTTCCGCCAGATTCAGTATTGTCTTGCTCTTGAATGGAAGAGACATTTCCTATAATTTCAACAAGACCGGTAAACATTTTGATTTATTTGATATTCAAGTAAAAGAGAAAGAAGAGGTGAGAGAACAGATTTGTCATCGCTACTAATGGCTGACTGTCTTCACTTTGGACTGCTGAATAAGCTTGCTTACCCAATCAAGCTCAAGATTTGATTCGCAGGATTCTTAACAATGACAAATCTCAATACTTCAAAAGCAAATTATAAACTAATCAAAATATTTTATTGATTTGAAAGCCTGTAAATAACAATGTTATCGTATTCAAGTTTCTTCCTTTATATAAACTTGACTTTTTTTTTTGAAAATAGGTTGTCAGTTCGCGTTTGTGATCTTGAGAACAGGCGTTAAAAACTGCATCTTCGGACTTTGGACAGTTTTCATCCGCTTTGACGTTCTTCTCCATAATATATATTCAGGAATTTACTTGAATCAGGTACAATGTCCAAGAAATAAAGACCAGAACATAATTGAAACAGGCTTGTTAAATGTTCACTTGACCATGTTCTTTTAAGGGTATAGTTAAAGGCTTGAGAGACGTTTGCAAATGTGATTTAGTCGAAATCAATTTTGATCTGATTCATTACTAAACATTTGCAGCAAAGTATCAGCTTGTAATTGAATATTAGGTCTAATCACTGGAAGCTCTCCAAGTTCTGACCACTGCAATATCAATTTACCAAATGCAGCGCCGTTCAGCGATGTAAATTTGGTTTTCCTGTCCTTCAACCAATCGCAGATGGCGCAGATTTAGGTGCTGCCGATTGAATTGGATAAACGGGACTAGGAAAGCGAGGTCTGAGAGAGTAGGCCACCCAGAAATAGTCAGATTTTGTAAATGGTGATAATGAATTAAGATATTGTCTCGAATACTCCAGATATAAATAGTTTTTTTTATTAGTAAAAGATGAAGCTTCAGGATTACTTTGACATCTGGTAAGCTCCATAAAACCAACGAATGCATAGTTTTTTCTTTTCAAGTTATTAGATACAGCTGGTTTCAGCTGGATTGTTACTCCAATGGGATGGATGATCGCACAAGCTGCTACACATATGTGTTAATACCAACCTGATGCTTAAAAAATCGATTAAATCTTACTTTCTGATAATTCCCCAAATAAACTCAATTGGCAGGAATGATAGGCGCACATTAACGGTATTGGCTGTAGTAGTGTTGCTCGTGATTGAAAAAAAAAAAACAGACGTAGTGTAGATAGAAGAAGTCTGCATGCTCTTTGTAATAGAAACTGGATAGACTGCAAAATTAGATGCTGTATTTGTATATAAAATCAACTTCGGCCACAGCCAAGATGAGTAATACAATTTATTTATTTTTTTGGGTTCTAAGTTCAAGAAGAGAATCACAATCAATGTTCGATGTCAAGTAGATGAGTAACATAAACAAAAGTAAGATTACCTTTTGGTGATAATATGGCATAGCATAATTGAAACTCATGTCTCCCTTTAGCTAGATCAGACTATCAATTTGAACTATGGACAGTGATACCAAACAGCTCAATTTTTCTCTGCTAAGAGAAAGATAAATTAGGCTTGATTTATATATATATATATATACCATTTGTAAAATGTCTTGATTGATATAATACATTCGTTTTGAGTACTCAATAAACGACTAATTATATAGCATCGTTTTACCCAAGTGCCCTTTCATTCATTTAGGTTGATGAATTATGCGTTATTATCCTTCATGGTCTACAAGTCTCCCTTAGTTGTAGGCTGTCTGTCATTATTATGTTATTGAGTAGCGATTTGTTTTTTTTTGTTTTTTTTTTACTAAAGCAGAAAAGCTTGCTCAGAATACAAACATTACAGGCTTTCAAATATAATAGAAGTTTCAAGTCCCTCGTCAAAAATAGGTATATTTTCCTTTTCTGATACCCGATACCTTGGAAAAAGTCACTAAACTTGATTACACATTGACTGTCACAGTGAAGTATTACTGCTATTTAAGATCAACGATCAAACTTTCCCTTTTGTACTTCCTTTTACTGTATACTGTATCAAATTATGGCAGCAAGAAAGCCCATCTTTGTTCGCTTTAGATCTTCGAATCTATATGTGATGGTAACAGTATCCATGTCACTGTTTACAGATGTAAACTTATATTTCTACTTGTTATATATCACAATGACTTAAACTTATTGATTTAATTCTTGTTAGATGATAGTCTATAGTATCATTGTACCTATCAGTACGTGTGTTTTTTTTTTGATAATTTGAGTATCACAAGTACAACTTATAGATCAGTTATCATTACTAGTGCCCTTTGTTATTGATGCTTTGCGAAATGGTAGCTCGCCTAATTCCGGATCGGATACATATACCAATGTGATATCGGATGAATCTAGTGTATCTAAAGATACAGGTATCTTATTGGCGTTGTTTGCTGTAGGTCTTTTAGTGGGATCTCCAATATTAGGTTTTTTAGGTAATGAAATGTGCAGTGAAGAATCTAACTGTTTAGTTACTGATCTCTATTACTTTGCCAGCTGATCGTATGCAACATCGACAATGGCCAATGGTAGCCGGAATAGTTGGCTTACTGGGAGCTACATTTTTATTTTTGTTTGCAAATGCATACTGGCAACTATTACTAGCTCGATTCTTGCAAGGATTTTCCGATGCTTGCGTGTGGACTTTGGGTATGTGCCTTATTGCAGATACATTTCCACTGGAAGAGTTAGGTACACAGGTTCGTTTATTCATATTCTAGATGCAGTGGATGTGCTAAATTCCTCACCAATACTAGATGGGCCGTGTTTTATTATTTCATTCTGCAGGTCTTGTGTGTGGAAGCCCGATCGGTGGTAAGCTTTACTCACCTATGATATCCGTAATCACGCTGAACTAATCAAAAATATATTATTGTTAGGCGGTAAGTTTAGCGGAATAAGATGAGTCATATCCAGACTTAATATTATCCTTTAGCTCTTTATCATTCTGCTGGATACAAAGCGCCATTTATATTATGTATTTGCTTAGCCGGCGTTGATTTGATACTGCGTCTGTTGTTAGTAGAGCGCAGAAACCGACCTGCCGAATGGTTTGTAAAAGACATTAGTAGTATTAAGGAGTCAGCTATCAAACCTTCAGCAGTAGTCGTTCCAGTAGCTGAAAATGACAGCGATATCAAGGATAAAAAGAAGCACAATGTGACCATTTTCCAGCTTTTACGTCAACATCGATTGATTGCTGGCTTATTGTTGGCTTTTGCTAATGGCTGTGTATATAATGTTTTCGAACCTACCTTAACAGTACGCCTTTCTACTGAATGGGGATACAACTCCAGTCAGATTGGTCTCGTATTTTTAGCGCAAGTCATTCCTACATTTATTGCTACACCTTTAGCTGGCGTGATTACTGATAAATACGGCCCTAAAGTAGTAGCTTTCAGTACTCTTGTTATCTGCGCCATCACTATGTTCCTTATTGGTATCCCAAGCAGTTCTACACCGGGAGGTATAATACCATTGATCGTCATTTTCGCCATACAGGGTTTCACGGCCTTCGCTTTTATCACACCTGTACTACCAGAGTTGGCTTACGTTGTTGATTCACTCAATCCTGATAACGGTGATTCAGGCCAGGGCATGAGTTACGCGCTGTTTAATATTGCTTTTGCGCTTGGTGGCTTAGTAGGCCCTTTGTTAGGCGGATTTTTGTATGGTAAGATTGGCTTTTTTAATATGTGTATTGTCATGGGTGCTTTCCTAGCCGCATGTGCGCCTTATGTATTCTTTTTCACTGGAGAACGAGGCAAATTTATTGTTCGACCTCAAGATAAGGAACCAGCAAGAGAAATAGATATGATACAAGAAGTAGAAAAAGAGTCTGTATTGACTAATAGCGAGTTTTACGCCTCAAAATGAAGAGCTGGTATCAATTAAAGATGGGTATGCGCAGTCTGATCCTTTTTCCTAAGTAAAGATTAAAGCTTGATCTGTGAAACTCTATTAACCTGGTAAATGCATTTGGGACTCAAGTTACAAGGATAAATACCCTGATTTGACCGCCTTTAAATAAAAATAAAAATAAAAATGCTTATATCTAGACACGCAAACAGGTCATAGTCCCTTATCTGATGCTGTACCATTTATTAGATAGTCCTGCATCTGACAGAAAGTTTACTATGAACAAACCGAAGATCGCTATTTGTAATGCAGAAACTTTTAAGGTTTTTCATCGTGCTACGCGAGCCCTGTGCCTTAACTTGTTTGATCACATCAATACTGGGCTTAGAATTTGTTTATGACAGCATGACTGAGCAAAACCTTTACTCAAACTAAGCCCATATCTTCCTGAACAAAAAGCCTATTTTCGCGTTTTTCAATTCTTTCATCCTTTTCTTCTCTTTATAGCTATTATGTCCATTGCTTGTTCGGGATACAATCATCTAAAGGAACTAGTATTCATATCAAAGAATAGTAGCACCAGTCGAGACTATGATTTCAACGTCTATAACAGTGATCAAACAAAGAAGTTCTCATTGCCCTTATCCAGCATCAGTAACTTCCCAAATGCTACAGAATATAGCTTCGGAGGCCTATGTACTTACGCGAGCAGCAGTTCTTCTATCTATCTAAGTTTTGACAGTATGTAAAAAAATGATCTCATTTTGAATACCCATCATACTAAGTATAGTATCCATTCTTTTTATGAAAAGGCATTTCAGCACCTAAAAATAATACTTCAGTCATATATTCACTGCAGCTGCTAAACAATGGTACCCAACTGTTTCAGGCTGTCGGCTCTCTGCCACCCGACGCGAGACTATCTTCATTGGTATATCTTGCAGATACAAACAAGACAGCAGGCTTGGCTTATATCGCTACCTCGACAACTAGCAATCGAACATCACTTAATCTAGTAAGATTGAACACGTCTATCGAACACTATGCTATGGCACATATCTCGGAAACTGGGATTTTAGCAGCTGGAAGTCCTGAAGCACAAATTCTTTATTTTATTCAAGATTCAACTATTAATGAGTACAGGCTAGACAAGCGACAATACAGTCAGAGCGAGATTCGTACCAATTTGAACTCGGTGGGATTGACAAACGCAACCACTGGTCAAGTGATGTTATCCAGTAATGGAACAATGGCATATATTTCTATTTATCATCCAGAAACTAGGAAGCTTCATTTAATCAATCATAACCTTGCGCTAACCAACTATACCGATTTAATAACTGACAAACAAGACAATATAACACTCGTTTTCAAAAGTCGTGCCTCGAAGTCAAAAAGTAACTTGTCTCATCTTTCAGGTCAAGATGAATCCAGAATTGATGAGAGTCCAAGTCCGAGTTCCAGTCCAACCCCATCAACCGATCACTTATCGAAAGACCGTAAACTACCAAAGAGTAAGAGCCTGTTTTTTAAAGTTGCATTGATTAATAGCTCTAAGTCTTTTTTTTTCTTACTGAGTAGGTGAAATACGTAGCAATACTATTCACAAACGTGCAGTGGAAATAGATGATAGCAATTCCCAGACTTCTTCTGATAGTGCATATTATTATCATAGTGGCCAGGTTGTGAACAAAGCTGGTGACCCATTCCCAATGGCTGCAGTGTTGGTACCTTCTTCGAATGATAATCAATCTCCTCCCTATGATTATACTTTTATTTCTTACAATGATTCTCAAGGTTTTATGGTTACGACAGAGAATGGAAGCCCTTCTATTTTGGAGACACCTTTTCCAAGTGATGCTGCAGCAAATTCATCGCCAGGCCAGTTGAGTGGCGGCGCTATTGCAGGCATTGTTATTGGTGTAATTGCATTTGTTGCCATAATAGCTGGTCTTTTGTTTTATGCAGCAAGAAAAAGAAAAGAGAGAAAGCGCAACTATGGCACTAGAGAAATAACAACAAGGTCTTTCAAAGCTGAAGATTTTTTGGCGCCATATATCGAGAGCCCAAAAGAAAAGAACGAAGATAATCATAGTCATACAAGTAGCATCTTACAAGAAGCCACATCTATTCCTGAAGAGTATCACGATGGAAGCCGCCCCGATATTCGTCCATTGTCGTACAGCGGTGATTCAATTGACTACGCTAATTTGTCCTCCGAAGAGCTACTTCAGTTAGAGCCTGATATCAATGGTCCATTGTTCTTATTTAGCGGATTATACACTTCTTCAGCCGATGAACGTGTCACTTATTTGAAGGATGGATATGCTGTTCGAGCCTTTGATGCTAGCAATGGCACCAAACATACTGTTCATTACTTTTCGGCAGCGCACTTGGATACATTTGTTCGCTCAGTATTTACTGCTATTCGCATATCAAAAACTAAAGATGGGAAACCACAAACATATGTTATCAGCAGTGAAAGGGCTATTGTGCTAAGCACGCCCACACCTCACTTCAACTACCAATATATCTGGATCACTTCGCCTGTCATTCCTGAGCATTCTTTACATCACTTGCTATTTGAAAAGAATAGATGGTCCTTTATTGACTATAACAATGTCGACTACAAAATTTGGTCAATCTACTCGATACTGCGAAGCCTGGAAGCGTTACACAGCCACAAATTTGTTCACTTAGCTATTGATCTAAGATCGTTCTACTTTGATCATGAACTAAAAGCCACAGACTGGAGACTGGGTAATTTCGAATATGCTCATTCTTTAAAGCGACGAGGTACAACAAGAAGCAAAAGAGTACTGCCACCTAGTTCACCTTTCACTGCGCCTGAAATCATTAACGAACAAGGCGAAATTACTTTACCCAATATAGACGAAGAAAAATTGGACATCTGGTCCCTTGGTTGTGTGATTTATACTGTAGCTACTGGTGGTCTACTCTTATTTGAAGATGACAAACTAGTCAAAAACTTGATCACGTTTAATGATGATATGAGACAGCACGTCAGAATAGCTATACGAGATAATGTAGATAATGCTATTTTCCAAACCTTACTTGAAAAGATGCTACAAGTTCATTCCTCTGATAGAAAAAATATAAAGGAATTGCTTGATTATTGGAATAGCATTTACAATATGGAAGAATAAATGTAAATAAAGTTATATTTGGCAAACCTCATTCGTTTATATCTTGACTCACTTTCCATAGCAGGATCTGAAAAAAATATAAGCCCTCACATTAAAAGTGCATCTTAAGATCACTACAGCTGTAAGTGGGCTAATAAGCCGGTAATACTTTATAGTATGACATAAGTGTACATTTCGCTGCTAACAACCAACAAATATAAATATTTGTTGAGATTCAGTCAGGCAAAAGTTTCTTATAGATACAGTAACTCATCTTGAGTATAAACTACCTAATATCACAAGTAGCATTTGACCAAGATCATTCAACGGGATACATATGATAGATTTATAAATCCAGGTAGTATGAATGCACGTAGTCTAATGTCAAATGCGAAAGTACAATGATATCACTGTGTTTTTGGTAAACTAATGGTTATACTAGATTTACCGCTTCATTCTGAACACGTAGTAGACATCTGATGCAGTTTTGAACCGAAATCAGTCTAGAGATATACTGATCATTAGATCTATTGCTAGTTTACATGAAAAACATGTATTTTTTAATCATTACAAAACTATAATGAAGCTAAATTGGTCCGTTCAGATGATAAATAGTTCCAATAGATACAGTAGTTTATTATGAGCATGTGTTGATGATCAGATGCGACATTGGGCTAAAATCGGATGAGAAATGCAGAAATGTTGGAAATGAAAAAAATCGCAAGTACACACTTGGATCCAATTTTCTCACGATCCCTTCCTTTTTTTTTTTTTTTTTTGGTAGAGCTTGAAGGGAACATTTTAAGGCATAGTTCATCAATAGCATAATTTCGGTATACTTGAAAATATAGATTGATGGTCTTTGTGGATTTTATTTTAATAAAATATGTGAGCTATACATTATTTTTCAGAAAAAGGGTTGCACATATCTACAATTCCCCAGAATAGTCTGTTACCTCATGAATTTCATTTGACCTTTACATTAATTTTGTTTCAAACTTTGTTAAAAGAATGTTTGGATTGATAGGTTTTGGTCATGGAAAATAAGATCATAACTCAAACCAATTTTTTCCTGTTTCAATTCTGAGCAAACCTTGCTCCTTGTATAACGGAATATCATTATCTATTTGTACTGGCTGCCGATCATTTAATACATTCACTGCGAACCCCTCAAATAAACGACATATGGGCTCATTAGGGGACGCGGTTATTGAATAATTTAAATTTTTT
This sequence comes from Actinomucor elegans, assembly GCA_026027325.1. Lineage (NCBI taxonomy): Eukaryota > Fungi > Mucoromycota > Mucoromycetes > Mucorales > Mucoraceae > Actinomucor > Actinomucor elegans. The sequence goes on along the minus strand of JAMSLZ010000012.1, from coordinate 584,860 downwards.
TTTTTTTTTTTTGAGCAATACTGTTAGAATGGAATGTTTCAATAGACACATGTTTACTTAACAGAAATATATAGAAAATCTAGTGGTGCCAATATCGTGTTTTGCTAAATTTGAAACAATGGAATTATATGAGTTTCTTCCAGCTTTTTGGTTTTCTAGTATTGTGCTCACAGTACTCGCTTTCTCTCTCTCTCTATATAAACCTAGTATAAACATTACTACGATTATGAAGGCTGCCAATCTTAAGATCCATGTCTTCAAAATAAAATTTGAAAGCTAACAATTGGTTATAGTTTCAAAGATTTGAAGCAGATGGGTACCTTAACTGGTAATTTAAACACCGAATGGTGGCGCCTTGACGCGCGAATAGATCTGATTGTGGGTGCATTAAATAGTTTAAGCTTTGTCCCTCGTCTATAAACCCAACCATAGCACTATGGGTATCCTATTTAGTAACTTATGGAACAAGTTATTCTCAAAGACTCAAGTAAAGATCATTATTGTTGGTCTCGACAATGCTGGTAAAACAACTATATTGTACAAACTGTAAGAAAATAGTACATTCTTGAAAAAAAAATAAAGTCCATCTCACGTTCAATTGGTAGATTAATGAACCAAGTAGTCACAACTACTCCAACTATTGGTAGTAATGTCGAAGAAGTAGAGTACAAAAATCTGAAGTTTGTCATGTGGGTACTGTAAATTCATTTGAATATGCCAGAAAAAGCAAATTAAAATAATGTGAATTGGAATTAGGACATTGGAGGCCAAGAATCTCTACGTAGTACATGGAAAACATATTATGTTGACACAAAGGTACGCAGTAGAGATGGTTGAGCAAGTTTTAAAAGAGTAAATGGTGATTTATATACATTAGGCCGTAATTATGGTAATTGACAGTACAGATATCAATCGACTTCATCTAGCAGAACAGGAATTGCATCAAATGATGGAAAGCGATGTAAGCTTTTATTTTGGATTATAGAAGATATATTAATATACTTGTAGCAACTACAAAATGCCAGCTTACTTGTGCTTGCAAACAAGCAAGATGTAAAGGGCTCTTTAGGGGCAGCCAAGATTTCTGAAGCATTAGGTCTGAGTAAACTCAAAGATAGACAGTGGCATATCCAGGTACGTTCGCAAAAAAAAAAAGAGTTCGTTGATACCCCACAAAATAGTAATTGAAAACGCGTTTTTGGATTCAAATTAGGCATGTTCTGCATTAACAGGAGATGGGTAATACATAATTCGAGGGGACCATGCAAAATTTTAACGAAACGTTATTTGTAGGTTATATGAAGGATTGGATTGGATTGTATTGCAGATTGCAGGATCATGATTCATGTATGAATCATACGCTAGAAATCATATGAATACACGTATATAATGTGAATAAATAAGCAGCAACGAATTATATAGATAGTAATATTGCATCCTCATACATAGTGAATTACATAATAGGGAGTATTATAACCTCATAGAAGATAGAGGATGATCTGCATTAAATAACCGCGCTTTAAATGAACTTCCGAGAAGATTACGTATAAATGATACAATGAAAAAGGTGATAGATTACTTATAAAAGACGCGTGGAACGCAGTAATGAATCTTGGAATCAATAACCATGCCCGTCTGCAGCTTAGAATCTGACCTTCTAATTTGGGATTAGCCCTGCTGCAGAATCTTTATAAAAGGTGAAGGAGATCGATCACTTAGGGCTATTATCCTCTTTTTTATCCTCTATACTTGATTAAATTAATATGAAAAGCGTAACTACTTTGGTATACGCTTTCACGCTGCTTTGTAAGACTCAATTCTTGGTTAACAAGCTCAAGCTATTAACACATCAACAATAGGTATCTTGGTACAAGCTGTCATTGCAATTGATATTGTATACAGTGTTATCCTTAATTCCCCATCTACAGACACTGGCGTTGTTGTCGATAACAAAGTCTATGTGTTGAAACCTTCAGTTCAAAGCCACATCCTGCTTCAAGGCAGCGCTCCCGGTAATCGTCCTTATTATTATGCTAAACTTAAGCGAGGTACAACCACGATCGTTGAGCGTGAAAAATTTTCAAGAGCAGCCGTCTCCAAGAACACTGTAAACGAGTTCTTCGGAAGAAACTGGAATACTAAGGAAATGGTATCGTTTGAAACTATCACCAGTATCACTAAAAACTTTAATCGTCGTCCCGACTTTGAAGATTTGCATCCAATTGGTGAAATCCCAACCATTCATATCATGGCCAAGCAGTCAGATATCGATACGATTCACAAACGTTATCTGCAAGAAATCGATATTGCTGCCAATGTAACTTACATTAGCACAAATACTGTCAAGGTGTTTCCTAATGCCAAATTTGAAATTGGTGGTCGTTCTTCTAGACAATTTACCAAATTTGCTTACAATATCAAACTCAACAAGAAGGGCGAAGATCTCGGTGGATATAGAAAACTAAAGTTGCGCACTACTGTGAGTGATCCAAGTTATATGCGTGAATACTTGGCTACTGAAATGTTGAATGCAGCAAACCAGCCTGCAACCAGAGCTTCTTATGTCAGGTATGATAAAACAGATCCTCTTTTATTTTGTGTGTGTGTGTGTGTGTGTGTTTGGTATACTAAATGTCCATGATAGAGTATTCTTAAATGATAGAGCTGTTGGTTTGTTTTCTCTTCTTGAAAAGTATGACAAGACTTGGCTCGCCAATGAGTTTGCTGCTGGATCAAAGGATTATGCTCATGGTATTCTGTACGAAGGTGAAGGCGGTAGTAAAGACTCCACGCGTGCAGATTTGTCCTACAAGGGAGATGACCCATCGGCCTACCAATCTTCCGCTTATTCTGTTTCTGAAAAATCTGAAGAAGGTGTAGAGAGCCTGAATGATATCATTAGTTTCACTAAATTCATTCAAGAACAAAGAAACTTTCAAAAGACTGCCAATGCTACTGCCATATCTGCTACAGTCCCCCTATGGGAGAAACAGATTGATGTTGAAGGTTTCCTTGTATCGTAAGTAGATGTATCATCAGTCTAGTTGCAAATACTCAATATTTTAATCTTCAATTTATATAGTATGGCTTTTGAATTCATTCACGGTTTCTGGGATGGCTATCTTCATAATACTAACAATTACTTTTTGTATAAATGCCCTATTCAAAACCGTTTCATCTGGATTACCTGGGACTATGATTATATCATGGGTAGCGGTCCCGTCAACATGAAAAAGATCTCCGTAGGCGATTATACTAATTATGATGGGGTGAAATCTAGACCTCTTATGGTGGCCGTATTAAATGTTCCCAAATATCGTGCTCTCTTTGAGAAACATCTTGAATCTATCGTTAACGTGCTCTATAATCCTGCCAAATCCTACCCCGTCATTGACTCTGTAGCTGATCTTATTCGAGATGATGTTGTTTGGGATCAGACATTGCCTCATGTCAGAAAAGGTCTTGAATACTTGATCGACCCTCTCGCTAATTTGATCAACGGAAATCGTAATAACCTTACGAATCAAAACCAGGGCACCCCATCCAGTTTGAGTATAACTACTGCTGCCGAGTTCCTAATTAGATTAAACAGCGATGTTTCATTTAGTAAAGCTATTAATGGTAAAACAGGACATAAATCATTGTATGGTATCAAGGAATGGATCAAGACAAAGCTCAATAATTATAGTAAAAAGACTACGTATAAACCTCTCTTACCTCTTCCCTTAAAAAATTAGAGTGTATACATACCAGTTAGTTTAATAAAATACAATAATACCTGTTACTCTCTCCTAAGCTTGATATATTAGATATTCTATCTTTCTAACTAAGAAATAGTGGGGTTCATCCTTAAGGGCTCGATCCTATAAAAAACTAACTCCTACTATATAGCGTGCTCCTATGTTTAGTAACAGAAGGAGGTTCAATATCATTCCTTTTCCGATTATGTTATACCTGCAATCTGATCGCGAAAGTGTAGATTACGGTACATCACTACGAAAAATCGAGATACTCGATGTATTGACCTTTTACAGTTTTCTATAATACGTTTAAAGCATAGTTTGGGATCCACAAAGCGTGTGGTGTATAAAAAACTATCTACTACAACCGCAATTTATATATCTCTTTATATACTTTCATGAAGAACATCTCAAGAGTTTATATTATACAGAATTATACAGACAGCATTTTAAGCTTAAAGCTTGAATGTGCTAGTGTATATGTTGTACCAGTATTTCAGTTCTTGCTTTTTCTATAGAAAACAGAGTACTGGTTCTGTTGTGTACCCATCAAGTTGTGTAATCTAAATGAGAGCGCTCCTGTACATAGAGCCAGATGGACTGTAATAGATAGATACCACGAATGAGAACGCAGTTAGGGGAAATGATCAATTAATGATATTCTACATGTTACATTTTATTGATATAGTCTTGGAATGTATTATAGACTGTAGTAATAACTTATATATATATATATATTGTTTTATATTATACACTGCTAAGACTGAGGACAAGCAAATCCACCTGTGGCAGGTGTGGCGATGACTGTAGGCTTATAGTTTAACCAATCAAGACCAAAGAAATGCAAAGTGATCCAGAAATGCAAAGGCAATGACTCACGTTGGTGGCTGCTATGGGTATTCACTGGTATCGATTGTTGTGGCGAACAAGCTTTGCTGAGATTAACAAGGGTAGTGTCTGTACTATCTCTAGCTTGATAATCAACTCGAATCGGTATCTGTATTGTAGAGATGGCATTTGGAGCTAATACGATATGCTCAGGATTTGGGTCATCGTTGTGTAGGCCTTTACCAATGACAAGGCCTGTGAGTGCGTCTTTTGCCAGTATCTGAACCTGCACTAACCGTGTAGGTACATGATTTTGTCGATTGTCTACTGTAATATTCACAAGCCATTCACTTTCGAATGCTACATTTCCTACCATGACACCTTGTTTCGTTTCAGTAATCTTGGCTGGAGTAGTTAATGAAGCACCTTCGATGCGCATAAGAGGGGTGCGAGGCCATAAAAAGTAAGAGACCAGCACAAGGACAATCAAGCTGATAAAGGTACAGAATACCCAGCCCCTCCCACCAAAGCCTCGGCTTTTAGGCCTTGATTCTTGTTGCTGCTGCTCTATTTCTTTCTTTCGGCGTTGTTTTTGATGTTCCTCAATGATACGACGGCTTGGTCTCTGACCGCAGCTAACAAAGCAACATCCAACCCAGAATCCTCGGCTCTCTTCATACTCTTCATCCATAGAGGGCGAGCTGTTACCAAGCTTCTTTTTCTTATTTAATTTGGCAGTTGAATTAACTGGGCTGTTATTATGATCATCTCGATAATAGCTTCTTTTCTCTTCATCACCGTAGTGTTCTTCATCATTTTCATCATCTTCATACTCCCATGGTCGTTCACGTTGATGATGTTTGTCATACTTTTGATAACTGTTATCTATTTCAATATCTTCATAATCATCGTATTGTCTTGCAGAACGGTCGTCACTCATCATAGTTGAGCGTCTGTTATTGGCAGGAGAGTCTACAAAGTAATCACCAAGCGAAAACGATCGGCGGTCAGCGGTTGCGTCTTTTTCTGAATCAATAAACTGTGCGTAGATTGGCTTTTTCTTTTCCAAGTGAGGATGAACAAGTGTATCCTGACTGCCCCAGGGTCGATTGTTTCGAACGCTATCAAAATGATTCAAGACTGAACTTGACGCGGATGGCGAGGCAATGCTCAAATCAAGATTGAGATGGCTCGTTGTTGTATCATCAAATAAGGTTGATTTGGATTGTTGAGGCTCTAATGGATGTACTATAATCCAATGTCAGTACACATTTTGAGTGCCTTCAAAAGTTTATTTTTACCTTGAGAAGGTTTTCTTCCTCCTCCTAAGACCCTGGAACTAGACACTCCCATATCCAACTCATCTGCGAAGGAAGCAGCACGAGATCTACTTGTGTCTGGTGTAGGAGCAAGTGTAGAAGATGATTTCATAAAAGCGCTAGCTATGGTCAATCTTCCATGTACAGGATCTACTGCAAGCTCAGATTCTGCTGATGTTGCAGATTTTGTTTTGGTAGAAAAGGCTGAGCCTGATCTGTCACGATATTGTTGCTGGAGGTTCAATGTGGATTGAGCAGGTGAAATTATATTACTTTTACTACTGGTGCTCATAAATCGATCAGCTACTGACAGTTTACTATTGCTTGCAGTTGTTGGTGTGTCCGACAAAGCAGAATTGGACACGTTTAAGATTGAGTTGGATGCAAGAGAAATTGAAGGTGATGTGCTACGCTGCTGTTGTAGACTAGTCTGAGGAAGAGGAGGGGGAGAAGAAGAAGAAGGATTTTTAGAGTAGTTTAAAGCCATGAATCTATCTGCAATGGATAATCGAGGCATCTCAACTACGGCCGGAGCAGATGGTCGGCGTAATTGCTGCTGTTGGCTATGCTGAGACGTGCCAGTAGATACTGATCTCGATCGTCTTTGTTGGGCGCTGTTTCGTGCTGTCACTGCCGCGGCAACTGTAGGAGCTGACTTTTCTGCCTGTCTGCGCAATGACGATCTACGACGAGTTCTACTGGATGAATGGCCCATTGATCCAGTATTTGAAGGTCGACGTGGATGCGAATGAGTTGCCACCATTGAAGTTCTGTATGATGATAAAGATAGACGATAAAGAGTGAGAAACGAAGAATAAGTATCGAATTAGGGGAAACATGATAAAACTAACTATCTTATATAACCTTTAGGGAGGAAGTAGCTCTTTCAGCAAGATGTACATGTTAGAAATCCGCATAAGCTGTATAGCTATCTGTCTTCTCCTATAGATCAACCCCTCTTCTTTTTAGATGTATGTTTCCCCTATAATTTAGTTCTAATCACGTTTTATACTTTGTTTTAAGCTTCCGTTGCGACAAGTTCTATTCCAGATACTTGTAAATTATGTAGAATCTTGGCCGTGCACCCCTCTTTCAGTAAGCGGGAAACTGTGAATCGTTGTTTAAGCTACTATAGCGCCTTTTCATCCGTTGTACGTTATTTAATGCATCAGGGGAGCGTTTAATTTGTATAATGACGGATTGGATCTTTGGAAATGATTGAAATAATGAATACCAAGCATTTAATAAGCCAAAAACGATGATATTGCCTATAACATTCAATTTCATTGTACATAGATATATCTGTAATAGGTAATTACCGAATGGCTTATTATATCGTATGCATATATGTTTGCGCCTGACTCTTATCGGATAATATAGACATACGGCCAATTAGTTGATTATTAGATAAGTTGTATTGTATTGTAAAACAGACGTGTATACCACATCATTACGCCAAGAAAAGACGTGTCTTTTAATTAGGTGAAACAAAAGGCAGTCATTTAGCTAATGAAGATTATAAATGAACAAGTATGAACAATATTTTTGGTGCAAGCGCGATATTCGAATATATTTAAATGTTTTCTAGATGCAGCAATCCCCCCAGATCATGATCTTACTAATCTAATGCGACATTTGATTAAGATCAGATGAGATCATTAGAGATTCATTATGCCTTCCAAATTCACGGATGTTTAATTATAATCGAAATTAGAAGCCAGTCATGAAAATGCATATCGCGCCATGAAAAACGACAAAAGCATGCTTGAGCTTCGAACTGTTTAACCAATATTGTAGAAAACTATACTCACTTTTCAATTATATATATTTGATAAAAAGAAACTAAGATTTAATCTGAAGACAGAGACAATATATTACTGAAGTTGTTTAGCGTAGTTTTATAATGCATAACTGTAAGAATTATAAAGAACTTAAAACATTCTTTGCACTTTGCCATCAATAGCCCGCCTACATTTAGCAATGAGTTAAAGGGAGTTTATAATTCTGAAGTGTTTCATTAAGCACCCTCCCCATGGAATAGAAGTTCTCTCTAGCAGTCAATCCATTTTGGATTTCTGGAAACTTGTTGGTCTCAAGATTGGTTTTATCCTGTGTAAAGCACTGAACTCAAATCTACATTTTGAACCTTTATGGAAAATTATAGAAAACTTGATTCCCTTTAATCAATACAAGTTTTGTGACGAATTAAAAATGAAAATCCCATTTCAGACAGTAAACACTATGTAATTTTAGAATGCTCTAATTACTGCACCTGTTATTCTGCAGTTGCATCCCTATAATCATTGCAAAAAGCATAGTCGATTTTATATATTCATTGAAATTTTAAGTTTTACTGCGTTGTTTTGCTGGATTTAACGGATTATTTTGTAATTTTAATGATTTTTATTGGGTAATTTCATAGACAATAGCGTTTGCTTGCCATTGACCAATGAAAAGGGTGGGTGTGTCAAGCATCATGGAATCGAAATATTGACAAGTCATAGTCCAGTATAGAGATATAGCAGAGACTCTAAAGGAATACACGTACGCCAGAGTGCATATGTAGTAATTTCAACGCGTCAGTGAACAGCATTATAAAAAGCTTTGCAGACTCGCGAACATTTGACGAGCAAAATTGAAACGAATAATAATACTAATGACTCGAAAGCTAATTCAAAAGAAAATAATATATGTATGAATAGCGAGCCTAAACGCGTAGTTTAGCTAGTAAGAAAATGAAATCGCTTGTTTTAGGGCGCGATCAAACCAACAGCAGTGCCCTTTAATTAATGGGTCTGTAAGAAAGACCTGTTCAGGTTCCACAAGTCTATTATTAAAATAATTAAGATGTAGGCAAATCAGAGCTCTTTCTTCATTAATATTTCAATCTCCGTATTCCTTACTGAAGTCTACCTCACTCGTTTAGTTATTCTTTTTCTCCTTTTTAACGAGACTTTTTGCTATGAGATTGTCAACTATTGCTACTTGTCTGTTTTCTATTGCTGCTGGAATAGCCTCAGCTCAGCAGCAAGTACAAAGCGGCACCAGTACTTCAGATATTATTTCACAGTATGGAAACACTTTCAAAAACGCTGGTGGAAATATTCTTCACGATACAGTCAACGGTAAAATACCTGAATCAATACGCAAGATCTCGAATCTCACCTTTTGAATAGTGTATGTTATCTTCTATGGCAACTGGAGTTCAACTCAAGCTCAACAAGAGCAAAAGACCTTTCTGCACTTTATTGATAATATCTCCCAAAGCCCTTGGTTTGGTCTTTGTATGTTACGATTGGTAATTTTTCACCCTAATATCAGACTAACACTCCTCCCTTTTTAGTGAAACAGTACACTGACAGTAATGGAAATTCGGTTAATGGGCCACTCAATCTAGCAGCAGCTGTCAACGATGCTGGAAGTCATTCACTCAAATTGACCAACACCATCCATAAGGAAATTGTCATGGACGCCGTCAATTCTGGCTATCTTTCACCTGTCAATCAATTAGATAGTAACGGCGTTTATGTCATTATGGGTGGATCAGATGTTTCTGATGCTGATTTCTGTAAAAAGAACTGTGGATATAATGGATTTACTGATCAATTCCAATATATCTATATTGGCTATCCAGGCCTTTGCTCTGATATGTAAGCTTTTGTGTAGTTCATCAAAAATTAGCTGTACTCATGTTCTTATCTAGATGTATTCCTGAAAAGAACAGAAATCAATCACCTAATAACTCACCTGCTATAGATGCTGCTATTACCATTTTCTCTCATGAAATCCAAGATATCTTGACTGATCCTAAAGGTGATGGCTGGGAAATTCAAGCGCCCGGAGGTACTGTTATCGAGTTAGGTGATTTCTGTTCTACTGAAGGAACAAGCAAGGTTCAGTTTGGAAATGTAACCACTTCGCCAACTGGAACGTACAATTTGGAAGTCAATGGTGGTAAATATCTAGTTCAATCCATTTTTGATCTTGAAAAGAAGCAATGTATGCTTTCTTAAGAAATCAAGTAAATCATTATTGTCTATACCCTCTCTTTCTCTCTCTCACTACCTTTCTTTTTGATTCTCTTTAAATTTATACGCACGCCTTCTACTTGGGTTTAAACAATTGTTGCTCATATTCATTACTTTTTTTCCCTTTTCATGCTCAGTAGATATTTCTTCTGAAATGTACTTTTCTTCACAATAAAGTGTCATAAACAATGCCTTCTAGAAATCAATATGGCCAAAGAGAGAGAGAGAGCTCAGCACTAGTTACGAACTTGTTTAGAATTGATGGTGGATAGATTTGGTTCCTCATTTTAATAATGCTCACTACATCCCGTCTGTCTTCCAAATATTCAAACATGGATAAAGCATAATGTAGAAATAGACATTGTTTACTCTTTAACACAAACAGTTACACTTGTCATCATTATGAACAGTATAATGGTTGTAATTCCGCTTTATGCTTTGTGGTGCTCATTCTGAGCATGGAGTACTGACCAATGCAATATCTGATCGAGATCTGTATCAAATATTCATTTTGAAAGAAAAAGGCAAGTAAGCATTGGAAAAATCTATTCAGAGACGTAAGTGTGATCGAACCAAAACAACACATACTACATTTTATCATATTCTTGAAGAGGACGAGCCAGTTTGTTCAGTATTTTCGAATTCATTATCACGCTGAAAATACATTTATGCTTGCTTCCAATTGGTATACATCCTCAATACACAATGAAAGCAACATAGTATAAAGCCAATGATGCTTTCATGTTTTTTTTTTTTTTTTTTTTTTTTTCATTTGTATTTTCATGTATCTTATTTTAACATGATGCTTTTTTTTTATAAGCCTTTCTTATCTTGCAATTATTTCACTATTCTGTTGACTTTACTGCTGGTCGCAAATTCTGCAGCTCAAGATGCGAAATTTACTGAATGCAATTGCTTTCACTTTCTTGGAACAAGCATATGTCCGGGGTCTACTATTCAATTTGAATTTCTAGGAAAGCATGGTTACTGTAAAAAAAAGACAGAAGCTGATGGCAGTTGCAAATGTTATGATTGCGATTCTTGCTATCTGATAGGGCAAACCGATGCATATTAACAGCTTTTATTATCCAACTCGAATAAATATTCATATTGATCATCAGGAGAACTATCATCATAATCTACCCAAACGAATTCAGTGTTTGGTAGTAATACTTTCTGTACATATTCTTCAGAAGCAGGCCAGTCCTTTTTGTCCTTGATTGCTGCTGCTTCAAGATAAGATTCAATCAAGACTAATTTCTTCAATTTGGTATTAAATGGTTTCTTTGTTTTACTACTGACTTCCAAGAGTGCAAAGTCCATCGTTAAAGTTTCCAATTGTTTCAGTTCCTTCAGCATCAGATCCAAAGGAACACGGTTTGAATCGTAGCCCATGACTTCGTTTTGGTTTTCATTGATACGCAAATGTTTCAGGTTGGGAAATTTTGCTAGCTCTTTGATAAACTTGGTTTTTGGTTTGAATTCATCGGCCAAAATACAGTATGACTGACCTGATAAAGTCAAGGATTCAATATAGTTCTTTTGATCGGATTTGCAGAGCAATTTGAAGTCTCCAGCAGCATTGTAAACACCCAAGTCAATTGATTTAAGTCGTACACCTGATTGATCCATAGCCGTCAAGACTTCCTTTGTTAATCCAAACGCGTGGTCTTTGTATACTTCGAGTTTTGTACATTTCTCGACTAATTGCTTCGAACGGAAGGGTTGTTGAGTCCAATAATCCTCCATCGCCTCGTCTTCCATCGGTGAAGTAAGATAATGCTTCATATTAACATATTTACTAGTAAAGTATGCTATCCAATTCGCTTCACGATTGAAAAACGATCCCGTCTCAATAGATAATGTTTCAATATTCAAAGCGGGCTTGATTTTAGGCACATTAGCCCCAGGCATCGGTACGTTTAGGTTCAGAGCATACATATCAATATCTTTCATAGGCTGAAATCCGCAATCAACGAAGCTTATTGCCTTCAAATGAGGTGTATTATCGTGAATCTTTTCTACATCTTTCCAGTTATAGTTGACCCAGTGCGTTTTGAGGATAGTTAGATTTGGTGCGTTTCTTAGATTCTCGATGAAAGACATTTTTTTAAACTCATCCTCATAACCTGAAAACCCCAAATCCATCACTACCAAATTGGAGCATAGTTGCGTTTTTAGTAGAGCAGGGGCAGCAATCGGCGAGCCGTTTTCTTGGATGCATTGAATTGACTTGGCCCAAGGCGCAAAGTGTTTCTCAGCCTGATCTTGATTCCATTCCGGAATTGGTTTTGAGCCACCAGGCATGAACAGTTTTTGGAGCTCGGGAAATAAAGAAGGTAAACTCATGAAAGAATAAATACCCAAATCAAGATTCGAAAGCATAAGTGACTTTACTTGTCGACCTAAAACTGGATACTTATCGAAAAAATCATACATTTCGTCGAATTGATTCTTGAATTGTACAAAGATAGCCTTGTAGAGATCTGCATTTTGAAGTGTTTCGTACCAGTGTTTATTAACAGTAAGCGCTTGTAATTTTTCGTCATAAGTCAGGTTGGAAAAGCAACGAAGAAGAAGTTCCGTAGGAAGACGGTCCATTATTAAAATATGGTATAGAAGAAGAAAGAAGCCAGCGTTTGACGTAATTAGAATGAGTGCTTACTATTTCCTTTCGGTTTTTGAAGTTTTGGCTGGGTACAGAAGTTTATTGTGCTATAATTTTGATCCAGCCCACTGAATGATAAAAGAGCGATAATAAGGTACACGGTATTATAAATGTCATCAAATGCAGAAATTCAAAGTCACCATATTCTCTTGTATAAATTGCTACTTTTCATATGGTTTATACACAAGGCTCTTGAATGTGTGCAAGGTATACTGCATTGAAAGTGAACTGTATGAATTACTTACGCGTCTGCTGTATCTAGCATGTAAGCCATCACATCTCTGATAGAAAATGGAGCTCTCGGATACATCTTTTATTTGACATTTTTATTTCATAAAACAATAGACTGTATTCGTACTTCTTTCTCTTTCGCATGTAGCAGAAGCAACTATAATGATTATTTAGAAGCCCATCACTAGAAACAATGCATTGTTTATACATCAAATCACATCGAAGCATCGCTATCAGTGGTTATGGTTTGGGAAACAACGTTGACAACTATTGCTTTTTAAGAATATTCCAATTAGCTGGTGTTAATCACTTCTACTTCATATAGCTAATACTATATACATATTATATAAAGCTTTTTTTTTTTTTTTTTTTTTTTTTTTTTGTTGCGAGTGCACTTACAATAAGTGAGTTAAACAGACACGTTACAGTTCAAAGATATTCTAAATAATTTTTTTATATTGTTTTTGAAAGCATTAAAATATAATAATATGAAAAAAAAACTCTATAAACTAGCATTGTATTGTGTCATACAATGAGTGGAGTGGGCGGTATTGACAAAATATTTACTTGGCCTTGTTAGCCAATTCCTTCTTATACTCTTGAATGAGAGTTTCTTGGACGTGGGTTTGGACAGGTTGATGATCCTTGTATTCCATAGAGAATTCACCTTTACCTTGAGTAGCAGATCTCAATTCAGTAGAGTAACCAAACATGTCATTAAGAGGAACATCAGCAGTAACATTGAAATAATCTTCTTGAATTTCAGTATCGACAACAGTACCCTTACGCTTGTTAAGACCACCAATAACAGAACCTTGGAATTCAATAGGGGCAGTGATAGCAACGTTCATAATAGGTTCCAAAATAGTAGGTCTGGCCTTGGCAAAAGCTTCAGCGAAAGCATTCTTGGTAGCGATACGGAAAGCCAATTCACTGGAATCAACAGCATGAGAGGCACCATCTTCCAAAATCATACGAACACCGTTTACAGGATGACCAATTAAAGGACCCTTTTCAAGGGCATCATTGAAACCCTTTTCACAAGCAGGAATAAAGTTGGAAGGAATGTTACCACCAATAACACGGTTATCGAAAGCAATGTCCTTGCCAGTTTCTTCATCGCGGGACATAGGCTCAAGTTGACCAACAACACGACCAAATTGACCAGCACCACCAGATTGCTTCTTGTGAGTGTAATTGAACTTGGCAGGTTGGGTAATAGTTTCACGGAAAGCAACGCGAGGTTTACCAGTCAAACATTCAACATTATATTCACGCTTCATACGTTCAACATAGATTTGCAAATGAAGTTCACCCATACCAGAGATAATAGTTTCCTTTGATTCGGAATCAACATGGACACGGAAAGTAGGATCTTCCTTTTGGAAACGATTCAAAGCCTTGGAGAAATTAGGAGACTCCTTACCCTTGGGTGTAAGAGAAAGAGAAATGACAGGTTCAGGAACAAACATAGAGGTCATGGTGTATTGGAGAGAACCATCAGTAAAAGTATCACCACTAGCACAATCAACACCAAACATGGCACCGATTTCACCAGCACCAAGTTCATCAACATCTTCCATATCAGCAGCATGCATACGAACAAGACGAGGGACCTTGATCTTCTTGCCAGTCTTGACATTGGTAATGAAAGAACCCTTCTTTAAAGAACCTTGATAGATACGCATATAAGTTAATTGACCGTAACGACCTTCTTCCAACTTGAAAGCAAGACCGACAAAAGGGTTAGTAGAATAAGGCTTCAAGTCAACCTTTTCTTCGCCCTTGCTGATATCCAAAGCAGTATTGGTGACTTCAGTAGGGTTAGGCAAAAACTCGACAATAGCATTCAATAAAGGTTGTACAGCAGTATTTTTGAAAGCAGAACCCATTAATACAGGTGTGAACTTGAGAGAGATAGTAGCACGACGAATAGCATCAATGAATTGCTGAGTATTGGGGATTTCTTCACAGAGGTAAAGATCAGCAATCTCATCATCCACGTTAGCCAATTGTTCAATCAATTCATGACGTTTTTCAGTAGCAAGAGGCATTAATTCCTCAGGAATATCACGTTCAACCAATTCTTGACCACTTTCACCTTCATTATAAAAAGCCTTCCATCTAATCAAATCAACCACGCCGTTAAACTGATCTTCAGAACCAATAGGAATCTGAACAGCAGCAGCCGTCAACTTGAGCTTTTGTCTGAGTTGATCAATAATACGGAAAGGGTTAGCACCAGCACGATCCATCTTGTTGATGAAAGAAATACGAGGAACATTATAACGACGCATCTGACGATCTACAGTGATCGTTTGAGATTGCACACCAGAAACAGAACATAAAATCATAACAGCACCATCCAAAACACGCAAAGCACGTTCGACTTCAATAGTGAAATCGACGTGACCAGGTGTATCAATAATATTGATATTGTTATCACCCCAACTAGCGTAAGTTGCGGCAGATTGAATAGTAATACCCTTTTCTCTCTCCAAATCCATAGAATCCATCTTTGCTCCAACACCATCACGACCACGCACATCGTGAATTTCCTTGATACGACCAGTGTAATAAAGAATACGTTCTGTACAAGTAGTCTTACCAGAATCAATATGAGCTGAAATACCGATATTACGAAGCTTTTGAAGACGTGCCTATCAATCAACAGTTTAGCTTCTTACTCAAGTAACTCTATTTGACATTGACTTACAAGATCCTTGCTTTCGGCTTCGGTGGATTGCCAACGACGGCCCATAGCAATAGGGAAAAGTGAATAAACGTTTTGTGGGGCGGCCTCTACAAAGGGAGCTGTAGCAGCTTTAAAGGTTACCCTTCCCGGAATCCCTCCAAGTAAGGATCGTACAAAGGACATTGCACTGTTTTATAAGATATAGATACAATATAAAGAGGAAAGACACCTCGAAAAAGGGCGGGGCCATGTCAAAAGTCAAGCAAACAGGGGACGGGCGGGAAAAGTGACCGTCAATTTCCTATTGGTAGAAGTGATCCAAATCCCGAGGTATTGCCTTGAATGTCATACTGTCAAAGTTTGGTCACGTTTTACGCAATATAAATCTCATTTTTAAAGAATCATTAATAATAGGAGCGGGTATATGATCATTGAAAGTATGCTTGTGTTTATTTTTGCTATTTTTTTTTGACATTTAATCTAAAGCAAAAGAGTCAAATGATTGTACATGCTTCACAATAATTCATATATTTTAACGTAAATCTGTACATAATTTTTATGTTATCTGATGTGCAATACAATTATATAGTAACTGTATTAAATATCCAATTGTATAACTGGATTTTTTCTATTAAAGAAACCCGAATTAAGGTAAGATGGGTTTCAGGGCTGAAATGAAATATAATAGAATGCTGCTGCTCTTCTTTTTCACTTGCCGATCTCCAATTAAGCTTCTTAAGACTTTAATGCGGGGTATAAATATATATGTTTTCTGGACGCCTTATACCAATCAAGAATCAATGTAAATAAATCTCCGCTTATAACTTGTTGGTATAAGGAATGTGGATTAATAAAACGCGTCTAAATCTTCGAGATTACTCTTTCATACTTTAATCCATAATTGTAAATCATGTCCGAAATAAATCCCTCTGATTTAAAGGTTGTAGATCTGCGTTCCGAATTGAGCAGTCGTAATTTATCTACTAAAGGCAAAAAAGACGAACTTATTGCTCGTTTAACCGATGCACTCGCGTCAGAAAAGGAGAGTCAGACTAATGAAGAAAGCCCAATAACAGAAGAAAAGGTAATGAAAACAACACAAGATCAAACAGATAAAGACAATCAATCACCTGAAGAGCAGATCGAAGAAAAGAAACCTGAAGATCAAACTTCTGTTGATAATATTGAGAAACAAACTCCTGCAAAATCAGTACACAATGAAGTTGCTGAAGAAAAGAGTGCTGACCAACAGGCCGAGGAAGCTATTGAAGAAAAGTCAGTAGAAAAACCTGTTGAAAAGGTTACCGAAGAAAAGATCACCAAACAACCTGTTGAACAAGTAAAAGAAGACATTACTGAAGGAAAGGTTGTTCAAGAAGAAACCGCTGCACCCACAAAAGAGGAGATTGTGGAAAAGCCATCTCAGCAAGAGGCTACAAAGGAAAATATGGATACTGACATCGATACAGGCGTTAAAAGAAAACGCTCATTGGATACAACTGATAATGAAGAAGGTACATTCTTACCGACGCACTATTAGAAAAGAGTGAAATGTTAATCTTTTTCTTTAGAGAAACGTGTTAAGGTCGATACAAACACTAACAACGATGTTAATAGCTCAGCCATATATGTCAAAGGCTTTGTTCGTCCTTTAATCATTCGACATGTTCAAGATCTGTTCTCGAAATATGGCACAGTTAAGCGTTTCTGGATGGATTCTATCAAAACACATTGCTATGTCATTGTAAGTCACATTATACTACATGATTAACCAAAGCTCACTCTGTTTCATAGTATGAGAATGATACTGAAGCCCAAGAAGCTTTTAAGAATGTAAATGGGATCAAATTCCCTGAGGATACTGGCAGGTTACTTACAGTAGAAGGTTTGACAGAGGCCCAGGTAGAGAGTTTAATAGAATATGAACAAAGTGCAGCAGACAGACGCGTTAAAGTGGATTGGGAAGCTTCTATTGAACGAGTAAAGTCAGGGCTGAGTCTTCCATCTTCACCTGCTGCTGATGGTGCAAGAAAGATTCGTTCGATTGGTATTGGACAAGTGGCTAGACAGTTGGCACAAGGTAATATTAACAAAAGCCATAAGTACCTCTGTATTAACTCTGACTATTTTAGCTGCCGAACCAACAAGTACGTCTTTATCAAGGGAAGTCCGTATTGAACGAACTCAAAAACCAAAAGATCTTTCCTTGGACGAGTTATTCCGTAAAACAGCTGCACTTCCTCATTTGTATTATCTTCCAAATACCGATGAAGAAGCCAAGGCTAAGCTTGCACGCCTTCAGAATATTTAAATTGGCTTATCATGCAAAGACCAATAAAGTTGAATTTGTGCCGTTACATATGTACTTTGTATACTCATATTTAGAATTACTATTGACTTTAGTCCTTGACTACGATTTTTATATGGTGTTTAGATTAATCCTCAATATAGTAACTTTCAAATGAAACAATGCGAGTTTTTATAGAATCATTAGTAAACCAAGTGTAACAAGTAGTATAATATACATTAACGACTAGCAGTAAATTACATCTAGATATCCAATGATCTGCAAATATCTCGATTGATCACGATTTAATGTCACATCTGAATAAATAATATCACTTGCTCATAATGAACCGCTGAATGTATTACAGGCTTTATTACTTAACAAAGTTTAGTTATTTTGCTTGCTTCTTTACCATTCTGGAAAGTAAAGGCTTTTGTTCTGACCTATATATGCTAAGCGTTTCTATGAACCAGACAAATGAAAGAATTAGGACTTTCATTGATTCATATTTAAATTAGATATTTTGAACGAAAACGTGTAAAATCCCTACACATAACAAAGATATTTGCTCTGGCTATACGATTCGGAAATTAACTTGTAAACTGTTCCTTCAAAGACTTAGTAATGGCATACATATTCTTTATATATATAGATATTTATACTGACATTCTGTGATGTTTTTTTTAAGGCATTTTCAATTCAATGCTATTTTCTCTGGTGATTTTTATGTTAAAGGCCATCAAAACATTGAAAGATCACTAGCAATTGAAGGAGTGATGTCCACGCATAACGGATATACTATCAATTATCTAGAAGCGGTCAATGATTGTGAAAATAGAAACACTTTTGCTAGTTACGATCTCGTAGTAAGAGGTTTAGCTGCCGTCAACGATGTGTCTGGCCATGGTGCCTGACGATGCTGGTTTGAATAATTTAACTGTTATCTAATTATACAATAACTGATAGCATGGGCACTGGCTATCTCAATTTTGAACAAATATCAAATAATACTATCGAAGCTACTTGTATATTTCAGGTTATAAACTAAGCCTTTACCTTGATGAAAATAATAATACGAAAACTACCGATGATAACACCAATTGTTACAGCGTTATTACCATGAATACTTGTAACTATGGAAATTGTTCTTTATATCCGGGAAATATGTCTTCTCCTCATAACATTTTCTATGATGGGCATGAGTGGAATGATCTATTGAGAGAGAAATGTCCTTCATATTCGATTTTTAACGTATATACATTCACAAAATTTTACTCCATACATAACTCACTCGTTGTATGATAGATTCCAGTTAATGAGGGGTCTATGATTACTTTTGCTGAGGCACAGGCCTAGTCTTGGTATAAATGTTTGCAGCGCGGTTCCGAATATCTATATTTCTTACAATAATGACTCCTATGGACCTGATAAGGTTACATTTCAACATCGTATAGGTGAATTGAGTGGCCTTATTCTCGCGCAGGAAGGTATATTCATAATCATAACATATCAGATATGCAAACTTTAAGCGCTAACCGTATATTATAGTCGTTGTAAACGATGGTAATTACGGTTTCTTTGTAGGTCAAATCTTGGCCAGAGAATACCTTTGAAGTCTAGTGACAGAACCGTCAATTCGTAGCTACAGGGCTCCTGCAGAAAACTGTGATTTCTCCAATAATTATAATGCTGAAGACAACTGTTCACATGTGGCCTCAACTACTACAACCACAGACACCACTACTGAGAGTGACACCACTCAAACTGAAATTATCACAGTGAATAGCACAATTATTATGACTATTTATATCATTCCTGATAAACGCAAGCATCAGCATTACAAAGGATCAAAGAAACATGATTGCAAACACAAAAGCCATAATAATGAACCTGCTCTTTTTTGTGGATATGATGATCACCATCATCATAAATTGGATGAAAACGTGAAGCATGATAATAGGTATCATAAGAACGAAGATGATGACAGATGGGACGATGAATACGAAGAAGATCATAAAGATAAAGGCAAGGATGGTGATAAGGGTTATCGTTACGATTATTGATACGATAAAAGTGATTACTTGATATAATATAAAGCATATTGCAATGCAATAGCAACTAAGACTGTATAAGTACAGAATTGGCAGAGGGGTGTGGAAATATACATTTCATACTAGTTATTTATTTGATACCTCACCTTAGTCTTCCTTTGCTGGGTAATCAAAATACCATAAAATAATCTAAGAATTCCATTAGACAAATAGGCCAACGTTCGATTAATACAAAATAATTTAGCGAATATATATTATGCACGCTTATATCTCTTGTTTTATCTATAGCATCTGGCACCATTGTTAAATCGAACATAGTTTACTTTAGATTTCAGTCTCTAGAAATAATTCAACTTTTGTACTTGCAAGGCAAAAGTACATCAACTTTTATATGCATAATTACAAAGGGGTACTATATGTGGTGTTTTTTTCTTGTTGGTATTACAGTACAGTTGTAGTATATATAATCTACATAGACATCAAATTCAAAATTCATAGCCTCCAGGTACAGGGGCACGAGGAGCTTCAATGGTAGGAATTAAATCTCGCATTTGGGAGGCGATCTCTAGCTGACTTTCTTTGGTCAAAGCAGCACGAATAGCCAAATACTTGCGACAAAAGATATTGGCAGGCTCGATATCCTGCTTATTATTATGACCTTCTAGAACGAGACCACCAGCTTCATTGACAATGACAATACCAGCAGCGACATCCCATTCCCAACAACCCACTTCCCAATACACATCCACCACGCCCTTGGCTACATTGCACAGATTTAAAGCAGCTGAACCTGTGGTACGGATACTGTGGGCTTCAGCAGCAAAGGGATTAGCCTCTGTCTTTTTGCGCATCATGTCGTGAATGGCGGCGATCTTTGCATCAATGACTGCCTTGGAGCGATCGGAACCTGCTTCTGTGGCGATGAGACAATGAGACAAATCGGTCAAGGGCTGAGGTGGATTGAACAATGGTAGTTTGCGTGTAAGGTTGAGATAGGCACCATGGCCTTTAGCCGCAGAATAGAGCTCATTGAGCAATGGATTAAACACGACACCGACTGTGGGGATTTTGTTGATTATGAGTCCGATGGAAACGGCGACAAATGGATAGCCATGAATGAAATTGGTGGTACCATCTATAGATATGATTCTTATAAGCTTGTTGATTCATTATAGAATATATATATATATTACCAATGGGATCTACTATCCAAGTAGGCAAATGAGTGAATTCAGTTTTAGCACCACTTGCAAATGTTTCTTCACCAATGAATCTGTTGCAGAGGTTAGAACTTGGAAGCACTTTAACAAGTTATTCTTACTTGTGCTGGGGATAAGTTTTGATAAGACGTTCTTTGATGAACTCTTCTACTGCTTTATCTGTTTCCGTGACAAGGTCTGTTGGATTTTCCTTTTTAAGCTCGATATGAGAGCCTGTTCCTGACATACGGGAATCGACCGCAGCCTTGATAATGGCGCCAGCTTCTTTTGCTAGTTGAATAGCAAATTCAAGGTATTCTTGAACGCGTTCTTTTGAAGATGATTAGTGAATTAACTAATATAGGATTTTTTTTATTTTTAGAGGGTTTACCTTGTTCGTCAGACATGATAAAGTAAAAGAAAGAAAGAGAGAAAATAGGTATTTGAGTCTCAAATATAGATTATTATTATGAGTCGGGTGATGGTTCAAGATCCGAAGATTCGTCCGAGACCTGCTTGCTTTTGTGTTAGTTATAAGCTTGATTGGATGACTCGAAAACGCGTTTTATTGCAGAATAAGGAGTTCTAGACGGGCTAGTTTCATGATTTTGATAGGTGTATTCATGAAGTTTATATATAGCGAGCGGACACCTTGTTATTTCCAGCCTGCGTGTACGACCTCAGAAATAGCTATTTCTTTTGAATATAAAAAAATTTCTTTCCTTCTTTCTTTCTTTTACAGCATCTCGAGTTCATCTTCTTTTATACATATATAAACCCTTAGAATAATGCGTCTTCTTCCTTTACTACTAGTCAGCTTATGTGCCATAGTAAACGCAGGTAAATTTTCATGATTTATTCTCAGTAAAACTAGTCAAACTAACTCGTTCATAGTACCTCAAGGTAATAATAAAAAACAAAGAATACGACTAGATAGACAGTTTATTAAATTTCATTATTAAATTAGCAGCCCCCCCTCCTGCAGCAACCTCTTCTTCAGTAGCTGCTGCTCCATCTAGTGGAGCGCCACCTGCAGCCACACCAGCGCCCTCAGCAGCACCCTCAGCAGTGTCTAGTGGAGCCGTACAACCCCCAGCATCCGGTTCTGTTATCCCCAGTATGGGTGGTGGTAACCAAACTTTACCATCAGGCGCTGTGAACGGTACTCAGCCATCAGGCAATGGACAAAATGATACTTTGGCAGGTTTACCTACATCAGCCAGTTTCGGCAACAGTATCTATCCCGGTACAGCCACGTTTTTAACACCTACAGCCAGTAAATCCGTTTCACCTTTATACCGTATTGATGCTAGAGAGAATGTCACATTTGTCTGGCAGTTTAGCGATTTGAAAGTCCAACCCGCTAATCTTACCTTGGCAGCTGTTGGACCTAACAAAATCACCTATACCATCACTGCATTACCTGGAGCGGCTACTAGTGCTGTTTGGCAAGTCAAAGATGTACCTTCTGCGTCACCTTTGATGATGGGTATGTATCAAATTCAATTGTATGATCAAAGAGGTGTTTCTGCGATACCTCAACCTGGATGGTTAGCACCTGTGACTCGATTATCTATTGCATTCTATTCGCCTGAAGCCTATCAGCCTTCAAGTGGACGTAAGTAGTTGTATATAAAGTGAGAATTTCTAATTGGCTGATAAACTTTATAGCGGATTATTGTCCTACTTGTTTCTATAATGCTGGTAAAAGAATGGCTGAAAATTTTGGACCTATTGCTATTGCATTTGGTGTAGCTAGTGCTACTTCGGCCATGATCTTGTATGGCCTTTTATATTAGCTATACAAATAAAAACATGTAATATTACCTTATACACCATTGATTATTGTCTGTGTACGGCGTAATACTACTGCCAGGTCCCTCGAGTTGTATATATAGTGAATTGCCCCTATTCGTATTAGGAACACGTATCCCTTTCTTTTGAAAAAAAAAAAAAAAAAAAAAAAAGGCGTGACCCTTGGGTATAAAACCAGCTCGCTGTAGATGAGTTCTTTTTCTCTTCTTTATATCTAACAAGAAGATAGTCATGGACCTCAACATTTGTCTCTATTGTGAAAAGCAGTTACTTGAAGAGGTAAGATATACAAAGCCTTTAAGGATGATATTTAACAAGTATATATAGAGCAAGTCTTTCTGTTCTTCTACTTGTCAGTCAAATGAAGCTTCGAAACCTGTATATACCACTGCAGACAATCCTTCTCTTCTATTCATTAGTTCTCGATCAACAAGCACTGTTAGTCCTACGTATGAGATAGCCTATCGCCGACGTCGCTATTCATCTTCATATTATCCAGCATTATCATCATCTTCATCATCTAGTAGTTCATCTTCTACTTGTTCTTATTATTCTACCATGGATCATCATTCAACATACTTTTCATCTCATAGCAAAAATGTATATACAAACCTTTTCTCTTCTTAAATATAATCAAAAAACAACTGTTCTATATATAATATACATAAAAAAAAGCCTTCTTTGCACACTGTATTCTATCAATTGATATATAACCATAGTAAACAAAATAATAGCTCTCCTATCTTTTGCAGTCTTGGTGAAAATACATCGACTGATCTCTAAAAGAACCACCAGAAAGTTATATCTAATACAAAGATAGGGTCATAAGATGTATTCTCTTTAGAACAAATGATCTGTCTTTTGATTATACAAATTGTACCTTTCTTTATACTTTGTCTTGTATGAATTAAAGGTAGTTGATTCTAGTCTATTTTACTTGCCATTACTTCGATAGATAGATAGGTAGATAGATTCCCGGTTAGTAAATCGGGTAAGGTATTGTTATCGTCATTTGACAGTAAATAGGAATGTGCATTATATGAAACTCGTTGTATAATGGATCTCGTCTTACATTTCCATTATAATATCCTATTAAAACGCTATAGATATCGAGTTACCGTTATACAAAATGCACAGCACAGGCCTAAGTGTTTGATAAAGAGATCACTTGTACATAGGTCATTCAGCATATTATTCTATGCTACTTGCAGACCGAGACCTTGCATCGATTGATGATATGAGTAAACCCCTTTAACTTTGATCAAAGCGTTGTGTCTAATAAAGAAGCAGTTCAAATCTATATACCTAAACATATTGTACAAAGGTTCACGAGCCAAGTTTATAACATGCCATCTTTTGTTCTAGGATAATCAAATGAATATAGATTGCATAATACGAAATAGAAAAGTGTATTTCCTCAGAACTTTAAAGGTGGGTTTAAATATTTAAAAGTACCTGATTTGCTAGTGCTATTTTACGTATACCGCGACGAGTTTAAAACTTTTGAGAATTCGCTACTTCTTTTATGCACAATTCAAATTAACAAAGTTGGTGGATAATAGATTTATAAATTTGGCTATGATAGCATTGCATTTTGACCAAATAATAGAGTGTTAATTTGTTTATTTTATTTTATTTTATTAGCAACTTTGGTGATTTTGGTCTTTAGTAATAATTCGAATTGTTTATAGTCCCCAAAAAAAAAAGGCAAAAATATATATGCGTAGTTTCAGAAGGGCTCGATGTTCTCTAGGTAGTATAGGTTTTATTTGTAAAGGAGTTTTTAAGCCAAAAGAAATGCCTCAAGAGGATATAATCTATAAAAAAACCAAGAACTGATTCAATTTTCAAAGGACATTTTATTGGATGAAGGAGATTCAATAAATTTTCTTAATAATCGTTTATTGGATGAAGATTATTACAGCGCGAGAAAAGCTCTAAATCTGGAATACGTGTCATTTGGTTGTCACTTTCACATAATAGAAACATAGAAATAAGCATGAGCATAATTAATATGCTTTAAATAGAATCTAATTGTGCATAGGATGGTCCAAACAGAATATTGCAGTTATTATTGAAAATCTGAATAAAGATCAATGGCTTTTAGTACATTGCTTTATCCATATTTCGAATAATTTAAATAATAGATGCGCTGGGCATAATTCGATTTAAATGCTATAAAAGGCACTACCAAGGTTTGATTGGAGCGAAGACAACGAGCAAACCTTGTGAGAAATTCAATGTCCTTTTCAACACGTCATCAATCGCGCTCAAAGTAAATAAAAAGGCAAACGCACCTATAATACACTCCTTGTTTTCAGTTTCACACGCAAAAGAAAAGTATAATCCACCAACATGTTGACCGATGACGAGTTAGATTTTGATGATTTCGGAGACTTGGGAGAGTTGGAAGGACCCGAATTGACTGCAGAAGAACTGGAGAAGCAACTAGAGCTCGAGTTTGCCAAGGAAACTGAACAAGCTGCTGATATCAGTGATGAAAAACCCGTGACTACAGTCGAGAAAACAAAAGATGTAGTAGTCGAGGAAACAAAGGACGTGGTAGTTGAGTTTGAAGAAGGGGAAATGAATGAAACAGAACTCAAAGCAAGTGAGAAACCGGAAGAAGCTAAACTTGAACAAGAAAAGAAAACGCCAGTGGACCAAGCCAGCAGCTCAATGCCTAGTAGACAAATCAACCAACAACAGCAGCCACAACAGCCACAGCAGCAACAACAGCCACAGCAGCAACAACAACAACAACAACAACAGCAGCAACAACAGCTACAGCAGCAGCAACAGCAAAGATATAACAATAACCGTGGCAATTATAATAATGGTCAAGGTTATTATAATAATTACGGCGGTTATATTCAACAAAATCAACAGCAGCTCAAGTATATACCAGATACAATGGCAATGAAGTAGGTTTTTATAGATAGATTTCTTTTTTTATGACTTGAAACAGTTGGAGAAGGTAGCTTTTATCGAGAAAAGAGAGATTAAAAGAAGCGCTTAAAAAAAAGAAAAAAAAAAGCAATAGATGCGCCAGAAAGCACCTTCTTCCAGCTGCAATCACTTTTTCTTTTTCTTTTTCTTTATTGTATTTATACTCGTTTATGTTTCTCAATGATTTTAGTAGTATGTTTCCCCAATATCCTCCATATTCAAATCGTATTTATGTCAATCCAAAGTTTAATAACGGTGCAAACGCTCAACAGCAGCAAATGCTTCAGAAACGTCAATTTATTGAAATGGAAGCACAACGTATGATGATGCTGCAACAGCAAATCCAATTAGAACAAGAGAAGCAGCGTTTAGCTGAATTGGATAGAAAACGTCGAGAAGCTGCTGATAATTTGAAAAAGAGAAAGGAAACAAAAGAGCATAATGTAAGTAAGGTTATAGTGTCATTGACGGCTTATCTTAACGTTTCTAATATAATAGGCGGGCGATAAACGTAACAGAGATCAAACTGAAGAGACCGATGAACATTTGCATAAACGTATTGATGCACGTCCTGCTATTGCCAAAGGCGTATTCTCAATTAAAGGAGCTGCTTCCAGACATCAGCAAGCTGCTATATCGCCTAGAAACGTGTCTTATACATCACCTCATCAAAGACAGCAATCTAATGATATAAGAAATAGACTTAATGCACCATCCACTCCGGAAAGACCAAGCATTACGAGTCGATTAAACCAACCTCCATCCCATCATCCACAAAGTGACCATACCAACATAAACAACAAGACATCTTCAGCATCTATTCTATCAGAACCCATTGTTCCTATAGTGACTAATGGTAAATCCAATACATTGATCATTACTGGTCTAAGCAAAGATACAAAAGAAGACCAAATCCGAACTATGGCCAATACAATGATGGGTGGTGCCAAAGATATCAAATTTGATGCTGATAAACTATCAGCTACTGTAACATTTGGTACTGTCGAAACCGCAGTGACATTTAGAAGAAAGTATAATAGGTATGCAATTTCTTGAATCATTTTTTTTTTTTTTAAAAAAAAAACTAACATCTTCTTGATAGAATCTCAATGGGTGATTCCCATATCAATATTGTATTTCAGAAATAACGCAATCTAGATCATCTTCATCATTTGGGATTATAAATACCGCAACTTGTTTTTTATTACATGCTTTACTACTTTCTTTTAACACACTCACACTCACATATAATGGAAACTACCGTTATTATTACAGATCAAACAAAATTTGACGCGTTTTATAGCAATATCAATAAACAAGAATCAAATAACAGTGATGTCCATACTCTAATTCTTCACAACGTGTCACTAGAAGCAACTACCATATTGGCTTTGCATAAACTACTACCTAACCTGCAAGTGTTCAACTATAATGATCCTGATAATATTGACTCGGATGATGATGATGATCACCACGCTTGCTCTTGTCATAGAAACGATAGATATGAATAAATGATGTGCTTTTATATACGGTCATGGTCCCATTTTTGACAAATATTTTTTACTTGTCCATCTATCGATGGTGGTGTAATAGACTCCGACTACGCAAGCTACCTGCGCAGTAAAAGTAAATCACTTCTGACATGTTCGATACGTAGCAACTAGAAAGTCTTTAGCTTAGTTAACATATTATAAATAATCCGCATCACTTAGAAATTGTATAAATATCCCTCAAGTTTTATCAATAAAAGAATTATTCTATTATACAAAAATATAATTTACAATAACTATTAATTGATTCACTTTATCGGACCTCAGATATTATTACAGGTGGAAAATACATAATTTAGATTTCATTGGATAATTGGGAATTAGATTCAATATCCTCCAGTCCTTTTCCAATCTTCCTACTGTGGTCCAACATAATATTTAGATGTATTTTTCTTTAATCAAACAAATTATTACTTTAAAATCTAATAAAAATATCGAACTAGAAGCATTATTATGGTGCTATTTACAAGTTATGCTTTGAAATAAGAAAGAGCCACCTAGTTCTGGCAATATAGGTTTTTTTTCTTCTTCTTTATGTCACATCTTTTTTCTTTCCAAGTCTATTTAAAATGTATATTATTAGAGTGATCATTGCTTTTTCCACAAGATTTATTAAGCAATCCAAGCATTATTGCGTGTGTCCTCTAGTATATTATAATTTCTGTTTTTCTGCTGCTTAGCTGAGCCCAGATTTTTCAAAGCGCTGATGGCTGGGAAATTTGATGTGGTATTATTCTTGACATGTCAGATCTCCACCGATCTCGCTACAAATGCCGCATCGGATTAGTATATCATGCACTGCATTTGGTAAATGATTATATCTATGCCAATGGTTTTTGAATCACACAAGATTTATTTGCATTGGTTCATCATTAACCAAATGATGGTATAGTTTCTTTCTGCTCCAAGTATATAATCGATACCTTATTAGGCTAACAATGTCTGTATATTAAAGAAAAAAGTTATTTTTTCGATTGTTGATATTGCTGAAGGTGAAGCGTCATTTGGATAGATATATGCGAAATATGTGGCTTTACCATCAACAGAGTACCACTTAAAGATGCATCTGAAAGCTGATTCATTTACTCTTTTATAAATCAGATTCAATACTTTCAAAACCTAATATAAAACTGATTAAAAGAATAACCCTATTTGGTATGAACCCAGTAACACCAGATTCATTAGAATATAACTCCAGCTTAAGCTTTACTGAAATCAGACAAACGACTAAATAAACGTGTACGTGTGAAGTTGCTACTGATGATATACAACCTCTGTTTGGCTCCGATGAAACTATATGGCCTGCACTATGCCTAAGTAAATATAAATAATGGGGCTGCGTCTACTTGGTTTGATCCTAAGCTTGTTAATTCAATCATGTTTTATGTTCGTATATTTGATTTTGCAAGTGTGCATTCGATTCCGATCCTGTACTTGTTGGGATCGTATATACCTGCTTTCCGCTTGAATTATATCCATGATACTGTAACACTTGGTATTACGGCTATCTGAGAAGATGATTCTTCAGGCTCGTAAACCAAAGTCTTGTTTATTAATAAAATATCGCTCTGAATATGCAGATATGTACTCTTATTTGTTTATTTTATACTCAAGTCCTTCTTAGCTCTTGCTTTTAAATACTGCATTGGTTTTACATTAATATATTTAATAAAATTACAAATAGAAAATAAATTATGCAGGTGGCAGTAAAGTTTGTACATCGAGTAGCAATAAATGATAATAATCTTAATAGCAAGATGGTTGTTCTTTGTTACCTTTGTCGTGACATATGTCAATTTTGAACAAATGCGTAAACTACGAATGAACATTCTAATGTCAGTGCAAAATGGCAGTAACATGCTTATAGTATGGTTGAGTTACACCAGGTTGGATTACTTTTATGATATGATCCTTAGCTTGTTTTGAATATCATATATAATAACAGCTTCTGGACCAAGTTCTTTATTTTGTTCGTTCTGTTATTTAATTAAAGAATTGTAAATTGTAATAAGACATCTTTGAGGACGTTCTAGAAGAAGTAGATACTTGGATTGTCTTTACGCACCCGCCACAATTACTATATTGAAATATCAATCTACATTATACTTTCTACTTTACTACCCCTAATACTAATACCAATAATAATAATGCGATTTGGATCCAAGAGATATGTAAATCAAGGCAGCTGGCTTATTCTCTTGATTGTATGTCTCGTTTGTCTGCATCATCCTGCAATGGCATCCGTAGAAGCAGGTACATTGTAATTGAATCATATAGTTAAACGTCTTATTGATAAACGTATTTTTTTTTTATGTACCCAGATCCTAATATGTCTCCCGGTCAAATCGATATCCCAGCAGATTTCTCGGGTACCTCAAACAATAGAGGTATGTGATTATCTATTCAAGGTTAACAGATTTTCAATGTAATGTCGTACATTAACGCAATGGTTTATTATCAAGGTACGACCCAAGGCGATCATCTATTAATCGAAAGACAGGAAGTGGATATTCCTCAGGATGACGCTAACAGTGATCAAGTTGGTGCAACACCTCATGCTGAAGAGACAAACAAGGATAGTTTCGCCACAACGGCGGAAGAGAAGAATCAGGCTGCTACTACCACTGCTGCTACTGCTGAAGAGCGTCCAACAAAGATAGAAGAAATTGAGCCAACAACTACTGAACAAGGCCCTACTACCACTGCCGCTACCGACGAAGAAAAAAAGCCCACGACTGTGCGAACAGAAGATCCTACACCTGTTGAAGAGGAGAAGCCCACAACTGCGCAAACAGAAGATCCTACTGCTACTGTCAAAGACAGCACCAAAGGTGCTGCTACTACTGTTCCTGTAACTGAAGAGCAATCTACAAAGACAAAGGAGAATGAGCCTACTACCACTGTACCGGAAGAAAATTTTACCACTACTGCTGCCGTTGAGGAAACCGCTACTACGACGGAAGAAAAACCTACTGAAAAGCCCACTGAAACGCCAAATGAAACGACCTCTGAAGAAAAAATTTCAAGAACAAAAAAGAGTGAGGAATCTACTAATACTACAGTCGATGAGGAACCTACAACAACTACTGTTAGTGATGAGCAAGCTGAAACAACTGCTATCAAGACGTCAACTGAAGGGCCTTCTAGCACAACTGCTGATTATACTACATCTGAAGCTACTCGCACCACTACTGAAGCGTATACTACTGTTACATCTTCAGAAATTGAAGAACCTAGCATTTCTTCAAGTTTAGAAAAATCAACTACTACTGTTACAACTCCTGAGCAATCGACTGTTGCTACTGTAACTTCTGAGCAATCGAGCACTGTTACGGTGACTTCTGAAAAACCAACTACTGTCACTACAGTGACAGATACTGATGAGTCAACGGCTACTTCCAGTAGCTCAAGCTATGGACCAACAATAACGACCGAATCTGAAACTACTATATCTTCATCTTATGTGTCAACATCCTACATGTCAACATCTGCAACCGAGTCTGAGGTTACTTCTTCTTCGCTGTCCTATTATGAAACAACTACCGCGGAAACGGTTTCTTCATCTTCTAAAAGCACTACTACTGAGTCATCAATAGAAACGGAGGAACCTACAAGTTCAACCGCATCCATCTATGTACCAGTAACGTCGAGTTCAGAGACATCGACCCAATTAGAGCAGAGCTCTGCTTTCTCTTCTACTATGGCTGTTTCGAGCACTGTCTCTTCTCAGATTTCTAGTACGGCTTCATCTCCTACCTCATTGGATAATAATCCACTATCTTCTTATCTGTCGAGTATCCTGTCTTCAGCTAGTTTACAGGAAGCAACCACAGCGTTATCAACTCCTGACGTTGCATTAGTATCGCCAACTGAATCCATTACTACTACTTCTGCTGCTGCTGCTGCTACTGTTCCTAATGCTGAAGCAAGCTCTCATGAATCCAAGGTATCTGATCACACAAAATCGCCAAGTAAATCCATCTATTACCCAACATCTACACGATCTTTTGCTGTTACCTCCTCCACAGCCACACCTTTACTTGTCCTGGGTCTTTCTAACGAATGTACCAGCGATTCAAAGGCTGTTGAAGGTCGCTGTCCACGAGAATACTTTTGTAATGCAGCTACACGATCTTGCGTCTTTTTGTTGGAAAACGATAGCGTATGTTACGAAGATTTCCAATGTGCATCGACTTACTGCATTGACTATATCTGTGTGATGGATCCCTCAACGCAAAAAGACTTGAGCGGCGGTAAAATTGCTGGTGTTACCATTGGCTGTGTGGCAGGTGCAGCGGTTCTTTTGCTTGGCTGCATTCGATGGCGTAGAAGATCGCGAACAATCCATCGCCGTATGAATAAGTTTCAAGAAAACAAGCAAGAAAAGTCATTTTATGATGCTACTACAACCATCTTGCCTACATCAGAGCAAAGACACTCCAAATACAATTTTTTAGCTCAAGTGTTTAACGGTGGTAATGAAGCAACAACTGCCGAACAAATAATACCAGCAGCAGCAAGTGAAAGAGCTCGACAAACGCAGCCTATTGGTCACCGTGTAGATTACAATCCATTTAGAACAACGAGTGATGAAGAATCAGCAGTAAGGCGGCCACAATATGGGTACATCTAAATCGAAAACTTTTCTTGGCGAAAATGCCATATATAGTCATTCTATACAAATTAAAATAGTAATATATATCATACCTTTAATAAACGGATCTATTAGATTATATATGATCCTATTTTTGACCAAAAAGTCTCACTAAATTCCATTAGTGGTGCTAGCGGGACATTAACCCTATAGATCTATATATATTTCCAGTTGCACGACCCTTTTCTAATTGTTTTCTTTTTCCATTTATAAAATTTCCTTTATATCACTACCATGAACTCTTCAGCAAGTGGAAATACGACTTTGAATCCTTTGACCTTAGCAGCAGATACACATGGTTCTTTATACAAATTAATTGGCGTGACCTTGGCTATTGCAAGTGGTAAATTGGCTACCTGATGTTTAAAAAAAAAAAAGCTCATTAGCATCTTAGGCATCTTTATTGGAAGTAGTTTTGTATTCAAAAAGAAAGGTCTACTAGAATCAACCGAGAAATCAGGTAAAAAATCAAGCGTTGTGCATTGATGCTCGATATTCATGATTATCATAGGTGGGGTAGCTGGCGAAGGCTATGGATATCTAAAATCGCCTATGTGGTGGTCAGGCATGATCTTAAGTAAGTATTCTAATAAGCCAAAGGAGGGAGTTTTTTTTTTTTTTTTTTTTGTTAACCGTTTTGTTGTAGTGGTGGTTGGTGAAGCGTGTAATTTTGTAGCTTATGCTTTTACGCAAGCTATTTTGGTGACCCCACTTGGTGCACTCAGTGTAGTATTAAGGTGAAAAAATTACTCATTCACAAGGGTGACACACCATACTGATATATTATAATAGTGCTGTCTTGTCCTCGATCTTTCTAAAAGAAAGGCTGACGTTTCAAGGAAAAGTAGGATGTCTACAGTGTGTATTAGGTGCCATCATTATTGTTATGCATGCTCCGGAACAAGGTGCTGCTGATACGTCGATCGATACATTTAGAACACTGATGTTATCCATTGGTATGTAATACATACATACTCCTACAGTGAAACTAACTCATTTATTTAGGTTTTATGATATACGCGTTCATTGCTGTGGCATTATCGTTATTCTTGGTATTTTACTGTGGCCCTCGATGGGGTAAATCAAATATGCTGGTATATATTACTGTGTGTTCTTTAATTGGATCTTTGTCAGTTGTCTTTACTCAAGGTATTGGTGGTGCTATTGTACACTCTTTTACCGTTGAAAATCAGTTCACCAACTGGTTTGTTTACCTTGTACTGTTGCTTACGCTAGTCACACTTGCCATTGAGATCATTTACTTGAACAAAGCACTCAATATCTTTAATACCGCCGTTGTTACACCCACCTACTATGTTATCTTTACTACATTAACCATTGTCAGTTCAATTGTGTTTTATCGTGGTTTCGACGCGTCACCTATCAATGTCATTACCTGTGTATTTGGCTTCTTGATCATTTGTTCCGGTGTTGCTCTATTACAGCATTCTCGAAGTGAAAAGTCAGACGATGTGGATGATTTGGAAGGCCATCAAGAACACCTTTTACCACCTGTATTCGACAATGAAAAGTATTTGACTTCAGAAGAAGATATACATGATGTTGCTACTTCTTCTCATGCCACTGCTGCTGCTGCAAGGGATTCTTTATGGCATCGATCTAGAGGATCGTTGGATGATTATGATTTACAACGTCAGCAGCGCGATAGCAATAGTTTTACAGACAATATAAGTTTAAACGTGATTCAAAAATCAACACGAGATTCAGGTAATACCCCATTTATCTATGTATAATGTTAAACCGACCATTTATTTATTTCCCCTAGTGGATATGCTAGTTCATAACAATAGTCAAGATCAAGATCGATCCAGATCTGATACCAATCACCATAGACGCGCGCAGGATTCGCTAGATACTATTAGTACAATCAGACTTGGATTAAATAAGAAACAAGATGATAGAAAAGGATTAATCAACAATAATGACTGGGATGAGGATCATTTAGTGTAAAAAAAAGCTCTATTTTTTCTCTTTTGTACATTACTTAGCCTAAACGAAAAAATTATACTACTACTAGATACGCGTACATAATAATTATACATATATACATACAGGACCTTTTATATATAAATAAAAACCATACAAACAGTTGGCTCTCAAGTTATCATGACTCATTATAAATGTGACAATAAATCAATCGAGCCAAATGAAAGCACCATCAGATGCAAAAGTTCATTCTGAACATGCATTGTTAAACAGATGTGAGATTAAGCTGCAATCAGTCAACGAATCTATGCTTTATAATACACATGTTGATTATTTCGCTGCCGCTGATTTAGTTCCATTGATTCTATTGGACAATGATGATTAACTTCAGTGGTCTTTCTTGTCTCTGGGTGCCACAAGACGAAAATCATTGCGATCACAAATTATATCCTACTTAACAGTTAATTAGGTTATCGTTTTGATACTTGGGATATATATAGACGAATCCACGTTCTGTAGAATGTACTGTTTTTTAAAAAAAACAAAATATACTTGCACAAGTGCAAGAAGGCTCCGACATTTTTTTTTTTTTTTTTTTTTTTAAAAAAACAGTTACTTTAGGGAGCGATAATATATATAATTTGTTCCATTGGCTACGAGTATTTTATTCTGCATAGTTTGTGCTAGAATCTAAAACTTTTTAGTGAGTATTTGTAAATTTTCACAGCATGATTTCAAGATAAAATTCCAGTTATCTTCTAAATACTTTATATGTGCAATCAGAGACATGATTAAATTTGTTAATTCGGGCTACATTAGCTTTTAAGCGTCAAGAAAAATACAATATGTACCTGAATTGGCGCCCAGTAAAATTGGATCACAAAACATGTATCTAAGATGGCTTCGTACTGACAAATGCTAATGTAAGGGTGTTCCTCTATGAAATTTCCTTGTAGGCTATCGGAGGTCAAGTATTTAATATTATTTGCTGGTATGAACTTTGATCTCGTTTTTTTAACTGATACGAACCGATGAAATATAAAGAGTATATTAGCAGTAGTTGTGCAACATTAAATGACTTGAGTTTCCCATTAATTCAGAAAGTTATCTTTGAAAAATGCAAAAAAAAAAAAAAAAAAAAAAAAAAAAAATTGTAATTAGTCATAACCTTATAGTTTTATATATAATAGAACGTACAACAACTACTTGCGGATACTTGCAAATATACTTAACCTATGTTATTAATTGAATATGTGTTGAAAATGCGATGATCGCGTTTTTCAAAATAAAAGAAGGCATAAAAAAATTGAAAAGTTTACCTGTTTTTCATTATTACATTTTTCGAGCGAATCCAGTTTAATCTCGCGAATGATTGCAAGTAGATCAAAATAAACCATCGCATCGGTTACAATTGTTGTATTCACTTTTAGAAATACACTGTATATTTAATGTAATTCATATGACAATTTCTAATCACTTCTAACTTAGATCAATTTCGATTAAAAAGTTGCATCAGTTAAATAATTCAAGTCCATAATTTTGACGTATCTGTTGATTTATGGCACTCATTAGCAGAATAGCAAGTTTTCTTTAAATTGAACACTATACTGCTTTATGTTATCTTTGAAGGTTTAAAGAAAATATAGGTATACATTTATTTATATATATATAGAGAGAGAGGAGTGACTAAGGGAGAGAAGGAGGTATACATTACAAATAGGGTATATGTAAGATTATAAAGCAAGTTGTTTCAAAGTGGTATAGATTGTTTTGCCCATCTTTTTATCATCAGCAAGAAGTTGATATGTGTCGTTGGAATAAGTATGGATCATGAATGAATTTGGTACATAGCAGTCTTCATCTTCATCCACAGGCGATACATCCTTGACTAGAGAATAATCAATAGTATTCATAGGACTTTTGCTCTATTTGAAATGTTTAATTTTTTTTAATAGATTGCAGCAGATTATCTACATACCAGTTCATCTTTGTAGATCAAAAGCTTCTTGTTGTCAATAGTAAAATATCTTCTCTTCCAAAACTAATGCGATTGTTAGCCATAGAAAGAAAAAACAACAGCTAATATTACTTACTGGACTAAGATTGGTTTGCACAGACATAAACCCTGTCATTATTATCACTACAGGAACAGAAGCCGAAACCTAAAAGAAAAAAAAAAAAAAAAAAAAAAGTCGTATCATCATTCCAGTAATAGGGTTTTGCGTGTACTACCTTTTTCTCTTCCGGTTTTTCTATAGTCACTACGGCTGGCTCAGCAACAGCAGGAGGAACAATGACGTCTTGTTGAACAATGGTAGGTTCTTCGACTATTGTGAATGATGGATCAAACAGAGCAGAAGATCTTTGGCTGCTCAAGCTTTGAACACTCTTTCGCTTCATTAGCGTGGGTTCCTCAACCACTGTTTTAGGCTCGGATAAAGTGGAGGATCTTTTGTTCAAACTTTGACCACTCTTTTGTTTAACAATAGTGGGCTCTTCTTTTTTCACAGGTTTCAGATCATATACACTCTTTTGTTTAACAATAGTTGAGGGAGAAGTGGGTGTAACAGGTCGAAGTCTTATTTGAGAAACTTCACTTTGTTGGGGTTGCTGCTGCTGCTGTTGCTGTTGCTGCTGTTGCTGTTTTAGTAGTTTACGCTGCTGTAATTGCTGCTGCCATAAAGGAATTTCTCTTTGTTGAGTTTGTTGTACTTTTTGCTGTAACTGTTGCACTTTATCTACTTGTTCAATACGTTTGGTATATTTAAATCGTTCTTCTTGTTGATCTCTTTGAAACTGACGAAACCTTGCTTCTTCAAGCTCTTTCTTTTTAGCAAGTTGAAATTGTAACATGGCTTCAGTTTGCTCTTGCTGCCTCTTTCGTTCTTGTTCATCTATGATAGCATCATTTCCATGATCGGCAATAGCAAAATAATGATGATCGTTATAAGAAGAAGCAACGGAAGTCGGTGTAGAAGGCGTTGGAGTGGCTGTCATACGATCTGAGCTATCTTCGTAAGAATAAGGCTCGTCTGTCATTGTAGCATTCAAGTGTATCTTGAGATTACGTTCTGACATGGGTGAAGGTGAAGGTGAAGGTGAATACGTGCCAGATTTGCGGCGTCTTTGTTGTTGTTGCTGTTGGGTGAGAAGAGAAGAACGCGAACGAGGACGATTGTTCGGCAGTTGGCCGAGCTTCAAGCGGGTTCTGACATTGGCATCACTTAAATCGGATAAGGTGGAAGCAGTGAATTGAGCATGTGACAGTTCTAAAATGCCTGCTACTGCACGACTATGAACCAGCGCTCTCGCTATTTAAGAATAACTGGTTAAAATGGATGCATGACTAAATAAGCCTATACCTCTTCTAACACCACTACAGAACAATAAAGGGAGTTAATATAAAGGTGCATTTACTACAATCAATTGTTATTTACCTAACACTATCAGGTACATAAGTGATTAATATAAATTTTTCTTCCACTCTAACGAAACCAAACAGGATTTCATTCGTCAAATGATCTCGAAATTCACTAGAGAAGCTGTCAGTTACCCAACAAATGCATACAACATGATTCAAACCTTAGACCATTGACACCACTTGCATAGAGTGATATGACATCTCTTGTGTCTTTATAGCCGAGCAACAGCCTTTGTGGTTGTTAATAAAATGAGCTATTATTTTATTATATATATATATTACCAATCTGTAGGTTCATATTCTGTGATGGCGATATAGGCATTGAGTATACGTGGATCATTAACATTACACATGTTTAAAAGTTAGTTGAAAGAAAGAAAGAAAAAAAAAAGAAAGCAGTTGCCCAGAGAATCCTAATTAAATATCGTTTACGAGACCTTTTATTAGTTGTAACACAAAAAGGGACTCTTGTATTCTATTTTTTTTTTTTTTTTTTTTTTTGAATCAACAACGAGATATAATTATATTCTGTACTATAATATCTGCAGCTTCAAAATAAAATAAAAAGAAACGTGCTATTTGTAGATCCAACTTGCCTTGTTATTCATCCTTGAGTGCAACTATCCTAAAAACCATCTAAAATTGCACTGAAAAATATTGTACTACAAACGCACGAGTTCGTTTATCTTCCGTAACTTTTGCATGGTACATTATATTAGTATATTATTTAAAACGTGAAAACATGCTGATCGTACTTTCTTTTTTTTTTTTTTTCGTTGCCGAATGCATGGGATAGCCATCTGATTCCGGGGTTCAAATAGTGTATGGTCGGAATAGATGAATAGTAGTAGTAGTAGTAGTATTATTAACATGCGATTTCTGTACCAGAAGAAACTTCGGTCTTGGTACAATGATATGGGAATTATAAATATTAAATCTTTAGTCCGAGCACAGAGGATTTAATTCCAGAAACACATCTTATTCTCAAATAGAAGCCTTTCTTTAAACGCGTTTTTCTTATTCATTTTGCTAGAATGTATCACATTTGCTCTGCTGATGTTAAAGTTTAAGAAAAGTAGCTCATGTGTCTAGCTTTTAAAGTACAGCATGAATTTTTCGCTCTGCACATT
This sequence comes from Actinomucor elegans, assembly GCA_026027325.1. Taxonomy (NCBI): domain Eukaryota; kingdom Fungi; phylum Mucoromycota; class Mucoromycetes; order Mucorales; family Mucoraceae; genus Actinomucor; species Actinomucor elegans. The sequence continues at coordinate 546,348 of JAMSLZ010000012.1, read as the reverse complement.
GGTATGGCTCAGATACATTCTTTCTTAGTATATCGTTAGTTATTGCGTGTATACAAGCATACTATGCCCAGATATATAATCTACTGCAAGTAAGGTGACTGACTAGATGGCTGTAATGAAGTTATCTATTCAGATTCACACAAAAAAAAAAACTATCGCGTAGTTGACTCATTGTGCTTTAATTTTGGGACAGGAGTTTCAAATCATTATCATTTTGATTGGAAATAAAAGTTACAGATCACAGGCTGCTGTGTCCAAACGACGATTTCATGCGGATTCATATAGTAAACGTAGAGGAAGGTAAAAAGAGCTTGGGTAAAGTGGACGCAGATGATCATCATGCATCGAAATAATGCAAGAGTTATTTTAGATTCTATTCATAATAATAGTTGCCAGATGCAATGCATTTGTGCATATCACTAGATAATCTCAGGCAACTTCTTGTTATCTATCTATCTATCTGGACTTTGTGGAATAAAATAGAGTAAATTCAGGCTTCAGATAATCTAGTTGTAATCTTATATCTATTTTTTTACTCAAGGAATCACAGGCCCTTCAGATACTGTCCTGGATCATCTAGAACTATCAAATGAGATGAGATAACTCAAATCTCCGCTTGAGCACACCATTTTCCTGTAATCTTATTATACCAATGCTTCCAATGAATTCTTTCTCTTTTTCATCTTTTTTTTTATCCTACAACAACAATCCATGTCTGAACAAGAACATCATTTTGAACCAATCCAAGGGGGAGGCTCCTTAGTGATCGCCTATCAAGTGGCCAACAAGAACGTCCTCATTGTCGGTGGAGGCAACGTAGCTGCTCAACGTATTGTCTCTCTAAAGATCGCCGACGCCCGAGTTACGATCGTGTCTCCCGAGTCTGGCCTCAACCCAGAAGTAAAGTACCGTATTGATACCCAACAAGTCGAATGGAGAAACCGCACCTTTATCGACAGCGATCTCGAAGGAGTTGATATGGTTTTGACGGCACTTGACGATCACGAAGAGTCATTGCGCATTGGTCACTTGTGTCGTCATCAGCGTATTCCTGTCAATGTAGCCGATGTGCCGCCCATGTGCGACTTTTATTTCATGTCTCAGCATCGCGATGGACCGCTTCAGATTGCTGTTTCAACCAACGGCAAAGGACCCAAACTGGCCAACATGGTACGTGTTGCCGCAGCTAAAGCGCTCCCCGACAACATGGGTGATACAATTGATATGATGGGTAAACTACGCGCCAAAGTCAGAGAATGGGAGCCAGAAATGAAGAACGCAGGAAAGCGTATGACATGGGTGACCAAAGTATGCGAGAAATGGGGTCTGAAAGGTATGGCACGTCTCAACGATCTCAAGACACAAGAGCAACAGGACGTAGCGTTTGGTAAATTACGTGAATTCTTCATCATTGGCGGTGTGCCTGATATCGATCAAATCTTGCCATCCAACAAGCAGCCTCGTATCACTTTGATTGGCGGTGGTCCGGGTGATCCAGAGTTGATTACAGTAAAAGCAAAACGGCTATTGGAAGAAGCTGATTTAGTCATCAGTGATCGTTTAATTCCTAGCCAAATTTTGGATTTGGTGCAAGGCGAATTACGTATAGCGCGTAAATTCACAGGCAAATCAGATGAAGCTCAAGAAGAACTCATGCAATGGTGTTTGGAAGGATTACATAAAGGGCTACATGTGGTGAGACTCAAGATTGGCGATCCTTTGTTGTTTGGTAGAGGTGGTGAAGAGATTATTTGGTTCCGTGAACGTGGGTTTGAACCAGAACTGGTTGCTGGTATTTCAAGTGCTTTTTCGGCTCCTATGGCAGCAAAGATTCCAGTCACTTTTAGAGGCGTATCAGATCAAGTGATTATCACAACCGGTAGAGGAACCAAGGGATCCATGCCGGATTTACCTGTTTATGGCCCTACCCAAACATTAGTAGTGCTAATGGCAGTAGGAAGAGCAGCAGAATTGCGCTCTATGCTGTTGGATCGACAATATCCTCAGGATGTACCAATTTGTTGGATCGAAAACTCCAACTGTCCAGAAGAACGTATTGTCTTTGGCACATTGGACACACTGGCAAGTACTGTTGAAGAATACCAAATTAAAGCACCTGCTGTATTAGTAGTTGGCCATTCTAATTCTGTACTCAATAACAATGATACCTCTATCTAATCTACACTTGTTAATAAACTGTAAATATCAATCATATAAATAAACAACTTTATCTATTTCAGTTGAAACTGTCAAGTTTTTTTTATGAGACGTTGAAATAGATCCCAAATGCTTAATAGACAACCAAGTAACTGAAAATGCCAACCTGTATTTTGGAAAGCATGTAATATAGCTGCACTATAAACCGTCCCTCGAGAATATCATTTATACCATCAACAAAATGATTAAAAGAATGATCCATCTACTTGTATGAATAAATAGCAGTGAAATGTAATACTCCTGGGGAAAAAAAAGGAACATAGCTTATAATGCGTCTTTTGTTGAATGAAGTTTAAGATTTTTTATACAAATATCTTGGTTAAGGATTGCAAATAAAGTAAATGATTATTCTGCAGATTTAAAGCGAATTTTACAATATAAAGGAGGATGTCTAGTCAGCCATATGTTGGAACAACATATTTAAATTTAGAAATAATCCACATGGAAATCAAGCAGATGCACAGCTACATCAAACCCCCCCCCCAGGTAGATTTGATAATCGATCTGAAATGATTTGATGATAAATTTTAATTTGCAACATAGATGCTAGGTGAAAGTAAGGGAAAGTTCATTATTACGGTCTTTAATCCGGGGGTTTGTAGGTAGTCAACACTATTGATATTATGATCATTGCAGAGATGGTCGTCAAAGATTGTTTTGCATTGTGTGAACAACTTGTATTTGTCTGACTGGAAATTTTAGGATATTATGATCTTCTCTGGAAGCTTAAACGACAATAATGTTGTTTTCTTGATTAAATTGTTACATAATTTCATCTTGAATAATTCTGATATTTGCTTTTAAGTTGCTTTCGAGTTCAAAATCATCCACCGTAAGGGTGGCATCCTCTACTAAAGAATAAATGTAGTCATTAACACATATACTGTTGTGATCGGAAGTATAATCGGTCAAATTGTAGCAGTTTATCATTCCAGCGTCTGTAGAATAAAAAAGTGCTTCTACTGAGTAGGGTATCACAACTGGTTAACATAATCACATTTAGAGGTATCAATCTCGCCCTGAAGCAAACGAGTGTGGTTATTTTTTTTTTTATTAATTTTATTACAACTTTGGGACAGTACAAGCAGAAACCGGTAGTAGCGCTTTTTTTTTATTTAGCTCCATATCACATTTTTGCTGCTATCGTGTTTTTAAAAACTTTATAAGCAATCATCCATTTTTATGGGAATACTAATTGTCCCTGACGTTGCTACAATAGCCCTTCTGACATTTTTTTTTGGAGGGTAAACTTCCTTTAAATCAGATCATTCCTTGATACTAAACAAGGCGCTTTGGGCTATAAGGTACTCAGCCGTCAGGTCTAAGGTTGAGTTTAATCCAAGACTATAAAACCGTAAGAATGGCAGTCAACCGAGCTCTCCAAGTTGTCCAAACAAACATTATTTTATCCTTAAATCTATAAATTTGACAGGCTATAATAAGCGTTAGTTAACTTATGCGATATGCATAACGTACTTTTAAATCGAATGTTTTATCAGTAAAAGAAACCTTTGATCTCTTATGTACCTTTGGAAATTGCTTATAGGCCAGGCGATATAATCTTTTTTTCTTTTTGCAATTCTTTGTTAAATGAGGCCCATGAGCTGATAAATAAGAACTAAAGCCAAGATCTGTTGCAAATATGGTGACCATGTCTTCACAAACTTCAAGCTTTTTGTACATGCTTGACTCATATTTCAACTTGGTCATAAGTAGCAAAGGAATCTTGTTTATATGCCGCTGTAAATATTTCCCAGCCCTTTCACTAATACTTTTGGTTGATCCTGGCTGTTATTGAGGCAATGAGCTATCATTAGGCTTTATTCTATTGACGGCGTTTTGAACTGCGAGCTTGAGCACTTTGATTATTTGTTCGATACCATTGAGAGAATATTTAGCCTTTCTAAGATAAAAAATACCCTAGAGCTTTTCCTGTCCATGTTACATATATTAGCCACGACTCTTATTTGTTAAATATGCTAAGGGATATTTGAATGATTAGTAGAATATAGAAGAAAGAACACGTCGTTATTAAAAAGTATGACGAGAATTATGCATGATAAATTGTTGCCCAGCGAGATGGTATGTAGATGAGTTGCATCAAATACCTGAACTTTACTTATTTTTCGTGTTTGCTGATGGTGTGCCCAGCCGAGGCTGATGCTCTGGTCATTATTGTATTGTTCAAATTTTGGAAAAGCCCACAGGCAAGCCCTTTTTTTTTATTTAAGCTTCTTCTCTTGGCACTGTCCTTCTCAGTACAATTTTCCAACTTGAACGACGGAAACTTGAAAACAAGGTCTACCGCGTTTAAACTGTTTCTTCTTCTCTACTTTCTTTTTTTTCTTATTATTATTATCATTTTTTCTTGCAGTTTTCATTTTATTTTAATTGTCTATATAAATGTTTTCTACTTATTGAGTGCCACTTTTTTTATATCGGGCATTGTTTTTTTTTAAGACTAGTGGAACTAAGGAAAAATATTAAAAAATATGTTAAAGAACAAAAACCAGGTGCCAGACTCTTAGGAATGCGATTTTACTTTTTATTGTTTTAATAAAGTTTGTATAAAATAGCTATGAGGTTTGAGCCATGTATATTTTTTGTAGGAAAGCTTTTGCTCTAGATTATGGAAATACTATAGTGGCGGAGTTGAATATAACCTGATTGAGTAGTAGTACAATCATAATACTTCTTGATTAGAAAATAATGTATTACATTCTATTTATCTCCCGGAAAACGAAGCTGTATCTCTGCTATTTATTTATATAAATGCAGAGTCATTATTTCAAGGGCCTTGTCAAGGTGGTGGAATCGACCTTTATATTGAATTGTCGCAGCCAATAAAGTACTTGCCTTTAGAAACTAATAATCTTTGGCTTAACAATGAAAATTATATACCCAAATATTAATATAAAAACCTTAGAAAGCAACAAGTATAGATATAAACATTAAATGATTATTCAAAAATTATATAAAATAAAATTCTTAATCAATTGGCGTTGCTTTTGTAAAGAAATAAAGAGGAGCATTTGGATTCAGAGGGTAAAATAACTAAGGGGTCGGAGCTGCGTAGCGGTTCGCACCTTAATTTAAAACGATAAAAGTTCATTCATTGAAAATAAATTTATTTTGTAGGTACATTAGCTGAAAATCAAAGTTTTATAACGATTAGTTATTGATGGGATCTCAAAGGTGTTGTCGGGTCACGCAATGGTGATGAGCCGAATATTCAACATCAGTTGGCCAATAAAAGTACTTTTCCCGCGTACCCACCAGTGGTGAATCAAAAGTATGACCTTATTCGTGCCCTAGCGCGCCAAAGCAACCAAGAATTTGTTCCTGAAAGTTTAATATAACTATGCCAGTGAATGTCCTGAAAAAAATAACGCGTATATTAATTGAAAATATGACCGCTTAGAAGACTATCCATGGACCGATCATAAACGAGCTAGTGTAACGATAAAGCGCAGCCTCTTGGAGATATATAGCAATCTAGTTTAGGCGCATAGCAACCCAAGCAAGTTATGAAAAAAGTACAAACAGTAGCCTGCAAAGCAAAGTAACTTTTCCCCTATCTTTTGGGCCTAAAGTTGGACTTCCATGGCATTAGATTTGGTACCTTTTCCTTGTGTGTATCATAAATTTAATTACACTTTATATTACGACCTTTGGCACTATAGACTAGTCCTCCTCCGCCTTTTTTTCTCTTTCTTTCTGTCGTTGTACATAAAACTCCATTTTATAAAACCATAGATGGCAATATGAGTAATTCTTCCTCAAATTCTACTTCACCTACGAGTTCGAACCGAGCCTCACATACACCAGCAACTCCATTTGGTTCTAGTATGGTGAAATCAGGGTCCAATCGCTCCATCTTTCGAGAAAACAGTTGGAAACCCGTCACTCGATCGCGACAAAACACTATTGGACACGACTTTCACAACGGTGAAGATCTGGTTCGAAATATTGGATCAGATTACCAGGATATACAGATCCGCACGTTGACCAAATGGGTTAACGCACAACTTCAACAGGTAGATGATTCTATCAGTAACATCAAAACTGATTTAAGGGATGGCAAGAAATTACTCAAGCTATTATCAGTTATTTCGGGAGAACCTGCACCTAAGCCCGAACGAATGAATACGCGAATTCATCAAGTAGCCAATGTGGCTCAAGCGCTGAGTTTTTTGGGACGGCAAGTTGGATCTGACACTATGCCTGATATCGGTAATGAAGCCATCGTGAATGGTGACGAGAAAAAGACCTTGGCTTTGATCTTCTTTATTATGTTGAAATATCAAATACAGCTTATTCTATCTGAACACGGTGAGGACTTTCTACATTCATTATCTGTAAGTTCGGACAAGTGACTACAAAAAGAAAACGGATAGCTCATTAATTCAAATAGGAATTATCAGAACGTGAAAATGGAGTGAAATCACAGTCTTCTGATTTCAGTATTGAAGTGAGTAAGCCTTCATCATTAGGCACTGCACGGAAACTAGGCAGCCACCATTCGATAGCGGATAAACTACAGCATACTTCAACCTCTGCTGAAGCTAAAGTAGCTCTTTTGTACTGGGTGCGTATCCAGTTGGAAGATTATATAGCAGCCAATCTTATACCCACAATACAAGACTTTTCGAGATCTTGGAGAACAGGCGTTGCCTTTTGTTTGTTAATTCATCGCCATAATCCATCTTATATACCCGACTTGTTTAGCGTACATTTAGCCGCTGACCTGTCTGAAAAAGCAACCTGGCATCAGTTGCTGAAGCTGGCTTTTGATCTAGCTACGAACCAAATGGGTGTCCAAGCTTACTTGGAACCCGAAGATTTAATTGACGTGGATTACCCACATGAACCTAGCGTTATGATGTACGTTAGTGAGTATTATAAAGTCATGTCCAAGTACCAACGCGAAGAAGCCGCCAATGTGAAGCGTGAACGAGCCGTCAAAAGAAAGGCTGCAATTGTATTGGCTTGCGGTGGTACTGTGAACGAAGAAGAAGAAGAAGATGAATCAGGTATGGATACTGGGGAACAGCCAAGATGTGAATCCCCACCTGCCATGATAGACGAGGAAATCAACAAGCCAACTTTACTGCATCAACATTTGGAACCACCTGTACCTATTCCTATGCCTTCAGCGCGACGAAAAAAGAAGATGAAACAACGAGAATCTACATTGGGCGAAGAAGATAAAGCACGTATCAAAGCTGATTTGAACGCTAAGCTGCTCATGCAACTCACTGGTCATTTACCACGTGGCGTTCATCCCATCCTCGATGATCTGCTGCATATTCACGAAACTGTATTAAGATTTATTAAATCTAATACGCGTACAATTGATGAAATACCCGAGGAGTTTGTCAGTTCTACAATAGTAACGGAGTATATTGATGCGCTAGAGGTCATTGAAGAGCAAGCGGAAACTGAAGCAGCGAACGTGGATACTGCTGAACAAGCCAAGAACGTATTGACTTCGCCACCTGAAACTGCAGATGATACATTAATTCGATTGACTGATCTACAACGCACTCAAGTTTCTAAACTATATGAAATGCTACAGAAAGAATGGTCCCAGTTTGAATCTCTTTTAAAAGTGACTAAGGATGATTTGCTGAGCGTTGAACGAGTTTTAATTGATACAGAAGAAGGTGCAGAAGCATATCAAGAACGTGCAAAGACATTGATGAAACAGTTGGAAGCATTTGCTGAAATGTTGAGCCATATTGCACCACCAAAAGAAGAAAATAATCAACAGGTGGAATTATTGCATCCCCTTGAAGGTTCTCGAACCAACGCTGTTGTTTACAAAGAACGGCTTGATGCGTACGCAGACAAGTTTATCCAGTTCCAAAATACAACTTGGAAAGAGTTCAAGGTAGCAACGCGTCAGCTTTCTCGCGCTGTGATGCAAGTAGTTTCAGTCCAATCTGCTCAAGTCATGAGTAAATATGATGCACTTGTGATTGGCTTGGAAAAAGAGCGTCAATCTTGCAAGAATTTTGAACGAGGTCTTGTCATTGTTCAAACAGTACGTCAAATTGAGTCTGAACTTGAGCTGATCCAGTCCATGATGGAGGATAATGGCCAAGAAAAGGCTACGACAAACGACGCAATTCAGCTTTTGGAAAGTAAGGTGGCAGCTGTTCGCTCAACCATCTATGCAACACGAGAAGAGTACGGTGATCTGTTGGCAGACGATGTACGCTTTACTAAACTTTTCTCGGTGATTCAGTCAAGATACGAGACCGTGAATCAATGGGTTGATCAAGTGCGCGTCTGGTTTATTGAGGCAGAGCGCATTCAATCATGGATTGAAGAACGCGTTCAGGCTATCCAAGAACGCAATGCTTCAATCAGTGTAGACCCCCTAAGTGAAGAGTTTGACTATACAAACTGGGCTCCAGCGATCACAGATCCTATCTATGAAGAACATACCAAGTTGAAACGCGAGATTGAACGTTTTAACCAAGACGATATGACCCGTCTTCGTTCGCATGTCAGAGAATTGACTGGAACTGCTAGTCGCAATCTAAGTCCTGCTGATGCTTCTACCATTGAAATAACCTTAAATACCTTGACTGTTCTTGACCGGCTGATGGGATTGCTTCGAACACGATCTCAACTCGTTGAAACGTTGCGTATTCGCATTCAATGGGAAAAGTTGATGAAGACAGCCTTGGACTGGTGTAATACCAAAGATGCTGCTATTCTTTCTTTCATGAATGGAAAAGCGCGCTGGAGAGAACCAGAAGAAGACGAAGCAACTGTACTTTACCTTAAACAGTTGACCGAGGAAGTGATTCAAACCTTGGTTTCTTTGGAAAACAGTATTGCAGCGTTTGATAAGGGCGAGTTTACAGCAGTATTGGACAAGTACCAAGAAATGGAAGAACTTGATGGTGTATTACCACGTCATCTAGAGGAACGTCAAGAAGCACTCGAAGAACAGTTTGAATTGATTATGAAGCGATGCTCTTTTGTCAGAAAAATCGTAGAACAGCACTTGACAGTGAGTGATATTGCTGCTCAGTTCCGCAAGTTGAAAACCGAGGGCGAAAAGCTCAAGGTTTCCATGACTCACAGTAATGACACGTCTTCAAATTCACCTGAAAACATTAGCTTTGATGAGCGAGTGCAAGAATTCAAAGATAATTCATCTAATTGGGTCACTACACTGTCTAGACGTGTTCCTTATCCTTCTCCACCAGAGATATTACAAGGAGAGTTCGAGGAATCAAACCAAGTGGCCAACGCAGCTATTCATGATCGCTTGAATGAATACTCTACTGTTCTTGCTGAAATCACCGAAGAGCTGGAAGAGTTACTGTCTTCCCATCGTGAAAATCTGTCACTACAGCAAAGAGCTAGTTTGGCCTATGATGATCTGTTTCGCATCACCAACTGGCTAGAAGAGCGACTTCGTGCTTTACAAAAGTTTGACACTTCCATGATTGAAGAAGAAGAAAATATTACATTGGAAGAAGAAACTTTGAATCGACTAGAAAAGGAAGAAGAAGGTATTGCTATAAGGTTGCAGCAGCTGGAGGATCGTGATATCAAAAAGACTCTTGATATCGTACGTCAATTGGAAGTTGAAATTGACCAAACCAACTCTGTCTCTATTGATCGCAGTACATTGGTGAATGGCATTGAACGTCTGGAACAAGGCTGCTCCGAACTCAAAGACACTTTACAATTGAGAGTACAGGAAATTGATGTGTTAAGAAAGCGTATCCTATGGGAATCTCAATGGGAAGAAGCTATCGTAGTGATCCTTGACTTGGCACACAAACTCTGGGATTTCAATGCTCGGTTTGCACAGTATGATGCTGAAGGCTTAAAAAAGAGAAACAGTGATCAGTCTGTCATGGAACATGTAGATGTTATCAAAGAGGATTTGTATGCTCAGTTACAAGATCAAGTTGATGATTTACAGCACAAGCTTCTAATCATATCTTCTGACACTGCTTTCAATGAAATGGAAAACGCCTATCAAGCTTACAATAGTGATAACACGCCTGCCGTTCCAGAACATATCGTTGCAAAGCAAGATGATATCAAGACTAAATACCAAGAATTACTCCTTTTATGTGGCTATGTATCTGATGTGCTGAAGCAGCATGATGACATTGATGATTATATATCCTTATCCAATCAAGCTCAAAAAGACGGTGATCTTGCGCAAGAAGCCATTCAAATCTGCTTAAGAGAGACTTCGTCTTCAAAGACCAACAATACCTCTTCAAGAACCAACAGTTCAGCCTTAGAAGCTGAAACAAAGGTAGCAGAAGACCACAAGTTGTTGGTTGATCAACTTGTAAGTGTCAAGACAGAGATCTCCAAGCTTTGTGAGCGTGGAAGATCTTTCCATTATTTGGCTGGTGGCAATTGGTTTGAAGCAAGTCAGCCTCAAACGCTTGTTCCCTCTGATGATTATAACGCCCAACTCAAATCGCTGATCAATAAGAAGTTGGATGGCCTGGAAAAGTTGAGTGACTCGTTAGGAAAGATCCTAGCATCGTTTCAATATGCTGATTCGATCAAGTTAAAGCTGAACAAGTATCAAGCAGAAGCTAACGCAATTCAAAATTGGATCGATAAAGCAACGCAAACACTCAATTATCATCATATCGATGTCACTGCTGCTTCAGGAAGTCTGTCAAGAGATGCAATTACTTCTTCACGCTCCGAGAATACACGTCTGGTAGCTGAATTGGGGCAACTTGAATCTACTCGTGTTTCCGATCTGCAACAACAGCTCCATGAACTGATTGATGAAGCAACTGAACATTCTACTTCAGTCGTAGAAGAAACGAGAGAGGCATGCAACAGCCTAATCGAAAGTGTTTCTTTGAGTGTTTTAGTTTTTCGTCAAGCTGCTACTACTCAATTGCTTGTGTTGGATACAGCTGAGCAACGACTTCAATGGGAAAACGACATGGATGAGAACCAGTGCCGCCTTGATTTCATGAATCACCAGCTTCAACAATACATCTCTAAAAAGAACAAATGCGTCGCTCAACAAGATGCTTTGTCTGAAGAGCTTATCAACGAGTTAATCAACGAGCGATTTGATATTAACGACCAATACCAACGCTTTAGACAGGATAACATGCGCTTATTGGAGAATGACTATGAGCAAATCAAGCTTCTTTTCGTGAAACTGCCATTGACAAAGTCTATCCCAGTCCATATGCAAGAACGCATGGAGTCGCTTACCCGCTCATTAAAGAAATTGGAGGATGCACTTTCATGGCGTGAAAAGGAGCTGGAGTACATTCAACAACGTCGTGATTTGGAATCAAACATCAAACGAGCAATGACTGATTTAGATCAACAGCGTAAAGCTATATCCGTTTTTCTGGAATCTAAAGGCCGATGGAACGCTAATGATGATTTGAATTCTCAGCAGCAACATCACATTGAAGAGATAGAAGCACAGTGGGGAGATAAGAAACAAGAATTTGATGATCTGCGCCTGTGTGTATTGGCTGATATCAAGGATAAATATACGATTTTGCAAGGTATTTCTGATTCTTTGAAGCCTGGATTTATGTCTGAACTGCACACCAAAAAGATCGAAGTATTACTGCAAACTGAGAGTCATTTGCAAGACGATATCGTATTTGCGCATCAAGTCATCACACAAAAGAAGCAATTATCAGAATTTATAGCACTGACAAACGAGTTGGAATCAAAAGCTGAATCGATCCGTGAGCTTTTCCTATCATCAGCTGCTACAATTACCCCTGAATCGACTTTCGACTTTAACAAGAAGCTGGAAGAGTTTGTAGCTCACGTCAATCAAGCCAAGTCATTTGCGACTACTAATATATTGATTCCAAAACGAGCCAATGAAGAATACATCGCTATGCCCACAAAGGTCAAAGATAAAACCATGAATTCGGTCGTTCAAGATGTGATTAATACAAGGCTAGGAAGATTGGACCAGCTTGTAGAGAGTTTATCTTCTCTATTAAAGTCACAAGAAGTATTTACTCGATTGCAATACGTGTTAAAGACGTTCAAGAGACAGATCGTTGCTTGCGAAACTTGGATTTCTTCAAGACGCGATATTCTGGAGAAAAGTGTTCATGTATTAGATGACAGTAATCTATCATTGGACATTGACCAACTGAGAGATGCTGTTAGTGAAGCTGACAGTATCCAAACAGCTATGCAAGCCCGGGACAATCACTTTACTTTACTTTGCAAGCATCGTGAAAATTATATTCAAATTTTTGATGAGCAAGGCTTATTAAGTGAAGAAGAGAAAGAGGAAAAGATGATTGAATATGACCAAGTGACTGAAAGTTTCGAAGATATCAATCGCCAGTGGCAAGATCTTTTGCTGGAAACAAAGGAAGTCTCAAATGCTTTGTCTATCGCTCTCTTACCTGCAGAGCTCAATGGTCGTATTGCTGCTCTCATGTCTCACTTTGATGCTTTGCAAACTCAAATAAGATCTGTTGACGAGTCTTCTGTGACGGATAGTCAAATCATCGAATGGCAAAGGCGTATTGATTACTTAGAATCAGAAGAATACGATCGGCTTCACTCGGAGATTGCTGACTATAGACATACCATTAGTGCTGATATGATAGAGTCACTCATGGCTAAACTCGATGAGGCAGGCGATGTGGTTCTAGAGATCCGTGCAACGCTCACTGGCCTGTACGATATAATTAACGCAAGTCGACTTCGGAATACTCATGCCGAGAACTCAGAACTATTCCATAGCTCCGCTGTAAAACTAGTTATCTTGATCGATGAGGTTCAACAAGGCAAATTTAGTCGTACCACGGATAAGAAGACTACAGAACAACGCACTCAACACTTCAAGGATCTTACAAGCGCTCATAAACAAATCAAAGAAGCTCTTTTGGAATGTCAAGGCTTTTACGATGACTCATGCTCCTACTATTCAGCCATGAGAGTCCAAGATGTAAACACTGCTGAATCAGAACAAGTACAACAGAACGTAGAAGTTGCATGGAACACTATTCAAACTAAAAATTCTGATATGTCTGCCTTTGTTACAAGAACGGCTAAATGGATTGAAGGCTGTGACGAACTAGACAAGCTGGAAGTCGCCCTTGGTTCGTTAAAGGTTGATGTCGATAAGCTAGTCCTCAATAGTCAACATCCTTCTTCTACATCCAGTAATAAGATTCAAAAATATGAAAGGAAGCTTTTAAAGATCACCATGAGTCAACAAGAGCTTGAAAACACAGTTAAAAACGCGGCAGACATGGAGAAAGATCAAGCAAATAAGGTTGGATTCTTAGCTCGCAGTCAAGAAATCCGAGATTTGAGCAACGCGATTCAGCAAATTTTGGACCAACTAAGGTTGGAGAAGGAACGATTTACTCTGTTTGAGGTATACAAGGCCGAGATTGCAAAAGTGACTAAAATCTGTGATGATCAAATACTATATATTCGCCAGCAATCCCATGTTAGCCCAGAGCTCCATCTTAAAAAATCAGATACCATCAATAGCATCATCAATGCTTATAGTGCTGCTTTGTCTCATATTCAGGACAGTTATAGCGAGAGTAAGATCAAATATGATGGAATCATATCTGATCAAGCTACCAAGCTTATCAAAACATTCGACCATCCTTCATTCGAAGTTGAAGCATGCAGATCTGGCCTAGATAAACTTTTGAATGAGTTAAAGACTGTTCTCAAAACAGAAAACGACTACATCACCTCTTTGAAACTACTGGGCCGCTTGATGAAGTTCGATAAAGAAATCAGTAGATCTATTTCAGAGATAAGATCCAATGTATCTCGGTCATACAATGGCAGCAAAACTACATCAAGAGCTGCTCGAACTCGAGACTTGCCAGAACTAAAGGACTTTATGCAGCGTTATAATTCTATCGAAATATCAGTCCAAGAGTTTTACCAGTTATGCACAGATCTCAAAAAGAACATTAACAAACGTATTAGCTCAGCTAGAATCAGTGCTATTAACAAGGCTGTAGATAAACGTAAAGAAGATATGACCAGAAGATGGGCCGAGATCAAATCTTCTGCAGACGACACGCGTGAACGACTGGATACTTTACATAAACGCCAAATCTTATCCACTAAATTGAATGAATCGTTATCATATGTCAATGATCTTAAAGAGCGTGTTGAGGCTTTGCAGTTATCTGGAAAAAGTGTATCTGTAGAAGAGCAAGAACTGGATGAAATCCAAGAAGAGATTGATGTGACACTCAAAAAGAACGCAGCTGATATTGACGCTATCTTCAAGACTCTGAACCATAACAGCATGAACTCTCCCACAGCATCTGCTTCCGAAGTATCCTTCAAGAACCAAAGGGACAAACTACTAAAGTCAATCGAAGAACTGCGCCAATTAGTCAAGCACCGCCGCAAACAAGCTCGTACTGAAGGAAGCATCACAGAGTTTTTTGGAATCACTGATCAAGTAGATGCAGAGATTTTGAGATTATCCAAAGTAATTGAAGAAACATCTACTCAGCATGCCAGCGTGGTTGGATCTAAGTTCAATAAATCTGACTTGCAGAATCTCCTCAAGACATTGGTTACAGCTCACAAAAGTAGCGAACCCAACATTGTACAGCTTTTGGAGAAGGCCAAATCCGAATCCCAAAAACAGTTTTTAGATGATAACGAAAGAGTAGCAAAGAGATTGAAGAAGACATTGAAAGACTGGTCTAATGTTCAAACATCAGTTTCATTGAGAGAAAAAGAACTGCAGACATGTATCAAGGAACTTAACCATGAATTTTTTACCAAGTTGGCTATGGCAAAGTCTGCACCTAGGGAGCGTCGATCCCGTCGTGGTAGCAAATCTAACCAAGCATCTCAATCACCTACAGGTCCACGCCCATTGGGTGGTTTCCGATCTTCCACACTTTCAACTGAAATGAAGGCAACGTCGCCTAGTAACACCTCTGCACGCAAGTCAAAGACGCCAACAAGTTCATCATCAGGTCGCAACTCCAAATATGTTTCTGATCCCAAAAACGAACTGGACGTTCAACTTGGGTTGATTCTTAATGAAAGCCCTTTCCGAATGAAGGTCAAGATGGTACCTGGCGAGGTTGGAAAATATTGGTTTGGTGACGAGCACCCAAGATTGGTTTATTGCCGTATTTTGCCTAGCAAAATGGTCATGGTTCGTGTTGGCGGAGGTTGGGAAGAATTATCTAGGTAATTACTCGTTTTCATTTATCCCTGCAACTTGTATCTAACTTTTTGAACTTTTTCTTTGTTAACTAGATTTATGAAAGGTATAAAGGACATGAACGATGACTATGCCAATCTTTGTAAATACTAATGTATCCATATAGATCATGGACATAGTGATGGACTTGCCACCAAATCTGAAACAGGCGAAACCCAATATTTGACAGTTAATACCTTTAATGATCCAGTAGACGAAGTGCCTTCCTTTTCTGTTACAACCCGTAGTGGCTCACCCATGGGCCCTGTAGTTGGAACCCCTATTATCCGAAGAGGCAGTGGTGTTAGTAGTAGTTTGACAAACAGATCGTCTAACTCTTCAACAGGCTTTGTTGATGGTGATAAGTTTATTCAAACTGACGAAGATGGTAATCAAGTCGCCTTAAAGATGGTGAAAGCATCTAATGCGCCTAAACCGATTCCCTCTAACAAGAAAAGAAACGGCTTACAATAGACTAAGCTGCAATATATATTTACCCTAATTTAAATCGTTGGCATAGCCGTACCATTTGTAGCTCATATATCCATTTAAAACAGCATTTATTTAATATACACAAAGCATCTAGACAAACCTCAATTCAATAAACCTAATAATTTTTCATTATTGTATGTAAGCAAATAGAATTATGGCTGAACCAGCTATCTACAGTTGGGTTTTGATTTAGCGATATCGTCTTTTCGTCCAAGCTTTCATAATAAAAAGGAAAAAAAAAATAACATTCAATAATTGAATGCTCTAAATTAACAATTCTATATAATTTATAGTAAATGGCCTAACTGAGGCTTCACTGGCCTCAGCTACTTGTATTGAGTGTAGTCTATAAATTAGATGTTACATGTGGTAGAGAGGAAGGATTTATCAATCAATAACTACTAGCACATGGAATAGGGTTATACAAATGCTGATCATTGACAAAGTGGTAAAAATATGTATAGTAACCTTGTTAAATAGCAGTTTTAAGTGATATTTTATTTTGAATGTGGACTATTGATCAGATGAGACATTTGATCGAGATTAGTATTAGGCAGTATAACGTATTTCATGCAACAATAATGTCGGTTACGCTTAGTCAAACGCCACATTCGATTAGTAGTCACTATACATCTAGTGAAACCAAGGTTTGACTTTCATATCAGTTAGCAGTATGTTACTGTAAATTGTAATAACCACGAAGAATAACTCCTATTTCTGTTTCTCTAATCTCGGGTTTTCTTGATTGAATTATCTGACAGAAATGTGTGTTGTTGATACATATCTGCAACTTTTTTGTACTTTAGTGAAAAAAAAAAAAAAAAAAAAAAAAAAAAATATTAAATCGATAATATCTATCTAGTCAAATATGGCTATACTTTTGTAACACTCCCATGTTCCTGCTTTTAGTAGATGATGTTATTATTATGTCTACATAAGTTTTCTGTGCCACTCACAAACTCTGCATAGAAACGGGTGTCAAAACTCATGAATAAAAGTACGTTATGTATCTGATGATAATCGATGTTATATTGTGGTTCGTATATGCTCTTTAAAGTTTTAACAGTTACATGGTCCTTGGTGAATAATGCCCTTTTTTTAAGCCAAGTTCTAACAAACGTGACACTTTGAAAAAAAAAAAGCCTCATTGAAGGAATTTTTTTTTCTATCCAGTTTGACATTGACATTTATCATAAAAGCAAGGGTCGGTAAAGATTCAATACAATGAACTATGAGCTAGTACTACAAGTAAACAATGCACTATAATTGGAATTGTTATTTGCTAATACAGACTACTCATAAACCTTAACTACCTAGTGAGACAATATATACCAGAAAAAAATGATATCATCTTGGTATGGCTCGTAATACTCGATATCAATCTAAAGGAATACTCAATAAATTTTTTTATAAAAAAAAGATATATCATAGAGTTATAGTTTATATTATGAGTAAAAGCGGGAAACACGCAATTGTACGTTCCGGGGATCGCTGCACATCGTACACATGGAATAAATAAAAGAGAATGCGTCTTCGGGCCATTGACATACTCCTTGTTATATGATGAATAAGAGTAGACACGCGTCGACATTATTTTTCGTATGGGTTGTGCTACCCATATTGTTCTCATCCATATGCTTTGGAGCGTTGTCTATCATTATGAATAGTTTGAAACGTTTCTTTTTTTTTTGTTATTGTTAGTATATCCTTTTTAACTGACTTACATACGCTCCTGCTTTAGCTGTATACTCCTGTATCAGAATCAAATCTCGGATTCCGTACTATTTCATGTAATTAAACTATGGCTTCAGTTGCGTGTTTACTAAACAAAGTATCTGAAAGTAGAACGATCTCTGTACCACAAGGAATATTTTGTATATATATATAAAGCATGATTCACAGTCTTTCTTTATTCCTTCTTTTTATACATATTTTTTTTACAACATTTACCCATGAGCACCTGTTCTTCTAAAAAAAAAGTTTTGGAAAGTCTAAAGATCTTCTTCGAGCACGGTGGAAAATCTGAAATCAAGAAATACAATGAGAAAGCTGAAACAAAGAGACAGAAATCATCATGGTCACTAAAAAAGCTGTGTGGATCATCCAAAGAATTGCTCAGAAGGAAAAGCCAACAAGATATCAAGGAAGATGCTGACGAATCTATCATTTCTGCATTTCCTCGGCCACCAAGTTCTTTTTCTCAAGAAGAAGCCACTAATGATCAGATCGAGGTGACAAGCAACTGTAGTGGAAATACCAGCCGTACTCATGAGAAAGACATTGTACCACTTCGCCAATTCTTGCGATACAGCATGGATCGTTCTGATCGACGTACGTTCCAGCGCAGAAGACTGGCTCGTCCATTTGAGCCGAAATATGAAATAGAATGGCAAAAGAACCAATGGTTGCAATTAGACAGATCCACTAGCCAAGAAATAGAACACTTGAGACGTAGTGGCTTCACCAAGATCCTCATTCGTAAAGATGCCAGCCTCAAAAAACATATCAAGTATAATAACCCCAGTGATATGGATGTTCTACTTGAGTTATCGCTATACACTGATCATGAAAAATGTACAAAACAAACTGACAGCCCACCTGAGCCCATCCTATGCCATCAGCCCAGTAGTTTCGCTATTCGTCGCACACAATGGTGGAATACTGAATACAAAATTGGTAAAGCTCACTTGCCCAGTTGGGTCGATTCAGATTTGTGCTGTAATGCTGTAATGATGGACGCTCCATCTGTCTTACTTGCCATGACAAACTATAGCCGATCATCACTATCATCAGTACAGCCATTAAAGCTACCAGACACACCTTCAATATCACAGAAATCATCTATACAGCAGCTACGCCATCGCGAAGAGCAATTTCCGTTCAAGCCTTTGCAATATGCAGATCCACCGACCATAATGTTGGATATCCATGCCTAATCTCTCTTGTAATACTCTATGCATACATATATAAATTCTACCTTTGTATTATTCCAATTCTATATATACACTTGCTCCAAAGAAAAAAGTTTTAAACTTTGTTATAAAATACGCTACTAGTCTCGGATGTCCATCCGTTACTAATTGTGTTACTTCTGCTATCAATAAAATAAACTATAGACAATGTACTATTTTTTTTTTTTTTTTTTTTTTTTTTTTTGCATTTTGATACATGAGCAATCCTACAACTGCATAAGAAATGTATTAATTACATCAACGAAATTACAAGTAGATAGACTTATGTAGTTCAACAAGTTGGATAACAAATATGTAGTGTAACAAATGGAATTACCATGTAGAGCTCTCTTGCTTTGAAACTACAGTTTCGTTTGTAAGATATTGCTTTTTTGACAGTTACTCAGATACAGCCAACTGTTACAGGCTTTGAAACGTGTAAACATCAGTACTTTCAAGTGCATGTATCACGATTGACCAAGTACTGTACCTGTGATATACTAGAATATGATCTTTTTTTTTTTTTTTAAAAAAAAAAGATGATGATGAGTCCTCGGCCTTTTCTTTGTTTTGGTGAGTAGAGATAAAGAGTTCAGAAGAAGAAAGGAAAAAAAAGAGGCAGATCAGCAGTGGAAGGTCTAGTAACCCAATTGGCTCAAATTCTCGAATGATGTTGAAGCACCTATTATATTTCTGTATTTAAAAACAGGGTAACATCTAAACCAAGACGCTAAACCAAGGCGCTTCACATGTAACATGTATATCCAGGCTGAATAGTTCTGGGCTCCACTTATAATATGATACAGAATCCACATTATTGCAATTGGGTTCAAGATACACTTAATATAATGTACACTAACACCTTTTTATATGATGAATATTCTGGAATACATATACAAATGTAATGTTTCAAGTAATGTACAACAACGTGTCCTGCGTTTGATACAATTATCATGATGTTCTGCCTTTGGCTGGGGTTTTTTTTATCTGTTTGGGTCTCGTGGGACACTGGATACTATTTTTTTATACTTTTGCGCTTATCGTAGTATTGTGATTGTTTGGATATTCATCATTGAAGATATTGTCAGCTGCAGCCAAGAAACTATATATTTAAAATACATGCTCATATTGGAAAGTGATGCTGAATGAGTAGTTATTTGCTGCATGATCTGGTTCCAATACCCAGCTTCTGTTTGGTTACTCGGTCCATTATTACAACAAAAATGCAAACAATTACTGATATTCAGTCTAGAATGTATCCAACAAGGTTCCATCAAAATTTATGTCTCTAAAATGCTTTTAAGATTGCCAAAATTTGATATCAATATATCATACTATAGAGCTTAGTTTTTTTTTTATTGACTGTTAGAGTGATCCGAACAGGCTCCCTACAGAGTGAACTATAAAAAAAATGTAACCTTGCTCCCCTTTCATAGTAACCGCTTGCCAATAGATGTGCTAATAATTAAGAAGCCTTGTACAGAATGTGATAGAGAGTTTATTGGTGTAAGGCCCATTTGACATTTACTTAATCCATTGAGTTACCGTTGCTTAAATACAGTTTTGAATTATTTTCTCAATTCATTCATAACTCAATTGTTTTATATATAACAAAATATAGATAAAATGTTTTTGAATACTCTAAAATACATTTAACTTAGCACATTAAAAACTATGTTTTTTGACGGTATTGTCATATTGTACAAAAAAAATTAATTTTTTAAAAAAATTCTGGACCTTTTAACTCATCTACTCTTCTCGATCAATTCCAGTAATATCGTATTTAACTGCTAGCTCAAGTACATGATAAAACACCACCTTTACTAAAACTATTATATGGATGAAGTTTGATAAGCTTATCACATTTTAGGTATATGTTGTAGAATACACATTCATCGAAATCAAATGACCCCAGTTAAATGTCGCATCTGATAAGAAATTCATGCTTAAAATTAGTTGTTGCTTTCATCAAAGTGTTTACTTGAATTTCGGCTATGTGAAATGGTTTTGTTTCCCAGCTGAAACTTCGGGTAAACCACATTTGTCATTTCCACATTGAAACCGAAAATACTATTGCGATCTATCCGAGTATACATAAATAAATACAAACTACTCTTTAAAAATACCTCTCATTAATTATATTCACATAGGTAAGCATTAAAATCCCCCTCAAATATGTTGAGTTAAACGACAGCTTGCTTTCATACAAAGCTTTTTATTCTAGTTTTTTGTTATAAATATAATCGAAGATCAAGATATAACGGCAATATTTAATCATACTATCATTTCGTTGTTTTTATGATGGTATTTCTCTTCATCTTTTAATGTTTGCAATGTATTCTCAGAATCATAATGATGCAGACCAAGTGGGTTGCTCTCATTAATGACCAATGGATCCATTTGATGGACTGTTTTGTCATGCATCTTCAGAGCTTCTGTCCTTACCATGCGTCCATCAAAAATGACTGAAAAGAATAAACATACACCAGCAACTATGGCTTGAAATATCAAGCCCTTGTAAAGGTTATTCTTGGGAAATCCTTGCTCATCACGAAACACATCCATTATTAGAACCATAACAAAGCCAACCACCTGTGAGAGTTGCCATAAGATAGAAGTAGATAGTGACTCCGTTACAGGATATGAAACTACAAAGAGAGAGAAAGGAGAAGCAATAACTAAGTTAGCTTAACGAGATAACTGACATGTAGTTATAACCATACTTTCCACGCCTAATTCCACGCATACAGGAACCAAAAAACTTAAAAAGAACTGACTGAGCATATTTGTATATAGAATAGCTGCAAAAGAATCCTTCTTGACTGGATAATTACAATTATTTAGATGCGTTATTGGCCGATATTGTGTTATTGTATAATAAAAACATACCAACAAATATGAATGCAACATATGTGCTGAACATCAGTGGTGTCATGATCTTTAACAGAACTTTGTGTTGCTTTGTTCTATCTATAACTGGACCAGACATGACTAATGAGAGAACATTAAGCGTTATTCATTAACGACAACATATTTAAAACTTACGACATCCTAAAGTGCCGCCTACTACGCCAATTGCAGCGATATTACCAATCTGATTATCGGTATAACCGTAAGGAGCGATTGCTTGGTTCATTAGGCCGTTCCAAGCAATGGATAAACCAATATTCAATGAATGGACAATACATAGAATGATGAACTGAGGATTCTTTAATAGAATCATTGTTCCTTGAGATAATGTTAATTGGGGTTTTGATGCATCGTTAACTGGATGTGAAGCAGGTGTAGGTGGCTTGACAGGAAAGAATAGAAATGGAATGCTCGCAATCGTGGCAATACTAGCAACTACAATCACCTAGAATATATATATTAGTAAAAAAAAAAACTGTTGCTGTTGGAGATAGATAGCGCTATGTAGAGTAATGAAGAAGTAAGTGTAATGACTATATTACCGTTAGTTCGATTTTATCTTTGCCTGTAGCAATTGCTGGCATAAGAAACATAGCAATGATTGCGCCATAATTAGAGGCTGCAAAGTCGATCGGTTAATCACAAGGGCACACATGTCAAATGAATATATATTCGTAATCATACCAATAAACATGCCAGCTGTAGCTCTTCGATCTTCAGTGAACCATAAAACCGCAAACTATGATCGAAACAGTATCAATATTCAAAATGCTAATAATGCAGTACTTGAAGCAAAGCAATTCTCTCATCCTAATTATACGTACCATTGTCGTTATATTGAGACTAATTGGAGAGCTAAAGGACGCAATGGTTTGACCAAGCATCAGAATAGGAAAAGAAGGCGGGTTTATCTTTACCGCGATCCATCTGATCCAACAGCCTGCAGAAAGAATAAACCCGGAAACGAACAGCTGCAGTGAATTATCGAGAACTTATCAGTAAGGTTCTCTGAACTACTGAATTGACATAAAAACTTACCGACCATTTTACACCGATTTTCTGATAAAGATAGCTAGTAAAGAAACTAGCTACAATGTAACATATTGCCATTGTATTGTATAACCAGTTAATGCTTGATAGTGATATTCCCATAAAATCTGCTGTAACAGAAGGAATTGGGCTAAATGTGTTTGCAAAAATAGCTACAGCAGCGCGGATAGCAACAATGAAAAATAGTAACAGCCATGCAATTGGGTATGTTTTTAGCTCGGGACTCATTGACTGTGTAATAAGGTTCGGTATAGGCTCGGCCTTTGTCATGATTGTATCTTGAGTTCTTCTAGCCCCTTTCAGGTCGTTTGATTTGTCAATACTGAAGATGGTATGAGAGAGATCGTTGGTAATCGTATGGCTAGATTCGATACCTGTTGAGATGGAGGAATCTGAGGACACTGGCGCTATTTGCTGTAAACTGGCTAATGAATATCTTTGACCTTCTTCCAAAACAAAAGGGCTTTTGGAAGACAATACAGTTATGTCAGATTGATCAGTGCCAACTGTCCCTTTAAATGTATTTTTGTGGCTGCAGTTGGTTTGGAATCTTGATGGTAATTGATGTGAATTCCTTGGAGAATCTTGCTCCGCTGTCATGAAAGATGTACGATTGGACTGAGACATGCAATTGATTTACTTTGAAGTTATTATACAAAGTACACTATATGATTAGAAAGGAAAAGGAAAAAAGAATCAGACATTTGTAAAGAAAAAAAAAATGCACGTTAAATAGAGCTTAAAGGATAAAGGGAATGAATTGCCATGGATAATATTAATAGTATCGAAATCATTGAAATAAAGTGAAATTTATTATCCTATCGTAAACGCTTATCTATATCAATTACTTGGGAAACGCCTAACAAGAGATATGCTCTCTTCCGGTATTTGGGTATGTCATCTTAAGTTATATATGTTGTAATAATTAACGCTACATTAAAGTATATCGTTGCATAACATATGCAGGTATTTATATCATCTAACCGTGATTTTTTCCGTTTATTGACTGAAGCTTTAAGTGCATGAATGGACCCTTATCTTGTTCAGACTTCCTGCAACTATTACATGCCTAGAGCAGTAAATTCAGTTCAATAAACAAATAAAAATGTTTATACATAAAATACATAAAATACAATAAATTCATGTGTTAAGCAGTCATGCAGCTAAGTCATTGTCATCATGGTAGCCCATCTTTCTGTTAATACAACTTTGAATTAAAAACAATTGTATAAGGACGGCCATTAACGTTATTGCCGGGTAATTGATGACAGCTGATAAATAAAGCTCGGCTAAAACCAATCTTATGATATACGCGTCGGCTGTACATACTATACTAGCTTTCTGACATGTCTCTTACCTAATGATAATTGCAATAAGCTTATTGAATAATAGATAGCGAAATCTGAAGCTGGTATGGTCAATAAATCAAATTGCAGGAACTATGCTTGAATATTGCACAGGATGGAAGGTAATTTGGGATAGAGTAAGCTTATATTGTCATGGTATAATGTACAATTTAATGAGTTTTGGGTAATTTTCAATTATTTTCAACTAATTACGGCTATCTCTGACTGTTTCATGCTAATACAGGCACAAAAAAAAACGCAGCTTAACCAAATTTTTTTAGTAGTCAACCAAATAGTATTTTTCAGATGTGATATTCAGCTATAATCAATCGAGGAATCATGTAGGGTTATTAAAAATGGATCGATTTCAATCAAATCCCAAGAATAGGTTCTTAAGCCGAAATATTTGAATTTTCGTTTTTATAAAGAGCGGATACAGTTTGATCAAGACATAAATTCTATTAGCAAAGATTCAGTATATAGGAGGATAAGAAATTGTATTTGCTTTGTATTTTTAGGTAGGAAACATACAAGCTATGGACATTTAAAAACGTTGGAAAGATGGGCTTTTCATCAATGGAAAGTTTGATGAATTAAAAGAAATATATTAAGCTCTTTATTCAGCTCGATATGAATTATACCTCTATATAAATCCTGTTAATAGATCGTATGTGTACCCAAACATTTGTATTATTCAAGTGCTCAATTAAAGGATATCAAAAAGCTTTATCTGAATTTCACAACAATGAGGCAGTTCACACATAGGACCTCTTGGCCAGTCAAAATTTGCGCAATAAAATATACAGCACAATAACTGTAAAGGGGACACTTAACTAATAATACTATGAAAAAATTATGTGAATTAACAGAACACTTGTAAATTACGACAAACGATCGTTTAATGACATAAGTGAGCGCTTAAGACGTAATTTAATTTAAACGAGTGCTGATAACAGTAAGCACCTAACTGTGAGCAACATAAACATAAGGAAATGCACTTTTACTTGAGCGTCAGCTATATTTAGTACTGATAAAAGATTCCTAACTAAGGCTATTGATATGTGTGGATCATATGCTCAGTTCTTTTTGTCATATATTTTATCAGTAATCCTGACGTGTTAGTAGATGTAGTAGCTCATTCTGATTAAAAATTACTATTAAGGCACGACAGTTGACCGATAACAGCCGAAAGATCTAGATCAGAAAAAATACTTTAATACGAGACAATCCATATATTCTCCTGTTATTTATTTGACGAATAAGGCATATCAGTCGTAATGCAGTCTAAGAATAACCCCTCCTAATCTAGCAGTTTATTCTGAGTGAGGAATCGCCTATTAAGTATGACTTTAAACCGAAATTAGTCAAAAGATCTATAGATCACTGGCTCTATATCATTCATAGTTAATTATTGACAAGTATAATGCATTAATTGTATTACAAGTAAATAGTAGTTGCAATAAATCCAGTAATACATGTTGAACATACATTAATTATGAGATGCAACATAATTAAACAGAGACCAGTTGAGAGATCAATTGATCATTAACTCTAAACTACATGAAATGCACGAATTTTACGCTGTTATTCATTAAAATATGCTATAATCATAACATTTTAGTTATATAAGAATTTTAGTAGAGAGATTGAGAGTTACATGGAATATAAAATGATTTCTACTACAAAAAGAGACTATAACAGTTCGATCACGCTGAACGTGTGGTTTGTTTATTGATGTAAAAAAAAAAAAAAAAAAAAAAAAAAAAGACCAAGGTCTCTATATTGCACAGCTTGAGATCTATTAAATATTGTATTATTATTGAATGCCAGATTAGATGAGCTATCTTAAATATGTGTAGTGCTTTGTATCTTGGCACCGCATAGTGTCGCCCAAATATATGCTCATTTTAAAGATTGTATGTTAATTACCTCCCAAAATCGTCAAAGATTAGTGCGCTCTAAACATAAAATGTTTTTCAGGTGCAACATTGAACCAGAATCGACCAAGAAATTTTCAGATGTTAAAAGATCGGATCTCTGAAAATAGCAAGTGTCCATTTGACTGGAAACTATACTGTGCATTCATTTTTAGTGCATGATGGGTGTTTCAAGACATGGTCTTTTAACTTTGTAGATTTTATATTTTCGAAAAAATGGAAAGGCATTGTTCTAGATTTTATTGTATATTTCTGGTTACGTTAAATATTCTAGTTACAGAAATATTTGTAAAGATTATGACAAAGATTTCGATCTATGACATTACCCTTGCGATTTTATTAAAGTTGGGTTATTTTAATAGATTGACATTCCTCAGCCAATTCCAGTTGAATATTGCGCTTGAAGATTAGTATTAAATACACATTCAAAGCAAGATGTTTCATCGATTAAAAACTTTGTTTAGCTAAAATACAGTAAAATGTCTTTTATTTGTTAATCTATCTATCCTTTTTTAATCTATGAATTGAAACTTTGAAAGTTATCGCATTCCCTGTTACTAGGACTAAATACAATTCATAGTATTAGCATACTACTTGCTGTGCGAAAGGTATATGACACGTCCCATAAGATCTATGGCTAATATATATGTTGAAACCAGAAATTAATTTGCGATCATAGACCTCATCGAAAGTTAGAATGTAGATTTTGACTGATTCCATTTTAATGTTGCATTTGATCAACAATGTATATTCATAATGGGTTGTTGTATTTACTAGAATAATAGCAGTTTGATAATCGAATGTACGTTTTCATTCTGGAGAATAGTAGTATTTGTTCTGTTTAATTATCAGTTCCTTCATTACTTAAGTCCAAGTTTATGCGACCGGACGAAGACTCATTATTAATAGCAATTATGAGTGGCGATTATACAAAGCAAATATAATTTATTCCAAGAATTACTTTATCGGTTTCTACTGGATAAATTTCTTTTCATATTCACTAGAAAACAATTCCTGGTTAAGCTTTGTTATGCTATAGCCATTAATAAATGACAAAGGCCATCTCTTTTCAATGTTGATATAGATCTTTATTATCCTATTTTCACGCATGAACAACCATATGTGACATTGTCTCGCTCAATTAACATATAAAACATACATGTATTATTCAACCAAGATGACTAAAAACAAAATCGATAATATAATTTATCCTGAAATTTTATTAAAATAGCTTAACATTATACTATAATATTTCAATAACAGTGTTGAA
Organism: Actinomucor elegans; assembly: GCA_026027325.1. NCBI lineage: Eukaryota > Fungi > Mucoromycota > Mucoromycetes > Mucorales > Mucoraceae > Actinomucor > Actinomucor elegans. The sequence continues at coordinate 518,953 of JAMSLZ010000012.1, read as the reverse complement.
ACTGAAAACATTATAATAAGCGTATCAAATGCAATATAAACGTATATCGTTTGGAAATACTGATGGGCATTCTGAACTTCGTGTTCTTTTTTTGCCTACGCTCCTCTCCAGTAAAAAGAGAACATGGACTTTCCTCGGAAAAAAAGCCCAGGACAGATTCTCCCCCCCCCCCCTCCGGAGAGCTCCCCAGAGGGCGAAAGAGGCTAAACAAGTGTAGCGAGCATTATGCCAGCTAGTGCTTAATTGCTTGCAAATTACATATATTTCATAATCACGTGATGATCTATAGATTTCTTGGTCAGTCTTTCCTATATCAAATTTAAGTTAGTTAGACAATAATGCTGGTTTCTCATGCACAAATAAATGATCCCTTATTAAATACAGTTTTATTCAATTAAGAGATAATCAAGTAAGATTTAAATAAACAGAAGGAGTAACCCAGAAACATGATTGTGTTAATTCTTCAATAGCATTGGCATTATTACACAGGATTTGCTTTGTTTTTCCAAATATCGACTTCTTCTTGGATTCTGCTGGTGTAGAAACTTGAATCTGTTTCAATACTCGTTGTTCAACTAGAATATTCAAAACATCCCGTATCTCTCTGCGACATAATGTCCCTTTGAGATGTCGATGAAGGTCTGATTCAGTAATACCCGGTTTTCTTAAGACTATATCAACAATGATTTCTTTGCAACCTTTCAAGACCACGTCTGTGAATGATCCGTTAATATCAGTCCATAGAGTCGGTAAAATCGTGTCCTTTTTAGCTATCACTGTTTGGCTTTCTTTGTTCGCTTCAAGATCTTGACTGTTTTCCAGAAAATCAATGTTAAGTAATGGGACATCTTTAGTAACGAAAGCCCAGCAATCAATGTAGATGGAGAGCACATAACGAACAGCATCATATCCGACACGACATACCAATGCTGGATCATTGAAGCGCAATTTATGGATTGCTAGCATGATATCGTCATCTGTGTAAAGCCCTCCCAACTTTGTCTTTAGCTGATATAACGTCAGTCCACATTCTTCTTCTGCACGTAGTAGATTTACTATCTTTTTGAGAAGCTCGTTAAAAAACTGGTTTTGAACTACAAGTAGTACTGATAAATGAGCGTCAAACTGGACAGGATCCATTCCTATGATATGAGGATCATCAGGAGGAGGAACGTAGTTCATAAACTCTTGGCTATTATCAGTTTTTCGAATGTCCAGATCAAACTTGATTAAGTCAAGCTCTGTTCAGGTGAATATGTAAATTAGCTTGCTTAATATATTACGCAAATATATGCTTCAACTTACTCGCTGATTTTGAAGTAACAAACATGTTTTCGGCCTTTGCTAATACAGTACGTGGATTCGCCATGGAGATGGAAAGCTGGAATTAATACGATCATCAGTATTCCTCACCAAAAACATATTACTCATTCTCACCTTTTCGTTAGAAGCAAGATTCAACAAGCACGCCATCATACCACTGCTAACATAGGATGGCGAGAATCTGGTCTTATCATTAAGATCGCTTAAGAATCTGTCGTATTCGTTTGCTTGACTGAATATATTGGTTGGTAATTTACCAACCATGACTGCAACAAACTTGTTTGAAAGACTGAATCTTGTTCCTGGAATGGGCCGTGAACCTGGATTGTTGATTAATGTGCCCTCTTTTAGCATACTATCCATTACTTCTTCTTGTAGATCTTTGGGGAACTTTCGAAGTAAAGAGTAACTGTAAAATGGATCAAATACTTCAGCGGGAGTCATTAATATCATCTATTGATAAAATTTTAAGATTTGTTCATCAAAGAAACGCTGTTGATTAACTTACCAATATCACAGCCCTGCACATGTTATGCTGTCTACGCTTCGCATCTTTTTCAAGTTCGACCATTATATTCGGTTGGTCGTATAGAAGCTCATGTTGTTTTCGTTTTGTAAAAATTTGATTGTAAAGGAGTTGCATCTTCTTTGACATACTTTGGCTATCATGATATACATCTTCGAAATAAAAACTAGGCGCCTTATTACCAATGATAATGTCATAAGTCCTTTCTAATACTTGTAAATTCGAAGGTAAATTAACAGTATGGTCACTAAGAAGAAAGAGATTGAGTCCTTGGTCTATATCATATAAATGATTCAATTACCTTGGGTTATTTTCAGCCATTTTCCTAATGAAATACGAGACAAAACCAAGCAAGTCAAAGTAAATGTTTTCGGTGGGACGAGTATCCTCAAGTTCACCACTTAATATTCCTTCGTGATAATACTTGTCCCAGAGTGGTGTGCTCATATCATACCGTTCAGCATACGTAGTACTATTCAACAGCTTAGGCAATCGATGTCTCAGGCTACCTAGACTTCTATCTGGGAACACTTGAGCAGCGGCAGCCCAATAGAATTTGGATCTTGAGCGATGGCGCAGAATAATATAAACGTATATCAATAGCTCGTCATCTTGCGCAGTCCAAACAGTTCTTCTTGTACGGGATAATCTCAAGATATTTACGGAATCATTTGGTAATACAGGCAAATCTTCCATGTTATCCATGTACAGCATTTCACCCTTTGTATGCTTTTCATCAATCGTTCTTTGTCTCTGTACTTCTGCATCAGGTGCGACTTCTGATGTTCCAAACACACGCGTCTTATATTCTCGGGGACGGAAAGCACGCTTTGATTTGAGTGAAATAATACGTCGACCTTGATCTCTTTCTTCAGAGGGAATACGCGAGCGGCGTTTATAAGGTGCAAGGTTTCGCCTCAAGCGCTTCATTTCCTGTACCTCCAATCTACGATTCATCACACTGTGTACCTTTTCATAGTATCTACGCACAACTGGTAAAGGGAGGGCTGTTATATCGACAATAAGTCGCAGAGTAGCTAAATCATCAAGTGGGGTCGTTCTGTTTTCTTTATCCACATAACTATTGAGAATTTTACGCTGAGAACGAGTTAGGACTGTATTGTTGCTCCAATTTCGCGCGGAATTAATGCAGGTAAAATACTCTTGTTCAACAGGATCTTCTGGTAGTGGTTCCTTTTCGTCTGCTGAAAGTTTGTTTAACTCTGGGTTGGTACATGCATATTCAAGTTCACTCCAATAGTAGGCTAAATCTGTAGCATCTTTAATTTCGCATACACGAAGGATAGGTTGGCCTCTTTTTCTACTAATCTTGATTGCTATCTTATCATTGAGTTTGTAAGAAAAGATTTTGTTTGAATATTTATCTTGTATGGTTTCTGAAGGGTCTGTGCATACTGGAGATAAGATATCGAGATAGATCATCACTCTCAGTGCAGTGCGAAGTCTGATTAAGATCTTATTATCCGAGCTAAATATACCTTGCTTTATCCGAAGAGGAGCATCACTGAAGATAATTGAGCCGTTGCTTGGGTCGCGCATATAGTCCAATGTATACTCATCAGGATTATTTAGACCAACAGCTTGGCAAAGAACAGATAGAGGCATATTGTTTATCATTCCTTTGACGCTCACCGTGCGATCTTCTGGAGATGTACCAGGTGCTCCACGGTTCAGTATCTCAAAGAAATAGTTGTGCAAGAGTTTAAATCGAATCATACGCGCATTGATAAAACCATACTGCAGTGCTTTAATCATCCAGTACCTGGTCTTTTGCTTATTACTGCGTTCTTGTCCAAATTTGTTTAGATTTGCATTCAATTCTTCAATGCGCTTCTCCAATTCAAGAGCTTTTGTTTGTTCACCTTGATTGTACAATAATTGGACTTCTTCTCTCATACGAATAAGACGATCATCCAAACGTTCCACTGGACTGACCGTTGTCTCTACGTCCTTTATTTTGAGATGAACAGCATGTACCGTTTTACGATCAGTCATATGACGAATATAGGCCGTGTATTGATCGCCCTTCAGATCGATGTCCTTTCGTATAAGCAACTTTCTTGTAGTAATCTTGCCACTTAACATGGGGAACTCGACTGTATCCACTTTAGCCAAATCTCGCTCGGCAAGTACTTGAGCAGTCCGCCAAAGCGTTTTGTTACATATAGCTGACTTGGTATTATATTGCATTTCGATCGCTTTCTGCTCATAAGCTTCGGAAAGGTTTTTGCCCAATTCAAAGATAGGACTATCAGCTAAAAGAGCAAGCAAGACTTTGATACGCGTCTCCAAGTAAATGTTGAGCTGTTTCTTTTTATGAGGATAATGTGTGATAGCATTTGAGAAGGTCGTGGCCTGGGATTTTGGCTTTAAGAAACTACCAAGTTGCACAGAGGTTGATTGTTTTGCGATCGCGTCTGTTTCTACTGTCATAGGTTCTGTTGATATTGAAGATTGAGGAGTGATGTCCTCGGTAGTCTGCTCTGATTCTTTCATAAGCGTAGGAGTTTCTTCGACTAGCGTAGGCTCAATTAATGCTGTCTCTATAGAGACCGCCTGAGGAATACTATTCTCGGCAACATGCTCAAACTGTCCCTTAAGTCCAGTTTCAATTGATGCTGCCTCTGCAGAGACATGTTGAGGAGCAGTGTTTACGAGTGTCGATTCTGTGACTAGCTCAGCTGTATCTATATGATTCGCTTCATCTGAGATAGCAATAGAAGATAAGGAAGGAGATGGCTCGTTGGCAGATTCAATTGGAATAGCAATGTTGGTTAACGATGGTGCAGACTCTTTGATAGATTCAGTTACAGCTAAAGGTTCTGGTTCATTTAATGTAGTGAAAGAGGACAAAGAAGCTGCTGATGTTTCATCCATATCCACCAAATCAATAAACATTGATGTCATGCCCTCTTCAGAATCCACATCTATAGATATGGGTTCATTACAAGTCGATTTCAAAGGTTCTGCTTGGACAGTATTCTCTAATTCCTGAGAAGATGTCGTTGCAGTTGAGATTGTATCATTTAAAGATGTTTCTGGCACATAATTTGGAGATGCGACGGCAGATTCAAGTTCTAAAGCTGGTTCCTTAAAGATAGATGCAGCTGCACGTGTGTCATTTATTTTGCCAAAGTAGTCTGCGATAGTACGCTTTCTAAGCGAGCGATTGCCGGTAGCAACGTTTGAAGGAGGAATCTTGTCAGCATTTTGCGGTACTGGCTTATTTTTCTCTTTAGCCTTAGCAACGGAAACGGTCTTTGTCGACCTTGTTGCACGTGCATCAGCTTCAAATGTACGTAATGAAGATTTTTCTGATGTCTTTGTGTGAGAGACTAAAGATCCTGTCAGATTCAACAAGGTTTGCGCTTTGGCCTGGCTTGAGGAAAGCTCTGATGTTTTTGTATGGCTTGAGGGAAGCTCTGATGTTTTCGTATGCTTTGAGGGAAGCTCTGGTGCTTTAGTATGGCTTGAGGGAAGCTCTGATGTTTCCGTATGCTTTGAAGGAAGCTCTGATATTTTTTTAGATAGCATTGATACTTTGGATTCAGAGCGACGCTCCGATATTATTGCAGGACAAGGCAATAATGGCTTTGGAGTAAGTTCAGAGTGGTTTTCCGACACTGTGATAGAGCAAGGTAACGGTGGTTTTGGAATAACAATTGTCGGCTCTAGAGTAGCTTGAGTATGCTTTTCAATAGTTGCAGCACTGGTAGAAGATTCTGGTGCAATTTCAGCAGACAATGCCGTGTTGGCAGATGATACGGGTGGTTGAACTATGTCCATTGCAGATGCAGTCGATTGGCTAGGCGTGGCAACACCCTCAGTGATATTGGACTCAGGTGCGGTACTAGTATTCGTTTGATTCGATTCAGAGACACTAACTTCACTATCCTTCTTCGATTTCTTTGCATTCCGTGGAGAGCCTGTACCCTTTGGCCTACCTCGTTTTTTAGGTGTATCTGACGTTGGTGTATCTAACGTTGGTGTATCCGGTTTAGCTTTAGCTTTAGTGGGTCGACCTATGGTTCCACCTTTACGTTTGGGATGTAAGCACACAACACTCAAGGTATTTCTAGATTGGCCTGCCGCTATTGCTGCTTTAATATGTCTATTCAAATCACGGAGATTATGCGGCGCCTTCACAAAGTAATCGTTCTCATATAACTGTGAATCATCGAACTGAGATTCAGGTAAGGGCGCTGGCACGACATCGACCCCTTCAATTTTCTTGTAGGCAGCAAATGTATAGTAACGGAAGCGTTTCATTCTACCTTCAAATTCCAACTGGCGCACAGCACCGTATCTATCCGCACCTGTACCTTTTATGTCCGCCATTCTGTCCAAGAGCTTATATATAGTACGAGTTTCATCAATGTTGAGGGCAAACGCCGCATCTCTTTGGGTTATACCGTGAGTACCAGCGGCTACTAAAAACTGAAAACATTGGCTTTCCAAAGAAGAATCCACAAGTATATGTACCAAAGGATAGCTGATTTCAGTGCTTTTTATCGTAATAGGAAACTCGATATCTTCTGATGTAGAACTTGGTATCTGAGGTACATCAGTGCCATAATCTAAATCATTATTATATTGTTAGTTTTGGCATTTACATTTGATGTTGAAGATTTACCATCTGGAATCTTTAATAAATGAAGACAGCGCTGAAATTTGCCTGAACTATTCACTCTAGCGTTTGATTTTTTAAAGTAGCCCTTTAAACAGAGTTCATCTATAACGCGATTGAACCATTTTCTGCAAGCCTTTCTTGTGGAATCGAAACCCTATAGATATATATCGTTAATGTTAGTTTTTTCGAGATGGAGTTGATACTTACCATGCCGTGTAAGACATCCCGTGAGATAATAGCGTGGTTTGGTGCATCTTTGGCAAGATCAATCATTGTATTTCGTACCATGGTTTGAGAGTAGACTTTACCGTCTGCATTGACGTTGTAGGGCACTTCATTTACATCTTCATCATCCCCCACTGTGTTCATATCAATACTTTCTTTTTGAAGCTTAAATCGAGCATGCACACAGATATTTGTATACATCTTGTTGATTGAGACACCATGCCGTGTAATGGCACCTTTCTCTTCCAAACATTTCACATAATGACCAGTAGAGCGAGGGTCAAGATCCAAAAGCTTGGTGATAGTTGCTTGATATAAACCCTTGGATCTTTGTCGAATGATTTCTCGTAAGATGACAATCCAGTTGACAGACAGAGTGGTGCCTGGCTATCGAATAAAATCAGTAAACTATTTCAATAAGGCATAGATAATAGCTTACCGGAATACCAGTATAAAGCTGCTCATATTGAAGTTCAGGACTGCCCAAGATGTACAATCGAGAGCCATATTGGTTGATTACTTGATCATAGCTCAATTCTGTTATACTTGAAATAGGTTGAAGATTCAACTTTGCCTATTAAAATATTGTTAGTAACCTGTATGTTACTTTTAGATATTAACATACAGCGTTTGCAAGGGATGTGACTTTAGAAGGGTTCGTTTTCTTGGGCTGTGTAGATTTAGAGGCCTTTTTCTTTTGAGGTTTGGATACTACATCATCTTCATCCTCGGATACAAACGCTTCACTTTCTTCACTTGCTTCACTCTCTTCACTTTCGTCTTCAAATTCTGACTCACTGTCACTTTCATTATCAGAACCGCCCTCAAAGTCATCATCAGAACCGCCTACGTAGACTTTCTTCTTTTTTTTCGATTTCGGCTTTGACTTTGGCTTTGACTTTGGCTTTGACTTTGCCTTTTTTTTGGGTGCAGGCTTTTTTTTGACCGGTGGATCTTTTCTTTTTCTAACGACAGGTGGAGGGGAAGAAGTTTCCTCTTGTTCTGCGGTATTATCTAGAAGCGTCTGTTCTATAAGTGCCTCATTTTCGGTTGTTTCATTTATTGAAGTATTTTCTTCAAGTTTGGTAGCATCAGGTAATGGTTTATGCTCATAAAACTCGAGACCCGCTTCGAACTTGAGGTAATTCCAAAAGAAAGACTTATACTTTTCATCGATCAAGGGTGTAATTGGTGCTTTTGATCGTTCTGCAATATCTTTCGCGATCGTTTCCACGTATTCCCAGACAGTCTCAATATTTGATCCTATTTTGCGTTAGTAAACAGTCATGTCAACCAAATTATGCAAAAATAGCTACCAGAAGGGCCATCGATGGCAATCTCTTCTTTCACGCGAGATAATAGTATATCAAGCATTTTTCGTATATAATTTATACAAATTACTTTTGATTATATTGAATTTTCAATGATCCAATTTATAAAGTGAAATGTATTGATAAGATATATGGTGAACTATGAATGATAAAATTGGAAGACTGGTTCGAACCCCAAGGCGAGAAAAAACGAAAAAATTATTCTCAACACTTGCACTTTCAATTATTTCTCCGTCGACCAATAACATTGCGTAAAATCCTCTGGAATTAGTTTAATGAATGTACGGCTGCTAATCAGATAGGTCAAATGATTGTAGAACATACCTTTGGGCCCATTTTTCGGGTACCTTGATATTTCTTTAGTTGTATAGATGGCATATTAAAGGGAGGCTTTCAAATTAACTGAGTTTTGAGAGATTCATGCATGGTCAAGTTCTTTTTTTTTTTCTAATTTTGCTTAATACGTATTTACGAAAATGCACAAAGGGATTTATACTATAAAACGTGTATTCAATTTTTTTTTACGTATTTTGTTAATATATTTTCTATGTTTTTATTAAAAATTAGAATCCTGAAAGGGCCTCAAAATTACATTTTTATACTTCATCACCCATAGACAATTAAGCCTAAGTTCTTCCTTCCTTCCTTACTCCGCTTAAATGACGGAGGTATAGGCAAATTATTTATGTTATCTAATATTAATTCAATGTAAAGGCCAATCGATGAAAAAGCCTTTTATATCCACATTGAAGCAAACATATGTGGGCAAAAAAGATCTGTTATTTAGTTGAGCAAAGTAAAATAGCGTAGATATTGCATGTTGTTTTAAAGTTCGTGTTCTGGACTATCTTCAATGATCGTCGCTCTATTAAATTGGAGTTACAAACACGTTTTCTGCAAAAAAAAAAAAAATTATATAGAATTGTGAATACGTGTTGTTTTAGCCGAAATGTATCCAAGTTATCGAGAATATTAACGTTTTTGAGCTATAATGAAAGATACAGAATTTCAAAAAAAAAATATATATATGAAGATAAAACGTGGGGTTCAAAGACTTCAAAAGGGATAAACTAACGGCATTCAGCAGAAAAAAGTCCGGTTAAATACTAATTATCAAGAACAAATTAAGTTTTCTTGTTCTTTCTTTAAACATATCTTGCCAAATGACTTCAGAAGAACGTACCGAGAAACTCAAACAATTTAGACAGGAACTCGGCGATATTAAGCACAACGTTACTGACGAGGTAAGAATACACACGTACAATTAAATTGATACTCATATTACTCCAATATACAGTATCTTGAACAGTTCCTCATTGCCCGTAGCTGGAATGTAGTAAGTATTGCTCATTGCAGACCCAATTGTCAATATTAAAGTAAAGTATTAGGCTGCAGCCAAAGACCAATTATTAAAGACTTTCGAGTGGCGTGAACACAACAGTATTGGAGAGCACCCAGTTGCTACTGGCAAAAATAAGCTGCCGGTCCTTTATGCCGTGCGTGGATATGAAAGTATTCCTGACAGCAATCTGGAAGCACTAGCCGGTGTATCTGAATCAGTATTGAGAATTAATAAATATATGGGAGGTGCATGTCTTCATAAGACTGACCGAGAAGGATGTCCTATATATATCGAAAGATTGGTAATATATATATATAGTACTAGAGCCAAGATTGACATTTATTATTAAATAGGGTTATCATCGCGCAAAAGATATTGCCAAGAATGCCAAAGTTGAGGAAGTACAAGCATACCATATTGGCTGTAACGAGTTTCTACATCGTGTAATAATGAAAGACTGCTCAAAAGCTGCTGGCCGCCATATTAACCGAGAAACTGTTATTTTTGATTGTACTGGCATGGGATGGCATCGTAAGTTTTACGCTATAGAAAAGATTCGTGCTAACAGGTTTTCTTAGAATTACATATGCCAGCTCTGCAGTTCATTCGAGCCATCGCAGATTGCGATCAGAAATACTACCCAGAAACATTAAACAAGTTCTTCCTGGTGAATGCTCCTGGTGCTTTTGTGTATGTCTGGAAGATTGTTAAAGCGTGGTTAGATCCAGGAGTAAGTCATAACAGCAGATACATTATATATGCATACTAAACTTCTATCTAGACTATTGCTAAGATTCAAATCATAGGTTCTGATTTCAAAGAACCCCTTTTGAAGCAAATTGCGCCTGAAAACTTGCCTGCTTTCCTGGGCGGCGAATGTACTTGTGAGCACATGGATGGTGGATGTGTTCCTTCGCAAGTATTGAAGAACGCTAAACCTCTTGAGGCTCAAGCTCATAACGAAAAAGTAGGAACTGCTTATAATACCAGCATCATGACAGAAGCCAAAACATCTGAGATTATTAGAGGCCCATCATTTTATTAGACCATCAATAAATTAACTTTGTAGCCCATGCATACAGTCCTTTAATACCATTATTTTTAGTTCATCCGCGCGACAAAGTACAATAAGTTTATTTTATAGAATTTGAAGGGTGATTAACTACATGACAGTGAGATCAGAGTGGATTGTTTAATCGAAAAGACCTATTTCAAATATAAAGTTAGTTCAAATCACATAGCCGTATAAGTAGTTAAATTTACCGAAACCCATATCATCATCAGATTCTTCCTTCTCCTCAACCTTCTCCTCCTCAGCAGGAGCATCAGTGGCAGCGGCACCAGCGGCACCAGCGGCAACAGCAGGACCGGCACCAGGAGCACCAACGTTCAAGAGAAGAGCCTTGAGGTCTTGACCGGCGAGAGCCTTGGCGTAGAGAGAGAACCAGATAGGCTCAACCTCGATACCAGCAGCGGCAACAAGGGTTTGGAGCTTGTCGGCCTATTCCCAAAAAAAAAAACAGTTCAATTGCATGCATTAACGCATTATAACATATCCTCAACTTACAGTGATCTCGACATTGTCATCTTCGAGGATGAGGGCAGCGTAAACGACAGCAAGTTCAGCAGACATGCTAAAATAGAATTAGAGAGAATTAGTTTTCATGGTCGTATGCACCATATCAAAAATCCAACAGAATCAATCAATCCATTCTTGCAAGTGTTTCCCTCGTTCGAGACACAATGATATATCATGGATTGCTGATTCGAGACATGGATTTGATGATCATTTTGCTTGTACGTACGCGACGGATGGATGTAATTTGAAGGAGGATCGATGGATACACCAATGTTGACGATTGACTTGATTGAATTTCCTTGCGCTGGGTCCTAACCAAAGTCACGTAGAGCGGCGGTTGAAACAATCTTCACTAACTGGCAAATATAGTTGGTGAGGTGGATTTTGTCGGTCCATAAAATTAGCTGTTGGTCGTACCTACAACAATCTTTGCTGCCTTCGACTCGGACTCTAGTGTAGTAAGCACGGCTCTTGGAGCATGCTACTACATTTTCCTCCTCTTCTTCAGCAATGGACGTACAGTTGGCTGGTGAAAAATTCGATATTGATTTTTGGATGATATAATGTCGATAAATAAGTTTGATATATTTTCATTACAAGAAACTCATGCTTCAGATATCATTATTCCTTTTTTAAACATGCATCTTCAAGCAAACAAACTTTTTGGACTGATCATTGCGGCATTATCTCATTTTCTCTTTCATATATAATATCTCAAGTATTTACTAGCCAAATTGTCGCTTTAAGTATAGACTAAAATGCTAGCTGAGGTTTTAACTCAAACTATTGGGAGCTATAAAACTAAACTGTCACTGTAGTTTCTAATACTTTATACTTTTTCGCTTTTATTTAAGATTTATGAAACGACAAACACCTTTTTTTTATTAAGTACAGGATAATTATTTTCGACAAACATGGCGATAAAGTTTTTGATCCAATAGAGATTGCAGGTCCTAACATTATTCTTAAAACAACAATAAGCCAGCAGGGAGGTTTTTTTTTTTTTGGCTCATAAGCCTGCCGAGAAAGCTATTGTATCAAAGAAATCTAAACAACCAAACACTAAAAACTTTAACCTAGCAGACCCTGGAATATACAACAATTATAGTGACAACAACAAATGAAGAGTTCACCGATAAAATAATCGAAAGATCTCTAGAAAAAGGAACACCATCGAGTTCTAAAAAAAAATAATGTATAACTGGCATGTAATGAAATTATAAGTCTCCTTGTATTTGTGTAGTCTAGAGATATTCAAATCAGAATTTTTTACTGATTTCTTGATCTTGCTGATATCTATTTAGTCTTCTTCTACTTCTCTGTATAGGCCCAGCAGTACTACATTGGAACCGAGTAGGAACTGTAAATTAACTATCATGTTTAGACAAGCAGCTTAATCGCAATTCCATAAATGGTAAGGGAGTCCATCAACTTGAAGGCAAGTTACACGATGACGAATAGCTTGTCTACAGTTTCAATTTGTATATCCATTATCAAAATAAAAGTGATTGTTGATGTTTAACCAATGAAGTGATAAATATATCTTAATAATCCATATTGGAAAACTCAACGGTTTACTTGATGCATTTAGGGCAGCGGATTTGGAGCCATTTTGAAGGTTTCAAGACACTTGCATTAACATGATAGGCAGCACCGGCTTATTCTGAATCTGTTCATTAGATACACTTGAAACCCATTTTCCTTGAGCAACTTGCACAATCCAACACCTCTGGTAGGCTCTTGACATCAGACATTAGGAGAAAACTAGTCATTCATCAGGATCCATAGTAGTACTGTAGCATTGAATGAGACAGTTCAGTCAGCTTAACCAACTTTCTTTTCAACAAGCTCATGCGTTCTGCTATATCCTTATGATTTTTGCGTTATCTAGTGTTGGAGTATTATCATGAGATATGCTTGGCAGCAGCAGATAGTACAGTGTCACATTATTCTTGTATTGGTTATTGGAAAGTCGTTTCTAAAGGTAACGAATCGCTTGTATATACTGCACATTATATTAACTTGGATAAATATGTCTTGTTCGTGCTTGAAATAGATATCGATAGAGCTTGTCGATACATTCATATTGTAGATGAGACTGCATAGTAGTTGAAATGGTTGTCTGGTCAAATAGTAGCTCCTGCTATGGTAATCATCTTTACGATCTTGATTTCAAAATGAACCTACTAAAAATTACTATGCGAAGTAGGTAAAATTCATTCGTCAATCATTTTATGAAAAGAACATAAGCCCTCTTTATCGTTGTTCATTATATGCTTGTATATCACTATACTTATGCAATAATAAAATTCATTGTAATATACAGAAAATAGACAAGCAATTAGCTTTTTTTTCGAATGATAGTGTTCGAAACTAAATTAATATTATATTACATTTAAACCGAAAAATTGCTTGGAATCCTCAATATTATGATTTTGTTGACCTAGTAAATAACTTTTCTATACTACATTTGGATATAAATGGGCGAATTTTCATTCAGAAACTATACGAAATCCTTTTTTAACAATGAACGAAAGTTTTCTTATTAATGTACGAAATTTTATATCCAAAAAGTGCATGGGATTTTATCCAGATAGCGCGTGAATAATTAGTATAAATGCTATATAGAGCGGCTCATCAATTGTAGGTAGTACAGTGACTATTGGCTGCTTCTTGACTGCTTTTAGCAGATATAAACCGAGAATTCGACAGTTCCCGTTGCTATGCCTCAACCACTTAGTATCAATAAGTTGCTATGTAGCTTTTCTTTAGTCAACCGTCTTTCAGTTTTACCCAAAGTTTAGCCAGACGCAATTTTTTGACCAAGGTATCCTTATTTTTGAGACAATCACACAGTTATTTTGAGACAAAAGATGCATATTCATTTGGAAAAGATACAGCACGCCGGATTTTGGTTAGTCTCACAATTGGGAGATTGAGACACAGAATCTTTTTTAGTTTCATTTTTTCTACTTTTGTTATTCTTGGTGTTCTAAAACCAACTTGATAACTTGCTTTTCCAAGAAACACTTGCAGAAACAGAAGAGAAATGTACTACTATCACAGCAACGATAGTCAAACAGACACCAACAGTAATAATGTGCATAGCAATTACGATGCTGCCAATTCGCCGTTATTTAGTCAACCACTTGACCCAAGTACATTGGAAGAACTACCAACTGACTTCTTGAATAATCATCATCACTTTGACCCCAATAGTTTGCTTAATGAGCCACTATTCAATATGAACAATAACCCTAACTGGGACTTTTATCAACAGCAAGAACCAACAGATCCGCAAGAAGCTATATTGTTATCTGACCCAAACTTCGTACGCCAACACCAACTTCTACAAGACCAACAAAAAGAAATGCATACCCGCTTAAGAAAAGATGAGGCACAAGAAATAGCCGCAAATCCAACCAATGTACAAGCTTCTCTTCTTGAGCCAAATTTGGAGACTAGCAGTAAAGCCAACAACAGTTTGCCTGCGCATACCGTTGAAGAAAATAGCAAAAACAAGCAGCAAAAGCGATCAAATAATCGACGCCAACAGGTGGTAGGTAAATCCTCTGCAGATCAGCAAGAAGATGATACCAAGATTGATCATCAGCGAAGATTTAATGAACTACAAGCTCGTTTTCGAGTGAATTATGCGCGTAAACCAAACCAGCAGCAGCAGCCTTTGATGAACAATAAGGCATTTAAAAAGCCTGTTGCTTCAGCATCGCCTATACCTCAACAACAGCAACAACAGAAATCACCTTCTCCTGTATCAGCATATCAAGATGATCAAACCTTAATAGCCCCTTTGAATAACACCCACGCGAAACCTGTGGAGCAGCTCTTATCTACATCGCCCATGCCAGCTATTAATACACCAACCGCCGTTAAAACTCCTTCAGTTGCTATTGGTGGGTTAACTAGTGAAGATCCCAATAACAATGTCAACAACACACCACCAACAAATAGTTTATCATTTTCATTTCCTTCACGCACGATGCCTATTCAAATCCAACGCGTTGCGCGTCAAAATAATCCTCAGCCTTTTGATGCAGAATCGCACCAAAAGCAACTAGACAGTCAGTTAGATAAAGTGGACTTTGATGATATCACGGTGTCCGAGTTAAAGGAAATGCTAAGACAAAGAGGTAAACCGGCTACTGGTAAAAAGGCAATCCTTTTACAGCGGTTACAAGAGGAACGTGAGATTGCTAAAGGAGGTCGAAGCCCTGGTGGTGCCCGTAACCATCGACATTCTCAACCATTACCATTTTCGCGTTCTTTCAGCGGTAACTATCCTGATTCTCCTCAGCAGCAACAAAGACCACGGTCCTTTCAAGGCGCTAGTTCACCTGTCACCATCCAGCAAAACAGCCATCATGATAGCAGTTTTGCTGCGTCGTCACCTTCGTCGATGCCAAGCTTCTTGCCGCCAGGTTCACCAGGAGGCCAATTGCATCGCTCAATAGCTAATATGCATATTGGGTCGCCACCTGCTAATATTTCTTCATCAAGGCGTTATTCACCTTATTCTCCTCGCCTTAGCAGTTCCCCCAAGCCTGTTCATCACGAGTACTCGACTTCGGCTCCTTCTAGCAACAACGATTTGGCCTCTTCTCCAGGTCCATACAACAATCAATCAACTCAACCCAGTTATCCCAGTAACAGCAGCAGTAACAGTATGATGCTTTCATCTTCGTACTCAACCGCGTCTAGAACAGCAACCACGCCAACAGGTCGCTATTACAACAATCCCAAAACATATAAGCCTTTCATGTCTTCTGCATTGGCTACTCCAGATAGAGAGGAAGACATCAATCCGTTCGACAGTTATTATGCGGGCGGTGGGGATCCTCCTATCAAAGAAGAAGACATCGGTTATTCGGAAATCAATACTACAAACAATGACAGTAGCAATAGCAATTATAATCATAGCAATATGGATTGGACAGATCCAACAGCACTGGAGCTGTTACTGCAACAAGGTAATGACTAATACTTGAGCGTAGCAATCTTACTCATCTTTTGATTAGGTACGCATAATATGAATACGGCAGCAATGATTGGACAACCTCTTTATAGTGATGATGTAGTATTATCAAATGAACAGATCTTGGCGCTATTGAATAGTCAACAGCAAGCTTCTGCCTTTGAGTTCAAGTTGGATGATAATAGTAATTTCAACACATATTATCAACAGCCACACTAGCCTTTCATCTATACATATCCAAACTACCATGTACATTTATTATAAAGCCCTTCCCCCCCCCATTATACACATTTTCATATACATAAATCAAATTAATAATAACGAACCAAGCGGGTATTGGAATTAATAAGCTATTGCAAAAGATTGACCCAATGAACACGCTGAATCGCGTCATTACTAATATCCCATGGAAAAAGTAAAGAAATTTTTTTTGTATAAATAAACCTCGAAAAAAAGTCCAAGCCTATATTTTCTCTCTTTTTGATCAAACTACACTACTAAAATGACTTTCCAAGAACCCAAGAACCTCGCTGAATTCAAGCAATTGATCGAACAAGATAAGCTTGTTATTGTTGATTTCCACGCCGTGTGGTGTGGTCCTTGCAGATTGATTGCTCCCAAGTTGGCCAAGTTCACCGAACAATACAGTAATGCTGTCTTTGCCAAGGTTGACGTTGATGAAGTTGCTGTAAGTATGGAAGGAAAATAAATAGTAGAAGGTTATTGATGTGTTTGATATAGGATGTTGCTGCTGAATACCAAGTTCGCGCTATGCCTACCATCATGTACTTCAAGAATGGTCAAAAGATTGGTGAAGTTGTTGGTGCTAACCTTCCCAATATTGAAGCCAAGATCAAGGAGTTCCTTGCTTAAATTCAAAAAAGTCCTTATTTCAAACTCGATAGTAGTCCTTAACCTTGTAAATGTATATCCTATGTATCTTAAAGTTTGAAAATAAAATATGTTATGTATATCACGACATCTTACTTCCTGGGAGTTTACACGGTATAAGTGGCCGAGGATCTTATATTTGAGCCTATTAAATAATTACACAGAAACGCGTCATTTGACAAAACAGCCTAGTATGCATATTTGATCTGTCCAATGTAAATTCAGACTCTTATTTTATAACATAAATGGCCTTAAAAAGCTTCTTTTTCTTCTGGATATACTCACTAGAGTATATCCGTTAGAGTATCATCTGAGGCGCTTTTATGGATGTGATTTACTCGAGTGCGCAAGTTTGAAAAAAAAAAAAAAAAAAAAAAAAAAAAAAAAGAGGGAGGGGTTTAAATTATATTCTAGTAGATTCCTTTTCAAAAAATTAACCGTTAGTTCTAAATTGATGGTATGTATGATGACTTTCTCGCGTAATGTATTATAAAAGCAGTAAAAACGTGTATTATACTAAAGTTTTTTTTTGTGGCGTTTCTTACGCATAACTGGATTTACTGACCTGCGTCTGGTTTGCGCATCCGATACATGGATCCTTTTGTTTTGATTGGCTATTGCTTATTCAGTAGAAAGCCTACCATCTAATACTATGATTTATCTCGTCAAAACAATATTGAAATTTTTAATTGCTACCTACTTTAACAATTCACTAGGATATACAAGTAAATAATAGAACGCAATATTTTTTTTCGGCTGATCTGACCTTCATAGCTCTATAGGTATGCAGTTACCAAACGCTATTAAACTTTACAACAGCATCAATTGTTTGGTTTAGAGCTAAATTTTTCTTTTTTTAAAACCCTTAACAAAATGTACACTATTTGAAAAACAAATTCGCATTGCCGTATGTCATATTAATCATTAAGTGGATAACTCGCTCTATGCATCTTCTAGACTTCAATTTGAAATTTTGTATAGAGTTCTGAATCAAAACCACAACTTAGGACGGAAATCGGAAGACATCGGAAGACAAAGATCATTGTGCTTAAATCGCTCCTCCTCTTTCTTTTTTTTTCTCCGTTTATTAGCCCTATATAATGCCTAATTGATGAGCACCATCTTTTATCGGGCACAGTTTAAAAGAATTAGCATAGCACACATTAATCCAAACCCAAATTTCATGAGTGAGCTAGGTAAAATGTCGATTTGGCTGAATCATTCATGTTACTTTAGCTGGAATGTTAATTCAGGATCCTTATCAAGTAAAACCTTTGTCTTCCACTAAACAAAACAAAAACAAAAAATGATCAGCGTGCACATAACAACAGTCAAGTTTCGAGTCTGATCTAGGATGCTTTCAATACTAAATGAAAAGCGTGTGTTTTTTTTTGTGCCCTGGTGTTCCACAGTCGCCTGATCTTCCAATATAAAATCAACGGTAAAACTGATTTGCCTTTCGCTTGGGGTTAAAAAGCACAAGTAGAGCACTAGATAAATAATTCGATACCATGGAACCAAAAGGGAATCCAACATTTCATCCTATTGCATACTCTAGAGACCAAGCAATCGACTTGTAAGAAAGTGCTATTTATTCCAATAGATTCTAGTGAATGCGACTGTTTATTTTGAATGATCCAATCAAAAACTTTCGGTTGATATTGAAGATCGAAGCATGTTAACCATATTAAGCCCGACGGTATAGCTGTTGGTTGTGTAGTACCAGCTTCACTTATTAATCATTTATTCCTTTCTTCTGTTTATCAACTCGACGCCTTTAGCTGAAGCCCCCCTTGCACTTCTTTACGCAATCAAGTCCCTTTATATTAAAAGAAAGCACCCCTTTATCTTGATTAGTGAAGTTTCTACATCCAATCTCATTACTATAAAAAAATTTTTCTATTAATCATGTCGCAACAAGTTGAAAATAGTGATGTACTGTTACGTCCATTAGAGCCCAATACAAATAATAATAATAATGCCAATCGTTTACCGCTACGAAAACGTATTGGCCCAGTGTTGAAATGGCAACCTGTAGAAACACCAGAAGAACATTATAAACAAAAGATTCCATACCCACAGCAGCAGCAACCATACCCTTTTTCTTCCAGTTCTTCATTTGTTCAAGAAGATCCTATTGTATCTGATAATGGAGGCGACACAACTGAAACTGATGAAGAAAAATTATCTACTCTAACAAATCTAACGACCTCCATTTCCAAATCCTTATTCAAAAAACAATATACAAACACAACAAGTGTAAAACAAGATGGAAAACGAATGGAAAAAGAAGACGTGCCAGCTAATCGAGTAAAGTCGAACACCAAGTTTAACTATTGATTCATAACTAACCATACTTTATTGTGTAGCCAACAAAAAAAGTCAAACGAGGTAGACCTCCATTACACAAACATGCCGACTCAAAATCTTCATTCGCAAGCGAAGGGTCTTCTTTACCTGATACACCGTCCACGCCAACGCCTCCTCCGATTCTTTCTGTTCCATCACAGACTTCCAGTTTAGCACCAAGACCTCCCGTAGATAATGATACACTCTATTGTATTTGTAAAAGACCCTATGATGTACCGAGATTTATGATTGCATGTGATAAATGTGACCAATGGTTCCATGGCGAATGTATTGAAATTAGCGAAAAGCAAGGCGAATTTATTGATCTTTATTTCTGTGAGAATTGCTCCAAAAGTAAGTGAACTGTCTACTTTTTTTTTAAAAAAAAAAAAAGGCTCGTGTTACTAAAATGTATATAATAGTTACAGGAAAGAAGACTTCTTGGAAACCAAAGTGCGCTAATCCCGCATGTGCAAAACCAGCAAGAATTGGTACGCATCAAGGACATCTAAGTAAATACTGTGCAGATACGTGTGGTATGCAAGTTGCACGTGCCCGTATTGAACTAGCCGAACTCAAAAAGCAAAACGCAACTGCCAGTTTTCCCTTTGAAGAACCACAGCCTTATAACCCTCTGTCTCGCAGTAAATTGAGTAGCTTTGCTGATTTAGATGATCGGTCTCGACTGTCTCGCGTCAAGGAAGAAAAGTTGCATGCGAAAGCCATGATAGCTATGGGCGAACAGAAATCTGCGTTACTGAACCTATTGATACAAAATACCAAAGATGATGTGTGTGGATTTGACTCGAGATTATCATGGCCTGATACGTTATGGGAGAAGGTGCATGCAGTGGTGGAACAAGAAGGTGGTGATCATCTACTGACAGATGCACAAGGCGAAAACATCACACCTTCCAAAGTCTTCAGTATTTGCCAGCAAAACAGAAAATGTAGTAAACATCTCAACTGGCAAAAGCTGAAAACATCTGAATTGGAGCAAGAGCGGTCTGAACAATTTGTTATCTTGACCATGCTTGAAAGAGAACGTCAGCAAATCAAGGCCCGTATGAAAAAGAGACGCGAAGAAGTTGATTTAGTTGATTTTCTTGAGAATGGAACGATTCATCATTTTAAATAATAATAATCATAATAATAATAATAAAAAAAAAGTAGTATACAATATATTGAGACTTCTAGAATGCGTATGCATTGTAATTAAGCAGAGCAATCAGACCTGTCAAACATGAGATAAATAGAGATCTTCATACCAACAGTAGTGGCTATGATCAGGTAATGCAGACTGTCATAACAACCATTTAGCCGGTATTATATGAAATAATAAATACGGGCTTTCTAATAAGGCCATTTGTATATCTAATCTCGCTCTCGTAGATGGAAACATTTGCCACAAACAAGAGAACTAATGACGATCTCTGTTTTGTTTATTAGTAGTATATTCTATTGTATTAAGCAATAAATGTAAATAGTAAAAAGAACAAGACGATGGTGACAAATATCTTTATGATTAGCCATCGATTTGAACTAATACTGGTATAGTATCTCAATAACTCCCTCTGAGCTCCCATGACATTCATCTCAATATCATCCGTATTTTGATCAATCCTACACCAAGCAAAACAGTTATAATCCATGCTATCAAATATAAATCAGACTAACCTTTGGACAGTTTCTCTTTGTTCTGCCACCATGGTTGCTAATTGTTGAAATATACCACCCAACTCTGCTATAGTACCTTCAATACTCTCTATAGCGGATGATCGATGATCGATGTATCTATCTTGTTCCAATACCATCATCTCCTGTTGCTGTTGTTGAGTAATCATTGGTATACCAAGTGATAACGTAGATTCCTGCTCTTGCTGTGGCACTTGCTGTTCATCTAAGGCTGTTTGGTCCAAATTGCGTCGACGCGATTTCATTAAAGGTGAATTGGCTAGACTGGGATCTTTATTTACTTGCTCTGCTGCAGAAAACAAAAACTGATCTCTTTTGTCTTTTGACATTTTCATGTTCTCGGTCCGAATTTCTAAAACGTCCTTGAAGCTCATGGATGTATCTGCTAGTTTACTTTGTAAAGCAACTACTACGTTGGATGTGTGCTCTGTAGCTTGTTTTGACGCCTGTTTTTGATGTTTTGTATAATCCTGAAGCATAGCAATTTGTTTGTTGAGCTTGGCTATATCTTGTTTAATGATAAATGTCAGTTCCTAAAAATAAAACAAGTCAATACGTCGATCCTGTCTCTCTTTCTAGGTCAGTAACTCACACTAATCTCGACTGGCTTATCATCAAATAAAGTCTTTCGTTTTGCCACTATAAGCTTTTGGTGAGTTTCTGCGTAAAATATGTTTGCATGTGCTTACATCTCGTCAGTTTCTCGAGTTTACCAGCTGTATTGGTGATTTGTCTACTAATTTCTGCTGCCATCATGGAAAACTCGGAGCGTGCATGAGGTGATTTCTTTTTATTGTTGGTTTTGATACTGGCATTAGAAGGTTCTGGAGACAAAAGTGCTCTTCTTTCCAGTATAGAAGTAGGTGTGTGGGCCCTTGAACGAATACGTTCACACATGGAGTAAAACTCGTTAGTTCTGTCTCTGAACGATGAGGCCATGGCTGTTGATTGTATAATATTGCCTTGGTGGAATATATAAAAAAAAAGATGTCTTAGGATTGTATCGCTCCAGTTTATAAGGAATTCAAGTGCAGATAAAATCGAGCAGCATGGCCATAGGTGAGAAGCATTCAGCCAATAGTATTAGAACAAAATTCTCATTCTATATGGAAGTGACTACAATAAGCGCCCTTTTATATGTTTTGGTGTAAGCAACCTTTCATGCTCGGATTACATAATTCAGTAATCTTTTAAAATATAAATTCACTTTTTCTACCCATCGTGCCCAAGTCAGATACTACAAGCAGAGCCTCTAAAAAGATCGAATTTAATCATACTCCAAACACTGATTATTCCGAGCTCGATAAAGGATGCATTATTGGGCGCTATGAATCTGGTATGAAGCACGCCCAGATCTCTCGACTAATGCGTATTCCCATCTCTGTGATTCACGCGATTATTTTTTTAAAAAAAAAGGCGAACAATAGGCTGTGTCAATAATATTCTACATTATGGTGCTCCAAGGCAAATGTCTGAAATTGATGTCTAGGCTCAAAAGTGAATAAAAGACACCAAACTTTAATTCTCGATATCCATACCTCAAGACAAGATTTGGGATGTGATACTAACAAGACATATTAAGTGAAGAAGGAAGAGATCGAGACCTCGCTAAAAGGAAAATAAAATCTTTAGCATAGCAAACTCTGATGAAAAGGTGAAAGACAGTCAGTAGGCCACCTTCATTACTGGAGAATTTGACACGTTTTGCTGCCTTCCTGATAAAAGAAGCAGAAGGTGAGATTGTTCAGTTGCGAAAGCTTGCAAACTTTCATTATCGCAATACTAGACCCAATCAAAATAATCGTTCCATTATGCATGTCTAATATATAGTTCTCTTAATTAAACTTCATAAAACATCTATTTAAGACGACTATGACTTTCACGATGCATATATCCTTTTTACATCTATACTACTACAAAGGCTACGAATACATTTTTTATAATAGAAAAAATAGTTAATGTGACTTACACTCAGTAGAGAAAAGAGAAATATCAGTATAATACAATATACAAGATGCTTATGAATAGTGGTATGTACACAACGTAGAGTAATCTAAACGTCTCATGGTATCCAGAAAATAAGAATGTAAATCTTGTTATAAATTAGTAATTATACCTACTACTAAATCGGATTTCAAAAGATAAAATGAGTTTGGCGTAGCACAACGTGCCTGTTCTCCTCCGCTAGGTTTATGCATAATCATTCAGTTACTCTGTTCCAAGAATCATAGCAGATTCTGCTTTCGTTATCTGTTAAACTCATCATTGAATCTATGCAGAACAAAAGACTACATGTTTAAACAAGAACTCATCAGTTCCAAACATCTAACACATGTATTTTTTTTTTTAGAACAAATAATATTTTTCTTCCAAAGCTCCATATCATTCGAAAAAGGATCGAATCTTTTACAACTTTGAAAACTAATTGCCAGTTAGTGTTGACAATTTTTATGTTGTAGTCTTAAAGTACCGAAACGCATAGCTTAAAGAGTTGGTAGTGGTATAAGTCAATGCTTGTGATGTTGGTTGATGATCCAATCTCACATCAAACGAACGTCCAATGCTCGGAATGAGATGCTGTATTTAAGGAACGAGAATATTTATTTGCGTTTTTTTTTTATTTCATTCAAAGTCTTGTATTCATTTGTAAATTGACACGGATCATTAGTTTCACTTGGGTAAACTAACGGTTTTATTGGTATGTAGTATTATAATATATGACTGAAACATTGTCTTGATAGTATCTTTCAACCAACTACTACTAAATAAGAAAGCTTATGCCTTGAGCAAATGGGCTGCCTTGCTGATGTGGCCAGAGGAGTTAGTATTCCAAACTTTCTGCTGATCCAAGACTGCATTGTCACAAATCAGCTGTGGTTATGTACGCGTTTTCAGCCAATAATAAGCATGTTACGTGTCAGTTTTCAAATGAAGATCCAAGAGAGCTGCTAATGCGAATGCTCCTTTTGATATGATTAACCGAAAACAGGCTTAAACTATGATCCTTTAGCATGATGGTAATAGTTCCCAGGCCTACAGTTGAGTTTTAAACGAGCAGTGTAAGAAGCACACAATGAAATTCACATGGCATCGATCAAAGAATGCAAATAATCTTTCTAATACACAATTCACACCAGTTGGATATATTAGAGTTTACTGTACGCTTCTCTTTTTACTTTCTTCTTTTTGCTCTATACTATCAAACGATGCCTTCTTCGCCAGCTACGTTCAGTTTACAATACACTCTACCAAAGCTACCTGTGCCTTCCTTAGAAGAGACATGTGCTCTGTATTTACAGTCACTTGTGCCTTTACAAACTGTCGATGAACACGCTAAAACGAAAGCGATTGTTGCCGACTTTTTGGCTAGTGACTTATCCAAGTCTCTTCAGCAGCGTTTGATTGATATTGACCGTGCTTCACCTACCAATTGGTTAGAAGATAACTTTTGGTTAAAGAAAGGTATAAAAAAAAAAAAAAAAAAAAAAAAAAAAAAAAACTGTAGTGACACTAGAAAAAAACTTAAACCGCCTGTTAGCTTATTTAGAATGGCGTGAGCCCCTGATGGTGAATAGTAATTGGTATATTCTCGGTCAAGTTGATGCTGGACATCCCAAGGAACTATTGGCCAATAACGGCGTACAGGCAAAAGGTCTTTTTTCTAGATTCCAAATTAAGAGAGCTGCACATATGATTCGCCGCGGTTTGGAATTTAAAGAAATCATTGACAGGTACAGACGCTAGAAATACCTGCAAACATACTGACAGTTTATACATATATAGAGAGGAATTGCCTGTGGATATGGTAAAAGACCACAAAGCGCTATGCATGTGGCAATACAGTCGCATCTATTCCGTCACCCGTATCCCCCTCTATCACTGTGATACCCTCGTTCAAGCTGATCCCAAGCAAGTTCGTCATATTGTAGTTCTTTTAAGAGATCAAATCTACAAATTAAATATATACAAAGAACTAAAGAAGGATATTTGGGTCTTGTTAACTGCAGATGAGATTGAAGAGTAAGTAACATTAAAAAAAATTGTTTTTTTTTATATACTCATTTATTTCATTAGTGCACTTTTGGGACTAGTTTCTCATGTTTCCAGCTTGGAAAAGACTTCACCACCTGTAGGTTTACTTTCGTCGTGGGATCGCGATAATTGGACATCTGCCCGTAACCATTTTTTGACTATCGATCCTAGCCACCGTCAAAAGTTAACAACCATTGAAGAAGCCTTATTTGCTGTAGCCTTGGATGACCATTCTAATGGTATCGATAATGCTTCCTGGACTAAAACCATGTTTTGTGGTCATCAAGGTCTCGGCAACGGCCATAACCGCTGGTTTGACAAGTCTTTTACTTTGGTAGTTGAGAACAATGGCATGTGTGGCTTCTCTGGAGAACACTCTCCTGTGGATGCTTTGACTGTCAGCTATATCTTTGACTATATGCTGCAAGTACCTACACCTGGTGAGCATAACCACCAATTCATTCATCCTTTAGCACGACACCACAGCAATAACAAGGATGGTAGTGTCATCTTTGAGCATTTGACATTTGTCAGCGATTCCCAGCTGGATACCTACATGGGCAAGGCTCAAATTGCAGCCAATGCTACTGCTGCTTTATCGGATTCCAACGTGTTACTGTTCAACGATTATGGTACGTCTTGGATCAAAAAGACAGGCCGTGTTCCTCCAGATGCGTTTTATCAAATGGTTTTACAATTAGCCTATTATCGTGTCCATCACACAGTGACCGCCACCTATGAAACGGCTGCGACACGCAAGTACTTGAGAGGCCGTACTGAAACCATCCGTACCTTGAGTGTGGATAGCAAAGCGTTTGTCGAAGGTTTCACGGATGCTTCTCTTAGCAGTGCTCAAAAGTACGCGCTATTGGCCAAAGCAACTGCTAGTCATCGTAAATACACTCAAATTGCTAGTGATGGTCATGGCTGCGATCGCCACTTGTTGGTGTTGCGCTTGTTGAACGCGGATCATCAGATGTTGGATTCAGAGGGAAAGTTGGTCAATGTGCCAATGCACGCTATCTTTACTGACCCAGTGCACGCCGAATCACAACGTTGGCGCCTCAGTACTTCAGGGCTGCATGCAGGCATTCGATTGATGGGTACAGGCTTTGGTACAGTCTACCCTGATGGCTATGGTATTAACTATATGGCTGCTCCCACGCTTGTCAAGTTTGGTATCGAGTCAAAGCGTGTACCTGAAACAGTGTCCACACAAGAGTTTATGGATGCTATTGCTAAGGCTTTGAGAGATATGAGACAAGTTTGTGAAGAGGTGAATCTTAAGGACGCCAAGCTTTAAATAAACTATCAGTGTACATACATAGAAATATAGATACAATGCTTTATTATTATTATTATTATTATGTATTAAAATATTAGTAAGTAATGGTGATAGTATTAAGCATTAGATATTAGTAGGATGATAGATTAGAATTACAAAATGAAAGTTTATCTACAAATGCTGTTGTTGTTGTTGCTTTTTCTTTCGCAAAGCTCTTTTCTGTTTTCTCTCGATAATAGCTAATAGGTCGCCTTCATCATCCGAGTCTTCAAAAGACGAAGACTCACTTATCGATGGTTCTTCTTGTCTTGGAGGAGACGGTTGGTCGTTGGACGAAGGCAGAGGTTCCAGAATATGCGTAGGTACATTATCATGTTCTAATATTATTGGTGGCTGCATATAGTCTTCCTCAGTTCTTGTACTGTATCTAGATAGTCGATTGGGGTTATTTTGGGGTAATGGAGGTAATGAAACCATGGATTGTCTAGCAGGATTATGATAAAACGGCTGAGGATGGTAATGATGCGCACTGCCGTTACCATTTCGATTCGCATTATAAGGTGGGTATTCAGTAGAACTGTAAACAGTAGAAGCAGAACGATGATGCGTATTAGCAGTAGGTGTCATGGTCAAATTGTTCGGATTGGTTGTATAGTAAGAAGGAAGTCTATCAGGCGAAGATACTGTAGTAGATTGAGATATATTTCTAGACAGATTATTAGATGAATGGCTGTAGGGTTGATGCTGATAGTATTGCTGTTCATAAGATTGGCTTGATTTCCAGGATGAGATCGAATTGTTTGAAGCCTTGGAAGCAACAGAGTCCGATCTCCCTACCACCATATCGTTACTTAGTATGGAACTATGTGGTAGGGTAGAACTGCTATTGTTGGTATGCCAAGAAGGCAATATATTCGAGCCAGTTTTGATAGAAGACATGTCATCTACTGAACAAGTACGCAAAGACTCGATATCATCTTCACTAGGCAATTCATTATCCAATAATGGCTCATCATCTTCAATAGGAATAGAAGCAAGAGGCCAAGTACCTAGAACGATCGGCATATCCAATGTACAAATACACTTCTTATTGAATGTAACAGATGTTTTTACCTTGTAGTGAAATCGCAATACTGTGTCTTTGTAACGAATGGAAGGTGGAGTGGATGTAGGAATCAATAACTGACACATAATAGATTGCTGCAATGCTTGCTCAGTAATGTCTATATCGTACTGAGACGATTTCAATACGGCTTCTTTGAATATAGTGTGTCGCGTTGTTCTAATTTCCACAGTGCGCACCAAATCCACTGTGACACCTTGTTTACGTGAAAATGATGTAAAATGATCTACTGTCACTTTGAGAGGAACTATATCTCCTCTCGTGAAACCTAAACGCGGCATAGATGCTCGCACCATGCATTTTTGATTATATTTTGCCTTAGGTAATATCACATCTAGGCTCTTTTCTTGGGGTATTTTGAACTGAGCCTTTTCGATGTCAATATACTCCAATAACAATACTGTATAATCGGTTTTTGGGCAAAGTGATTCTGGAATCATGGGTCTATCAAGCACAGCGTGGATTTTGTATCGAATATGCGTCTTTTTACCAAACTAAAGTCGACCACTTTTAGTTTATCATAGCGCATGAGTTAATACTCAAAGTCTTACCTCCATTGAACTCGGTAGATCCAAATTGTCTGGAACGATAAATTCGAAATGAAAGACATGTTCAGAAGCATCCAAGGTAGTTTGTTTCGGTGTCACGCTATGTGGGTATACGGAAAGAGTAAGCGTGTTTTCAAAGAGCGTGGTGGTCTCCTTTTCTTTCAAATGGATATACACTTGGCCATAGAACTTGAGTTGGATAGCATTGACTTTGATGGCGCTCTTTGGATGCACAATGACAAGTCCTATTTATTACTTAGAGCTTTGATTGTCAAGATAATGACGAATAGTACCTTTAATAGTTTCGCCGGGGAAGTAATACTTTTCTTCTTCGAGGCGGATATCGAGTATTTTGTCTATCAAGTGTCTTGTGAGCATACGTAAAGTCTGAAAGAAGGGAAAAAATCTACTTTGGTTATCTAGTTTAGTGCAGTTTCTATATAATCTCAGTTGTAAGGTATGCCCCCTTTATTTTTTCAGAATATAGGTGTATTTACTGGTGCTTTGAAAGGGTTGGTTGCTCAACAAATAAACAGATGCAGCCATTATAAAATCAGGATAGAGTCTACAGTCTCATCAATCAAAGCCGGTTTTTTCTCTGGGATATGTTAAGAGTAGAGATTAAAAAAAAAAAAAAAAAAAAAAAAAAGAGACTGTTGCAAATTCATTACTCGCAGAAATAGTTTAGCTGTAAATTACTTTCGATTCGTGTAATAGAAATCAATTGGATAATGAACGTCATTAATCAGTACATGCATGCAGATCTTTTAATTAAAAGAAAACATTTGAGCCAAACTGGTCTCGCCAGATGTTGCAACCCTTTCTAAACATGGATGACATTAGATGCGGCATTTGATCGAGATCGAACAAGAAATCTTGTGATCAGATATAATGATTTATGTATACTCTATACAATTTGCCGTCAAACAATAACTATATATGTATATACACAATGCTAGTTATAGTGAGCTTTAATAGATGCAGCAGTTCATTCTGAACATGGAATACTAATCAGATGCGATCTTGAGCCATCATCGATAGAGAGATCTAAGAGTGTTAAAAATGAGAAATAAAAACACCCAAAGTAAATACATCCTTAGACCTAAAATTTTCGAGTCTACCTTATTTTATTTTTTTTTGTGAAGCGAGTATATGCCAGGTTAGCGGTGTAGTCTATTAATAACACAGATTCAACACATTTGATAGTAAGCAAAATTATTTTTGTGCATACTTTTTTCGATTTTTTTACCAAATGTAATTTGATTGATTTAAGAAAACATACAATAGTTTTTTCATTATCAAATGTGGCGATATGTTTGAGCCAATGTTAAAAACAAAAATTGTTTTCCATCTAAATATTTAGGATCGCCAAGTTGAGTACGACGACGCTGACGACCACTATGGGAAAAATTCGAGTGAATTTCGAGTGAATTTCAAGTTAACTCGGTTTGCAGGAGAATCGTTGCCGTTTCGAGTGAATTCAAGTTAACTTGCAATTCACCTGCAATTCACTTGAAAATCAGGTTAACCCGAAATTCACCTTAAATTAACTCGAAAAACATGTTAACTCGCAATTCACTTGCAATTCACTCGAAAAACATGTTAACTTGCAATTCACTTGCAATTCACTCGAAAAACATGTTAACTTGCAATTCACTTGCAATTCACTCGAAAAACATGTTAACTTGCAATTCACTTGCAATTCACTCGAAAAGCATGTTAACCTTCCTATGATTTCAACCACTTATATTTCAACCTTTTTTGCATGTATTAACCATGTATAGATAATGAAACAACATATGTGTAATGATGACTCTTTATTCAATAAGATAAACGATACAAAATGGGTATATAATATTAAGCTAATTATATTTACTGATATATTACTGCAGTCCTTGATTTCTTGCATTTCTTAACTGCGCACCTTCCGCTTGAAGCCTACAAATGGGTGTTCATTTTTCTCTCCTTTTGATTCAATATGCAATAGTTATAGAATGTACACTTACACTTTCTTCCTGTTATATTTGCTTCTGTTAGTCCATTTTTCTTGCACAAGAAACTCGCAAGGCCAAAATCTTACACACTTGTTGATGATAGCAAGCCGTTCATCTGATGCTATCGACTGTTGTAGTGCCGACTGTATCATGGAGAGCTTATTAAGAGAAGAAAGCAGCCTCCAGCTTTTACATGCAGCTTCTGGGTTCTGCTGCGCAAAAGTTAGTACTGAAGAGAAAGCTTCTTGATCAAGTATTCCCATCAGGCTGCTGATATCTTCATCATTAGGCACTGGCTCCTTTAGGTGTTCTTTTAAAAAGCATTGGATATAGACTTTAGAATTTACTCTCCTTTGCTTCTTTGGCACTGGGATAGTTTTTGAGCTTCCTATGTTTAAAGAGGGTTGAAGCTTTTCATCGAAATAGTTTACGAGATCTTGTTTAAAATCTTCCATCCAAGGTGGAGGTAGATTTATTTGACTGTTAAGATCTCTGTCGTTTTCTCTGCTGCTGGATTGACTGGATTGGCTGGTCTGTCTAATTTGTCTTCTGTTAGCTGGCATGATTCTAATGATTTTATAAAATTTATGGAAAGAAATGAGTGCAAAAGAAATGCATGTAGTGGAACCATCTTTATATCATAAGCCCTGCAGTTAAAAATGGCTTTAACTTAATAGGTATAGCCTGTGTCGGGAGAATCTTACCAGGAAGTGCTAGGTATCATATACAAAAAATCAGAACCTATTAGAGCTAATGTAACGTAATTATGCGTAATAAACAAACCTTGCTCGAATATTGATATCTCTCTTGTGGTGAAACGCACATATGGCACTCTGCATATATATATTAAGGAATGGGTTTCATCTAACCATCCATCTAAAGAGGGAAGTTTGGATCACCGCTGAAAGGACAATTAATGCAGAGTGAACATATATTAAAAAAGACCTTTGATTGTTACCAAGAGACTATTTTCTTTGAAATCTAAATACAAGACATACGTGCTAGATAGGATAGCTAAACTTACTTTAGATCAATAAAACCTCATAAAACGGTTTTAATTCATTTATTCGCTTTTTATTCAATTTTTACCGCATCTCTAAAACTGTGCATATAATACGTGCAGAGTCCCAACGCTTTTACCTTTATTTTACTCTTTCGCCTATTTCAACAAGAATAATGCCTGGTGAAAACTGCCCAGTGTGTCAACAGTACTTTACTAAAAAGAAATAAGAAGGCATATTATCAATTGCAGAATGCGACGTGCTTTCAATATATATAGTCAAGTAAAGCAGAAACTTACACTATCTCAGCAAGGTCATTTCGCCAGTAACCCTTATGTATCAGATGATCTTTTAAACCATGAAACGCAACATCAATCAAGCACTGATATTGTAAATAACAATCCTGCTGATATTTTACGAACAAGCCACTGTGATTTCAGTAACTCTGTAGATATGAACAGCTTGGATGAATGCGACTCTATAGCGAATGAAGAAGAAAATTCAGAAAAAACTAAGGTAATACAAGAAGGTTGGCGAACAGTTGGCGCTATAGAAGAAGACGCAATAAAAAAAACCACAGTGGAAGAAATATACTCTAGATTAAGCAAATTCAAAGATACTATTACCCATCCTATTCAGCTTAAAATCAAGGACGATGGTAAACAGTACATGGATATTTTAAGTCCTCCAGAGAGGAAAAGTCTAGAACTGAAGTATCTCTTAAAAGAAAACAATGTATCAAAAAGTACGACCGAAAAAATATTCAACTTCTTCAATGAGTACTTAATTGAGATGAATAGTGGTATAGTTATTATTTCCATCTTGCTGCTTTACTACTACCAGTGTGCTCACTGCTATTCTTATTTTCTTTTATAGAACATCTAAAATTCATCAGCCCGTATAAATGCGAAAGCATTAATAATAATCATATAATCCAACTTCAAGCTGATAAATATGACATGTGTCCTGAAGGGTGCTACATGTATTACCCTGGTGACAGTCAAACTGCTTGCCCTAGGTTAAGTTGCAAGAGACATCGTTATGAAGAGACATCGTCCACATCAACTATCATGGAAGCTAAAGCCAAGCATTACCAACTATCACTTAGTAAGCAGTTGGCCTATTTTATGCTGTCTGAAAAGAATAGGAAGAAGTTGAAATATAAAGCTACGCGTAGCTCTGTGTATAGTTCAACCGATGAGCTTGATGGCTGCGAGAGAGATATATTGGATGGATTCGCTTTTAAAAGTAGAAATAGTGACGCCGAAGAAGACTATAACCTCTCGCTCTCGTTCCATTACGATGGATTCCATCCTTTTGACACAGGTGATAATAGTATGGCAATTATCATGTTTACTATTAATGATATACCACCAGAACAAAGGTACAAAACAAAATAACTTGGCGCTGAAACTTTAATGGATAAATTAAATGCTCTATTATAGATTTGATCCAGAAAACAGACTGATCGTTGCCGTCATACCTGGTCCGAGAAAACCCTATGATATCTTTAGTTTCCTTTATCCTACCATCCAGGAGCTTCTCGTTTTGGAAACAGAAGGCATTATTGTCGAAACAGGAACCTCTTCCATCCGTATAAAGGCCCACTTATTAAACATAATTGGTGATATTCCTGGACTATCAGAGCTATGTTTACATGCTGGCCATAATTCTTACCATGGATGCCGCATTTGCAAGATCAAAGGCATTTATTCCAAATCAAAAAGGACTATAGTTTTTCCTGGAACAAATGAAGCACAAGAGCCCATTGAATACCCATTAAGGACTTCTGAGGATTATCAAAACGGTGACTTGGTAAGAAGCTTAATAAATTAAACAATAGTAACTGTATCAGTGTCTAATGCAGTATGATTTGATTAACTATCTAGGCTACTTCACTCAAAGGGAAATTGCCATTTGCATTATTAAAAAGCTTTCATGGATGTTCATTTTTTGGATTAGATGAGATGCACTTATGGGGAATGAATATAGCCAAGCACATATGGTCCATGATGAAGGATGACTCTCAGAGATTCGGATACTATAACCCTTTGTTCCTTCGGAACGCCTATAGAGAAGAAATTGGCAGAGCAATGGTTCAAATACAACGAATGCTTCCAAATGGAGCCATTGATGGTCAATTTATAGGTATTAGAGATTAACTCAAGAAACTTAATGCTAATTATTCCAATGAATTAATATCCTTGCTTTTTTCTTCACTTAGATATTTCTTCCAAATCAGGCCAATCTCGTAGCGTTGACTGGATTGATTTTTTAATGTACATAGTACCCACTTTGGTAGTGGAGGCGTTACGAAAACAACATGCTGATATTTACCAAACCGAAAGAAATAGAAAAAAGAAGAGAAAGGTAGCTTCTCCTGTACTGGAAGCTGTTGATGATGCGTGCAATGCTTTGAAATCAATATCCATGGTCTGCACTTTGACCCAAAAATTCAACATATATCCAAGTGATCTGTTACGGATTGATGAGTAAGTTTTTTTTTTGAGAGACTACTACGTGCAGCTATGCTAAGTTTTCGATAATTTATATCGTCTTTTCATTCTAGATTAGTAAAAAGATGGCATGCGTTCTTACTGCAGAAGATGGGAAAAGATACATTTACCATTAACCAGCATTATCTAAAACATTTGTCCTATATTATTTTTCAGCTTGGTCCACTTAGATTGATAAGCGCCCGAACTCTTGAAAGAAGTATTCAAGATGTAAAAAGACATATCAAGTCTAAACAAAATCCTCAAAAAAACTCTGTCACTGTTCTAATGGATCACTACACAAAAGCGTATAAAAACTGGCAGATTGGAATTGAAAGCCATAGTGTTGATGAAGATATGGTATTTAAACCTTCTTCTGCTGACTTAATCAACCAATTATTTCCAACGTGTGATATTAAGCATCTAATCCAGCAATATCTAGCCGATCATAATGGTTCCAGTTCAACAGAAGAGGAGTACTCTGTTTCTACTTCTAATACTTACGGTAAAACGAGGAATGGCCAAACCGTTGATATTTCTTCAAGAAAACAAAACCAAAAGATAGTTGCATACATATCAGATGATACTATGTCCTTACAATATAATATAGGCCAAGTAAAGCAGTTTATTAGATGGAAAGATCAAATACTTGCCTTATTACAACATCAAACGACTTTAGTGTTTGATGGTCAAACATGCTGCTATTATACGCAACCCTATGAAGAAAGGCTCCTATGGAAAATAATCAAAGCCAAGGACATAATAGGATATGCTATACTTATACCTTCTTTATTAAATAAAGACAAAACATATGTTGCTTGGAGACCTTATTAAACCAAGTACATATATAAATTTATTCTATACTATCAATGCTGTCTTATATTCGTTGAAACCAGAGCTCTGCTTCACTGTTTAGTTTAACATACAATTTACTCGAACTAGCTCCATATTCACTCCAATTGGGAAACATGGAAATTCATGGAAAAATAATGGAAATAAAAGTTAAGGTGCATTAACCTGGTTTCCAAGTTGCCATGAAATTCACTTTATTTCACTTTAAATTCAGGTGAAAGCACTAATTCACTTGAAATTCACTTGATTTTGCCATGAATTCACTTTATTTCACTTTTTTTTTCCCATAGTGGACTAGAAGTAGCCAATCCCCGACTTCCAATAACAAGTGAGTAAATGTCATCATGGTGCCATAGCACTAAATCACTTTTTGACAGTATTAAAAGACAATTGACAGACAGGCATGACCCATAATAAAGTTTTACCTTTCACAATTCGTAATATAGTTGGGCGCTTTATTAGCAACATAAAAGCGAATTGAATTGGAGTTATCGAATTTAAGGGGTTCCTCCCATTAGTAAGTGAAGCACAAACTTACAATTAGAGATTCAACGAGCTATAACAGCGTTTTTATGAGCCCTTTTAATTCTACAATGTTTCATATTACTGATGGTAATATTTCAACTTGTTCCTTATCCTTAGAATACTGCTTAATATGCTTAAAAGCACTTAATAAGTTAAAAAAAAATATTCTGTAATATACCAATTATTGAAATTATAAGAGTCATTTTAAAAGCACGTTTTTTAATGCAGGTCTGTTCTTGCATTGAAATGCATAATAGCTGGATTTTTATTGTATTTTATGTACAATTCTGGTTGATTGTTCAATATCTACACTCTTGCATTGATTGAATTAATGATGGTTCCGCAGTTGTATTATTCGAACCAGAATGTAGAGACACTAGAAGTAGGGACAGGCGTTATAGCTTGAAGGGTTGCTCAGTTCTTTAGATGGAAGAGAACCAGCGCATGCGAAGTAATCTGCTAAAGTGCCCGCCAATAGAAATATTTACTGATTAAATTGTCCTATTGGCTGGCGGCGATTGATTGAAAATTGAACGCGACGGTCTTTGTCTTTGCTAATCCCTATACAGACGAACGGTAAGCCGAGATTAAGTAGCGTTTTTCCGGTAAAGTATACAAACAGGAGCCCTCTTTGTGATTCACTATATTCTAAAGTTATACAACACCCTAGTCATGCGCTAGAAGCTGATACGTGAAAACGAAGCTGGGGTTGAAATGACACCCCATCCTTCCACAAAATAGTTCCTAGATTTGCAACAAGCCAAGATGAAGCGAAGATTTCCGGGAAAAATGTATAACATAACACGCGCTTTTTGATCAATGAGCTATTATACTGTTTCATGAGTTTTGTAAGCAGTAGAGCTTGATATATGCTGATAGGCGGAGGCTGAAATGATGATTTTGGGTACCCCATTTAACAGAATCGATCCTAATTCAACCATGAACCGAAACTAGGACGATGATTTCCGAGTAAATCATAGAAAACAACATACTCTTGCCAATAAATTTAATTAGATGTAGATAAAAAAAGCTGCTATGTGACTTTAAAAACGCGATTTTATTTTATTTTATCAAATGTCCCAGACCGAATCAGAAAAATTGAAACGCCTCAAGTATGGACCTTCTGCCCTTTTAATCATGATACGTCGGTGTGTCCTTTGGGGACTTGTGACTATATAAGTGTATAAATAGTTGGTGTGAAAAGCCTTTTTTTTTCCTTTTTTTCTTCTTCTTTGTTAACTTGATTCCCTTTTTTCGAATCTTGATCCGAATTTCCAATTCAATCCCCTCTTGTACAGATACATTCAATTTGAATAATGAACAGCAATAGTTACCCAACTCTCTCTTCGTTAGTGAATAAAGCACCTGGCAATAATAACGATGTAGCAGTGGATGAGCCTTTAAAAGCAGAAGAGATTGACGAAAACTTTTTCTATAAGCACATTGTAACTCATTTTCATTCTTTATTCTGTGATTCTGCTATTGTGTGTATACCTCATTCAAAGTCTATCCAAGGTCTTGTCATAACAAAAGATATCATTGGTAAACGAATGGGTTTGATATACTATATATACATATATTGATTATTGATTATAGAATCACATTGTTTTCGACCTTCACCCTATTTCTGTGGACAATACATGGCAACCAAGCAAAGGCAAAAGACTATAGCGTACGATTTTCCTATTATAACAACCATTCGAGGTAATACACATAGAATCTCAAAGAAGGTCCTTGCTTATCTATTCGAAAAAAAAAGGCTTTAAAGAGGAACGCACTGTACATATCATGGCAGAAGAGCTATTCCATTTTAGATCGAAAAAGGTCAAAGTATTGTTAATAGATCGACTATTAGAAGGTGAACCTCCAGTAAGTACTTTTTTGATAGCTTAATTGCACCATCATAACCTGATTGAATAGAAAGACCAACCTCTATACAAGCATGCGATTATTATTCCACCTGTTCGTAACTCTAGAACGTAAGTCATATGTATATGAATGAAACTATAAATTGGCCCTTAAATATCCCCATCTATAGGGACTTGGAATTCCTCAACATGTTTTCCGAGAATCTGGCAGCACTCAATGAGCTGGAGATTGCAGTCCAAGAGTTTACTGATTCTTATGTTTACATCAAAGGTTATAATCGACCTACAGTTGAAAGAATACAGCATATGTACATGAAAACGTATCGAGTATGTACTATTGATATGCGATTGGTTGGAAAACTAACTTTTTTTTTTTTTTTTTTTGATAGACTATATTACAAAAAAACAAATTATTGCAAGAATCATGTCGTACGCCTTCTGAGCATGATCAATTCCTGGAATTAGTTGAAAAGTATATACATAGTATACGCATGACAATAGAAACTCATTTTATATGTATATATATATAGTGTTGTGATGAGCTTTCTGCATAAAAAGATTTGGATCCAATCCTTACAATCACTCTTGGCATCACAGGATAACTATTTAGACACAATATGCTATGCTTATTCCAATGTCACGCTCTCTCAGTATTCGCTGCGCGAACCCATATCCTGCATGCGTCTAAGTTGCTTTGAGGAAGCGATCAAGAATTTCAAGAGAATGGATTCTGACAGTAGCAACGTCGAACCCTATAAATCAAAGCTGAAACAAGTAGCATTTACACCACTAGAAAAACTGGCTGTATTAAAGTCAACTTTGGATTTAATATCCTCTGCAGTTTCTACATATGTTCAAGATTTTGGCAATGGCTTTAGTGGTGAGTTAGGCGACTATGCAATGCCTAGTTTAGCTAACACTTTAATAGATACTTCCGTTACTTCGGATGAAATGATTCCTTTGCTTGCATACGTCATTGTTCAGAGTAATGTGCCTCGTATTGCGAGTCTCGTGTATTACATGCAAAAATACCGCTTAGCCAGAATGGTAGAAGGCTCAGCCTATAGCTTTGTCGTGACTACCATGAAAACCGCCTGCGAATTCCTCAAATCAGACCCATTATCGCTCACTTATACACATTCACCACAACAGTCGAGTTATCGATCTAGATCTACTTCATTTGGTTCCAAACCCAATAGTGCACCTGCTCAACTTGGCAATACTGCCCGATTTTCGCAGCACCATCGTAAAACTCAAAGCGAAGATCTCCATGGCATGATTCCTTCAATTGATCCACATCAAGATGATGATGACTATGATCAAGATAGTGGTAATAATCATAATAATAATCATAATAGTAATATATCCAGTAACAATCGTCGTAATTCAGCTGTTCTTCGTCCTCATATGGTGTTACCTAATCCGCGTCATGCAGAACCATCGCCAGCATTTCTCAATGATTGGTTGCCTCAACATAAATTTAAAGCGCCGCCAAAACAGCCTACAAGTCCACCACACCATAATTTAGCAAGTTCAAAGCCTTTGATATCTACTATATTCCCTCCAATTATCTCCAATTCAACACCATTACCCACAGATCCTATATCAGGCACTACTAGCTCGTCTTCATCCTCTTATTTACTTGCCTCTCCCTCATCCTCAGCGTTAATGGAAATACCCAGATTAGGCCGATCTCGAAGCGCTTCAACCGTAGTTAATAGGCGCATTTCACACCAACCACCCAGTGTAATTAATGTGCGAGATCGTATATCGTTTGACGGTATACCAAGACCAGCTTCCATCTGTCTGGATACGAGATCATTGAATAGCATTGAAGACGGTGGCGAAAAATCTGAAGAATTGTTGGGAGACTTTCTACTTAGTTTGACCAAGGTGGATGGTAACGTAGTTGGTGGAAGCAGCGGTAAATTTAAAAATGTTTAGGCGTTCCTGATACTCTTTTTTTTTTTATATATATTCAAGATCTTGTTTATTAATAAAGAAAACATATAAGCTACTATACAATCCATTAGATAAACAGTTAACAATTAATAATAAAAATAATAATAATAAAAATGAAAATGCTTTTTACCATTTATTTCTTCTTGGAAACACCAACGGTACGTCCACGACGACCAGTAGTCTTGGTGTGTTGACCACGAACACGGACACCCCAGTAGTGACGAAGACCACGATGAGCACGGATCTTCTTTAAGCGTTCCAAATCATCACGGTACTTGGTATCAAGCACGTTGGAGATGACTTGAGAAGACTTGCCATCAACGATATCCTTTTGTCTGTTGAGGAACCAAGCAGGGATCTTGTATTGAGCAGGGTTTTGCAAAATAGTGACAATACGTTCCAATTCTTCAGAAGAAAGCTCACCAGCTCTCTTGGTCAAGTCAATATCGGCCTTCTTACAGGCGATATTGGCGAAACGACGACCAACACCCTTGACGGAAGTCAAAGCAATTTGAATCTTGACACGACCGTCAACGTTGGTGTTAAGAAGACGGATAATGTGCTGGAAATGATTCCTCTCAGGAACAACGAGCGACTAGTGAATAAAATGAAAGGTTAGCATTGTGAAATTAGATGGGTCAAGCGTGAAAGAGAGAGAGAGAGAGAGAGAGACAAGTAAAAAGTGCATTGGCTGAATTGAATGTGTTGGTCTTTTTTTTTTTGCATGTGTATGAGTGTGTGTGTGCTGTGTTCATCCATCCAATCTAGAGTCGTATGTCATCCATCCATCCGTTATCTCCACACTCTCTTTCTATTTCATCTTGACTATGACAATGCTTCTGTGATATATTACCATCTTTATACAAAAAAAAGGGAGGGTTTAGAAGCTCTTTGCAGTTGGTCAATAGGTTTTATTCGATTGATTCGAATGCTTCGAAACTGTGGAGTTTGAATTCCTTTTTTTTTTTTTTTTTTTTTGTAAGGTATTTTTTGTTTTTGTTTTGTTTTCATCTTTGGAATCACTGTGTCAACATTTGATTTTTCTTTTGCATTCTGTATTGACACGATTGAGGTGCAATTTATAACAAAAGCTTATTCCATTATGAGACATATACATTCATAGCTTGTTTTGCATATAAAAATGTTGGCTCGAAAGTGTAGAATCTTGAAACGAGAAAATGTATTATCACCATTGAAAATATCTGTAAATAGTTAAATACAGCTCGATATGATCGTTGTACTGTCTGATATGCCATTGGATGCTCTATAAGCCTTACTTTATTTTGATTTTCTTTTTCTTTTTCTTTTTTTACTACGCAAAAAAAAAAAAACTGTTTCAGATGCCAAATCACTCAGTACTATTATATGGGCAGCCTAGTCAACCAAAAAACTAAATTTTGACAGCGCACACGGCCCTTTGGTCAAATCAACTTTGAAATTTTTACTGATTTGCTCTGACCCTAAGTAATACATTTTAGAAGTATAATTCCAAACGCCAAGTCATTTGTTACGGTCTAGTCTACGCATGCTATATTTGTTTTATATCTTTTTAAATACTAAAAAAAAAAAAAGACAGGTCTATGGCCTTGAAATCAACATTCAGTAAATTGTATATTGTTAAAGGATAATTTTATATATTTGCTACAACGACAATTCGTTGTGCACTTAAATTTTTACAGCTGTTGCTCTCAACTTGTGTGCATGCGCGGTGGTGGAGATACACGTGACTTGATTTACAATCTCCTTGGGAGAAGATTTCAAGTATTTTAGGGTAAAAGGGCAAACATTTATTCTAATTATCAATAACTCTGCAGAAGCCACTTTGGTCTTTTTCGATTCTAGCTTTACCATCAACCAACTTTCTGACAACAAGTTCTACTTCTTTAAAAGTATCAAAAGGAATAAAAGGAATGTCTTCGCGTTTACAATAGAATTCAAGGTCGCGATCTTTACGTGCAAACAAGACATCTGCATGTTTAGCAGCCGAAATATCGGATACGCCATCTCCACAAAAGACGAAAATAGTGTCTTTATCGGCTACTTGACGTGCCTTGGCCAATGCTATATGTCACGGGATCAAGTTAGTTTTGCAGATCTATGTTTATAGATATCTAGATCACTTTACTTAAGGACTTGTCGTTGCCATAAATACTATCGTCTCTCCAAATAATTTGCCAAGTTCTATCGTGTACCTTGCCTTGATTAGAGACGATTTCGATATCTTTGGCTTTTTCACCAAGAAAGTTTGTCATGATTTTGTCAAGTAGAGGATAGAGACCGCTGCTGATGATAGTGACGGGAAAGTTATTCTCACGACAATAATCATTAAACGAAGGGAAGCCAGGATCGATTCTACAGTCTAATCAGTGGTTTAATTATTACTTTTTTAAATAAAAGATCTGTTTGCTTTGCTTACTGTCAAGATATTCAGTCCAAGCTTCTTCCCAGCTGATATGGACAGAATCCCACATTTCTTGAAGTGCATCTCTACAGAGGTAGATTTTTTTTTAAAAAAAAAATAGATGGTATATCTATAGATCTATTTGAGCCTCACCTATATGTCTTAGTACCATTCAAAATCTCGTGTTCCAAGATTCTTCTACGTTCAGGACCCATTGATCGGTGATCATCAATCAACAAAAGGCCAGTGTCTAAACTTGACAGATTAGATTTTTTTTTTTTTTTTTAATTGAGTTTTATAATATACCATCCAAAGACAAAGTGCCATCAAAATCAGTAAATACTTGTACCTGCGTTGTTTTAGTCATCAAAGATTTTTTCTTTTTTTTTAAAAAAAAAAAAAAAGAAAGCTAAATAAACTATATGCGGTACCTTATATTTTTTTTTTTTTTTATAAAATCGGGTATCTTGATAAGACTATACTATATATTGAAGCTTAGTGACATCACTTTTTATTACGATAAAACTTTATATCGCCTATACACACTAGCACTTCTTGATCTTCTATTGAAGAAAAGTACTTGTTTTTCATTATCAAGGCTGTGTTGCCTGACAAAAACTGATTTGTCTCGAACGAGAATTCATAACCGTCATTGATCTCTTGTTCGTGTTCGTGCGTGAATAAACCGCCTGCATCATTGTGTTTTGGCCTTCTTAATAGAAGCGATACTTTATCTGATTGAATATGGGGCTGGATCAAGACCTTGTAAAAGTCATCGGGCTCCAT
This sequence comes from Actinomucor elegans, assembly GCA_026027325.1. Classification (NCBI taxonomy): domain Eukaryota; kingdom Fungi; phylum Mucoromycota; class Mucoromycetes; order Mucorales; family Mucoraceae; genus Actinomucor; species Actinomucor elegans. The sequence continues at coordinate 477,176 of JAMSLZ010000012.1, read as the reverse complement.
GCAGTCATTGTGTTGAGGATCAACGTGATCAATGTCGAGTTTTCCTGCTAAACTGAAGGGTGAACTGTTGGTATGTGTGTTAATGCAATGGCCTTGAAATAAATTGCTTGAGAGGTAAAAACAAAGTATGGCCATGCCTTCAAATGCGTGATCGGATGTCATTTTGGAAAGATGGGTTGTATAGAAGGTGCGAAAATGAGGTATTCATGGATTGTCAGGATGTAATGATTTTCATTGGATAGAGGAGATTGAATAAAGGTTCATCATCATCATCAACATCTTTCACAAGTGTTACCACTCTCAATGGAAATTCGCAAATTACAGAATTGTAGTAATAATTCTCAACAAGAAATTTATATATAGAATAAAGTGTTTTATTTAGAAAATATTTCAAGTTTGCAGAGACGCAACAGCTTGAAAAAAAAAAAAAGCTAGAAAGCTCTGATAGTATAGCATTTTCTGTCTTTAAACACAAATGATTCCTTTTGTTATTTTACAGAGTCTATATCATTCGAAAGAAGGCTGGCTTGCATATAGTTTTGGTTAAGTCATTGTGTTTTATATTAGCTGTTGCCATTGTTTACGATGATGATTTTGATGTCTGAACTCCAAATAGTACTCCTCCTTATTACTATTATTATTATTGGTTGATAACCAAATTTCATTGGGAGTTGACGATTTAAAGTACATGTCTTCCTCCCTCCCTCCGGATTCTAATATCATGCGTTTTATTGAAACTCATTATCGGGGGGGGGGGGGTAGATAGACCAAAGTGATATATGATTTCCAATCAACAAAGACTCGTCATCGAACGTCAAAATACGCTAAAAAATGTTTGAAAACCTATCATTTTTACCCATTTATTTCACTGTTCTTTTAATCATGGCAGTCATTGCATAGTAGTCAGCTTCGATATAATCCTTTTTATCTATTGTACCTGTTGGTAATGATGGCGGTGGATTGTATGGCACGTATTCATTCTTCTTTTTTGTTTTTTGTTTTTTTCGTAGCAACATTCTATTGTTTCGTGTTTGATGTGCTGTATCGAATTCACCGTCTTTATCTTGCTTCAGCTTTCTTCTTTTCTCTTCAATGACGCTAAACATGGCATTTTGTATTTCTCTTGTTTCTGCCATGGATTCTTCTTGCACTATTTTCGAGTTGAGTTGAAACTGGCGGTCTACTGTGGATATTTGATAAATCATCATGAGTCGCGCATCATCGATGGACTTTTTTCGCTTTTCTTCTAAATCTTGTAAGCACTCATCAAAGATATCGTGATTTCCTAGATGTATGTAGGGTAAGATGCAGTGTATACGCAGTAGTTAGCGTTGGTCACCTTTTTCTACTGCTAGCAACTCGTCTTGTAATTGTTTCAATTTCTCGTGGTAAAGGCTAGCATAAGCATGTTAATGAATAAAGCATGGTATTGAAGCTATAGTTTCTTACACTTCTCTATTTTCAATAAATTCATTGTCTATGCTTTTAATACGCTCGTCCATATCCTTTTTCTTCTTCAGTTTTGGATGATCAATCATGGGTGGCGGTATATCTTTTTGAGTAGTTAGTTTTGATCACTGGAGTGTCTCGTTATCTAACCTTCAGTCCATTCGTGCTTGTTATATACGGGATAGTAATACTCTTCATGTTGAATGTGATGACTTGAACTGCTGTCTAGATAAGGTGAATAAGAAAAGGTCGATTTCTGAGGTTGCTGATGCTGTGAATATGGATAGAATGGTTGATCAGAATGCGCTGGAGGTGGTAACGAATTATTCATGGGAGGTAAATTGGGTGTATAACTCTGTCCTGTGTTTGGTAATGAAGTATTACTTGTGTTATGGTACATAATTTCATTGAAAAAAAAAGGAAAGGAAATATAAAAAAAAATAAAATAAAATATTAGCTGCAGCTATTTACTCTCTCTCTCACTCACACACACACACACACTCACACAAATCAAAAATGCAAACGTCACGCGTATTTATTCATGCAAATTCCACTAAAGACACCTCTTGTCGGTGGTGTAGATAGTCCAATGACGCATTAATTAGCTCTGTATTTCAATGGCAAGGTTTATAGATAATTCAAAAAATGGATAAATCATAGTATATAAGGTGGATTGGTGCGTTACATCTTTAGGACGCACATATCATGTATCATTCAAGGCTTGAGAAAAAAGCGCGTTGTGTGTGATCGAAGGCTCGGCTGACCTTACACAGACGAGTGTGATGGGAGATAAAGTCTAGTACAACCTTAGATGTCAATGCTGTGCACAAATCCTACTATGTTGAAATATATTATGTTGGATGTGATTTCTTTGTTTACGGTGTTGATATTTTCTAACAAGAATCAACTGCTATTCATCAGTAACAAGACATACCCAGAAGACAGACTGTTGCCAATATCCTCCGATGGTACTTTTCAAGTAGGTCTTAATCCAATTAGTCATAAAAAAGCATCTCAATTAACACTGAGTTATATATAGCTTTATCAAACCAGGATATTATGCTACTACAGCTCCTTCTATTCAGCAACCAACTGGAGGCCTTGAATATTAAAGCCTTTGGTTAATCAGTCAACAGATCAATATAGTATACTTGAAAACTGAATAAATGTCTTCATCTCTTCTCTTGAGGACATTCGCGTTTATGCAGTATATAAACTACCATAGAAAACATGTAAGAGACTATTATGGAAACCTTATATTTGCTGTGCTCGTTTCGATGTATGAACTCTCAGATAAGATGATGTACTCACTTGTATATCTGATGATGGTAATGGAAGGCTTCGTCTACAGTTATAGCATGAATCCCATAGATAGCAGATAAAAAAAAAATTGATTAATTAATTAGTTGCTTTTCGTAGTTCTAGTGAATACGGATACATTATTCGATTTTTGAGAAAAAGCAAAGCAATAAATCCAATACTCGAATTAGTAACAAACTCCTCATTAATTAATCAGTAATGTAATATATTATTTTGGCACAAGTTCCATGGATAAACAGTGCTAAAAATGTCTGTACAATATTAAACCCATAGTAATACTATGCCAGCGTGTGATTCTTATTAAATGACGGTGCTTTACATAACTATTTCCTTATGGTTAGCTCAAAATTCTATGCTTTTTTGACTTTTGGTTTTATGGGATTAAAGCTCGTCGATAAGCAAGATAGGGGTTAAAAAAAATTGATGTAGCGTCAAGTTGCGAATTAGGTGTTGTATTGTTTCAACTCTTTTAAAATTCAATAAATCTTTATGGATTAAAATTAAATTTGATATACAGCTATAACTCGTGGTGTGTTGGTGTTAAAATTACACAGCTGTTTCGCCGAATATATATCACTACATCTGTAATATATGCTCTACAAATACCATCTTTGCGCTCCATAAAAGCAATAGCGGTATTTAAATATATGTCTAATAATAATGCAAATGTCTCCCTTCCATTTTGAACGAGATCAATGTCAAATATCGCATCTGAGTGGCACCATGCCATGTTTAGGATGAAACAGTGAATCTAATAAATTCTTTACGTCATTCAATTGCAGTCAATATACTATGTTGCTAATCAGGAGCAATCAATTATATATATGTATTCATATACATGAAATTTATAGATCTATAGATCATCTCTGCTGATTTTGATCTGATTTGCTTTTGAATAACATTTCAAGTTTAATGCTAATTGGCAAATCTATTGAAACCATTGTTGAACGGAAATAGAGTGTATATTTTCCATGTATTCATGTTGAACGGGTGATTATATATATTTCATTTGGAAATGATTGATCATTGCTAGTTTTTTTTTTTTTTTTTTTTTTTCTAGATTTCAATCTGATCTCGCTTTTGGACAACATGCCAAGTTCAGAATGAGGTAGCGAATCTGTTGGTACTATTATTCAACTAAAATAATATTTATATCACAAGTATGTTGGTAATGAAGCGTAATATAATCTATATTTATGTAACGATTCATCCTCAATCGATCTCTCCAAATCTTGGTTTGATCTTACTTTTAAATAGTAGTCCATGTTCAGAATGAGCTATTGATTCTGTGAATTTAAGCCTATATTTTATACAAACCAATAATGAACGATAGAATATGCAATAATAATTCATCACGTCTCGATTTCTCAACGGAGCTTGGCCAAGTCTGGCCTTTGATCCACATCATGTACACAATGTGCTACTAGCCCAGTTTTTGGCCTTGAAAGTAAGGAAAAGTGCAATCATGAGCAAATAAAAAGAGGTGTTTCTAGACGGGATAGATCATCCGATGGATTTGAAGTGGATTGGCTGTCACGGGATAAAAAGGAGCTGAGCTTTCTTACAAAGGTGACCAGGTCAGCTAACCTAAGGGTAAAACGTCATTTTTTGAATTACTGTTGTGATGGTTATACAATCTGCTGACATTACACAGGGTGGCGTTGAACGAAAATAGCGGCTAAACAAACCCAACAAGTTGAGGTGAAATTTTATGAGTGGCTAGTAGGAAATAAACCCTTGAAAAAAAAACGTTTTTTTCATTTCATTACGATTATATATATATATCGAGAAACCACGTGTGTTGATAACCAACCAAACGGTTGGAGCGAAGCAAATAAACTATCTGGCACATAACTCGTTGATTCCATTGTTACCCAAGACACGTTTTTTGCTAATATGGGAAAACAAGGGTAAAAAACTCCGTATCATCAATAATTCGGAGTCGCTTCGTTGCTTGAGCCGAATTGCGGTCCGGTTTATAATTAGAGCAAAAAAGAAAAAAAAATATAACAATTCAGCTACATGAATGTACAGTGAAAAGAGGAGCAGAAGGGAAAACTATATTATTTACTTAAAACGGCCTTTTTTCCATGACTAGTCATTAGACCCCAAAAACATACTAATTGAATAGAAACAAGGTGATTTTAATTGTAATATAGATTGATTTGATTTGGTTTTTTTTTTCCCGCTCAAATAAATCATTAATACAGTGTGTAACTACTGACATTGCCACGTGCCGGAAGAGATCGGCATGCAACCAAAAGTGACCTATATTAGTGTTAATGACCAATTGGGATTTCACTAGTATAAAAAGGCCATGCAATTTGTAAATTTCTCTTTTTTTTCTTCATTACTTTTCCACTCATCTTAAAAAAAAAGGCGTTTTTTTTTTCTTTTTACAAGAAAACATATTATATATATATATATACCAACCCATAAGCTTAAGCTATAATATCAAACTCCAATATGTCTGACGGTCGTTGCATTCACTGTGGTCAAAAGGGTCATTACTCCATGTAAGTATTTAAAATAAATGTATTTATAGACTAGTGTATTCATTATTTATATAGGATGTGCCCCAAGAAGCCTTCTCCCAGTTAAATCAATCAAAACGCTTGGATGTACTCTTTATTCGCTAGCTGGTTATAGAGGCTAGTGATATATAGATCTGGATACATCCCCCCCCATCAATCTCAATTATATATCAAGCTCATGGAATTCTATTTTTTTTTCTTAATCATCAAATCATCATCATAAGTTATATACTAAGGCTGGCTCTCTATATAATCCCTTTTTTTTTTCTTTTCTTTTTTTTTCTATCTTTCATTTGATACCTATTATTATTATTATTATCTGCATCTCTATGTCCCTAACATATTCCAAATCACACCCTTTTCTATTCAACACTAGAAATTCTCCATTCACTTCCTTTCATGTTATTTATGTACCCAGTAATAAAAAAAAACTTTTTTTTTTTTTATTATCAAACAATCAAATAATTTGCGGGGAAAATTTACACTACATACAAGTAAATGGAACATTCCAGCGGTGTAACCGGAGAGAAGCTCCGTTTAGTTGATGTCATATTGGATCTCACTACAAGATAACGTGTTCTATTAATGTAGCACAGACGTGATCCTTGAAGGAATTGCGTAAAAGATTATAGGCGCAGAACGTGTTTAATTAGCACCTCTCCTTTGATATAGTTGAATCTTTACCTTTTTTTTTGGTTTACTTTTTTTTTTTTTGCTCGGTGGTAACTAATATAGTAATTTATTAGTAACCAATCGCTGGCATTACAATCAATTGCATCTATTTTATAGATTTTGACATGTTTGCATTTCCAGTGTAATGATCCTATTACTTCATTCGTCTGCCATATCGATTGCTTTAATTTATATGTTTGATTCCATTACTGCTTTCCCTTTTTGCCTCTCTCTCATGAGGTGCTGCGGCCAAGCTTGTTTGTACTACTGTAACTCATATATATATATATATGACATATACTCTAAAACTCACTGTTACATATTACAGAGTATAAATATAGTCTAGTTTGCCAAATATAATACAAACATTGAGATTATTTCCAACTGTTTCTCTTCTGACAAGAATAAATTTTTTTTTGTCTTTTTGTGGTTAGTCATTGACAAAGCAGGACTCAATAGGGAATAGCTAAGGTATATATCGATCATGTTCTCAAAAATGTTTATCTCTTTTTCTCCTTTGATCCATTTGCCACAGAAAAGAACACCCACGTTTTCTTGAAAGAACTCAGCCTCAGCTAACGAAACCAACCAACCGAATTCGAGTCCGCAGAATGAACGGAAATACGTGATTTCTTGTAGAGAGCGTCAAAGCGTGATGTGCCACGAAAAGGCGTCATCTACGCGCTTTTACACATGGAGATGACCGTTTACTATCATCAGACTTCCTAATTGCACATTATTGTGCGTGTGTCTACCTCGAGTAGATATTCTTTTCATTCAAAAGAGCGCGTTGAGTTGGGTTGATTGCCCGAAAATGCATGGCAATGAATACTTGGGATAATTTATCATTGAATCTCCGCACATATTCCACTTTGAACTTCATCATTCACATATGAGCATGAAATTTTGACTCATTGGAAAGAACGTGATTTATTCTCTAAGTTATTCGAAAAAATAAAATAAAAGAATCTGGATTCACTCGTGATCTAGATGTATCTTTAGAATTTATCCAAGCTCTCGTTTTTTTTTTTTTTTTTTTTTTCAATTACTCTTCCAACCTCAGCGAGTGGTACACAATTCCACCTAGCATCTGTTCATATCAGTGTACCACTATGAAACGTGGTTTATTAGAAAGAGTGTCAATCATCCTACTTATTTTCCCCGGAAACTAAAGGTATATCTCGATTCAATGCTTATTTAGAAGTTATTTCGTAATTTATCCCTGGAGTTTGTTTTAAATCCCGCTTCATGGATTATATACCGAGTATATACTCAACTCTGATGATATCTAAATTAGCTAGTTCTCCGGAAAGATTTTTTTTTCTTGGAATCATAAAATAATCTAATAGCGGAGGACATAGACAACCATTTTGTGACTTTATGTACAATATTCTATAGGATTGATAATAGAGTTCATGTGTTACATTACTTTTAACAATAAGAAGCATAAAACGCACCTACACCATTTCATAAAATAGAATCTAGGAATATCTTTTTAAGGTGTAGTTCTGAGAACAGTGCTCTTTTTATTGTTGTGTTCAATCCTGTAGCGGAGATGGCATAATGAATACAATAGTTATCTAGAAAATATGGCGCGATTTATTATTCCTACTAGTTACACATGTGTCCGTAGGTATAAAGCTGGAAAACAGCTTTTTTTTTAAAAAAAAAAAAAAAAAAAATCCATACGCATACAGGCAACTTGGCCTATCTATTGGGTAGAGTTATTTGCTTATATACTCTCTCTTATAGAAAACATAAAAAAAGTTTATTAAGCATATAGTAGCGGGATTGACAAAACGATCAAGAGTGGTTTAGCCCCTAGACTTATACATCGATTGATGATAATATTAATTTTTTGTTACGTATAAAAAAGAAAGAAGAGTATAAAAAAAAAAAAAAAAAAAAAAAAAAAAAGACTATAAAGAAATATATGAACTATACACATTGAAGAAGGAATTGAAGCATGAATTTGGACTATAACCTAGAGATAGTCAGCTCTGTTGTGATGAGTGGATTGATAAAGTTGGGAAGTATTTGTTGTAGGGTGAGTGTCGTAACACAGATAGTGTGGAGTTGACCAATAGTCACGCTTAGGTACTGAAGTAGTAGAAGAAGTGTAATCAGGTACTTCATCTTCATCATCTGTAGTAGTAGTTGATCTTCTAGGCGAATGATAAGATAATAATGCGTTGAAATAAGAGGTAGAAGGGCTGGATCTTCTTGAAGCAGTTGTATACGGACTATAGTCGATTTCACTATGAGGAGTTCCATCCGCATTACAAGCAATAGGACGATAAAACCCGTTGATCTGCTTATTGTAATCGGTATTGTCTTGTTCTTGGATAGCGTGGCATCGACGAATATGACGCGTGAGATGAGATTTCTTGGTATAGCTATATAATTCGTATTGATAAACAAGAAAGAAAAAAAAATTCTCAGGAGACTATACCTTTTTGTGCAATCGATTGAATCACAGACAAAGGATCTTGCTTGAGTATGAATACGTCTAAACCGTTTGTCAAAAAAAAAAAGAGGAAATTCTATATCTTTCATCTCCTACCTATGTCTAGCTAGGGAACTGCTATCGCCAAAGCTTTTGTTACAGCTTGGATACTGGCAAATGTGTGGTTTTTCTCCAGAGTGCGTTCTTTCATGAACTGTAAGCGCTGATCTCTGCAGTAATTATTACTTAATCTGCAGCTGAATACAAACAGATATTATATAATGCGTTACCTGAATAAATCGCTTTCCACACAGACTCAATGAACATTGGTAAGGCCTAAGAGGTGGGGTATAAGTACTAGTTATATAAACATGTTGTGTGATTTACCTATCATTGGTATGAATGCGATAATGCCTTGACATGTCAGATGGTCGACCTACTACAAGTGTCAATAGAGGCTTTACTGTGAATACACATAAGTACATACTAAATGACTTTCTGCAGTCTAGCCATGTACATGCATGTCTTTTCTTATTAGTCGTAGTGTTTCGACTAACGCTTTCGTTCTTTTTGGTAATCACTTCAGTGTTACTGACGAGTAACTTGGATATCTCCATGATAGAACTTGAAAAAAAAGGAAAAGAAAGTGGAAGAAAAAAAAAAGAGTTGTTTTATAACTTGTTTATGCTCTTTTAATTAACCAGTGCATTGACCTTTTTTTTTTAATACTGATGATACACGCACATGATAACCAAACTCACATGCTGCTGTTCCGAAATACCGATCTGTTTCAACCTTAAACACGGAATATACCATATTAATATTGACGCGTCGCGCGTTACTTTCAAGACGCGTTGAAGTTTGTGACGTCACGGGATAGTTAATACCTGTTACCAATTCTATATGTTGCCTTTGTTGCATTACTATCACATTATGGAAACATTCAAGTTAGAATTACACCCAGAAACCGAAATACACGTAGCATTGTTCCAAAATGTATCCAATGCTTCAGAATTAAAGCAAAGATTCATTGATCAAGATCAAACATTAACTTGCTGTTTAATCAATGCGAAATTGGTAATAGAAATTGTAAAACCATAGAGTTATTCTAACGTACATTTACAAAGGTAATAAACCTCTTTCATGTTTTATTAGCTGCCAACCGAGCTGTATCTGAAGAAGCAGCTGGCAAATTAAAGACACATAATATCCATTCTGAAATCCTCTATAACTTTGGTCTTACAAATAATGTAAGCGCTTGTTCTTTTCTTTTTTTTTTGCGATCATCCTTATTTGTTTTATGTTAGATATCTAAAACATTTCGTGCATTTGGTATTTCGGATGATACGACAGATGTGGTGGTAGTAAAAGTCGGACACTCCGCTATCCAAGTAAGCTGATTTGTTCATAATGAACAAGTTACTAATTGTTATTAGGCTAAATCTTTTATAACGGAATGTGTCAAAGGTGATCTAGTTCCTTTAAACAAATTGGTCCAAATCACAGACCTTAAAGAGATTGAAAAGGTATTAACTTATTAAACCATACATGGTTAATAACATAATTCTATGATAGGTTTACCAATTAGGCGATCAACATCAAAACCCCAGCACAATTATGTCATTGGTTGCTGGTGGCATGGCACTTCGAGGCCATTAGTGTTTATTATATAATGGATTATATAAGAATAAACAAACAAAAAAAAAACTAGTTTAAAGCTTACTTTGTTGGTCAAGATTGCCCTCATCTACAATATCTAGACCCATTTGAGCAACTGGTTTAAATCGTGCTGCATATGATTTTGCTTCAGCAGAAGAAGCCTGTTTGCGTGCAACACGAGCAGCAATACCTTGCAAAATAACAGCCAATCGAAAGAAAGAGAAAGCTACAGCAAACATCCAGCGATCAATAGGATATGCTTGACCCAGTCGATGACAGTACACTTGCATTAATTCCTCAGCAGTAGGCACAGGCAGTACTTGTTTGCCTTTGAATCCCAGCATATCAGCTGATTCAGGGACATAGAAAGGTTGAAGCAAATTAGAGAGATCAGACAAAGGATGGCCAATTGTAGACAGCTCCCAGTCGAGCACGCCAATGACGCGGGGCTCTGTAGGATGAAAGATCATGTTGTCAATCTTGAAATCACCATGCACAATCGTTGCTCTATCAGATACTTGGTTACGCTTGAACCAAGCAAACATTTCATCTAAGCGAGGAATTGGGCCCACCAATGCACCAGTCTCTTCATCTCTGACATTAGCTTGTGCTTGAGACACTTTGCTCAACGATCTCATTTGGCGGTCATAAAATCCAGAGTGTCTACCATAGCTTTCCAAGCCAATCGCTTTGAAGTCCACGCGATGTAACTTGGCCAATGTTTCTACTGCAGAGTACCAACTATACATACACATAAGAAAAAAAAAATGTCGGTATTTACTTATTGTTTGAATGATCAAACTTACAGCTGTTTGCGTTCTTCAAACGGTAATGAAAGCATTCTACAATCTTCAAAGATACGGCCTGCCAAAAACTCCATGACATAAAAAGGTGTGCCTATAATCTCATTGTCTTCGCAGAGAACATAAACCTTGGGCACAGGTACATCGGTTTTGGTACCCAATGCATTGATAATGCGGTATTCTCTTTCAATGGCATGAGCAGTGCTTGAAAGTAAGGCTCCTGGAGGCTTCTTACGAAGCACATATTGCTGTTGACTAGCATAATAGTCATCAGCATATTGTATGATCACTTAACCCAAAATATACTGAACTTACTTGCCGTCTTTTAAAAGATATGTAGGATTCGATTGACCAAATGAAAACTGCGAGATGTTCAAAGGTGCCTTGAATCCAGAAACATGCTTTAAAAGATACGCTTCCAGCTTTTCTTGATTCAACTCGTGTCTATATATTTGACAGTTCAGTTTAATTTTTTTTTTCTAACGATCCCGGTTCCTCATTTCATCGTTTACCCTGAACGAATGTTAGAAGTCGATTGACCTTGGTTGCCTGCCATTTGGTATAGTACTACAGTTTTTTTTTAAAAAAAAAAGAAAGAAAGAAAGAAAGAAACAAACAAAGAAGAGTACGTGCTTGTAAAGAGTGATTGGGAACTATTAGTATTCTTGCTTACTGATAAAGCGGCTCAAGTCACATGATGGTGGTACATATGAAACGGAGTTGCATTAGCAGTAGCAACCTTGCGTGAATCGAACGCTGATTAAGATATAGTGCTTTCAATAATAGGCAATTATGCGTTGAAACGGACAGCCAAGGAGCCTCTTTACATCAGTAGTAGAAGAAGAAAAGAGGCTTGAGGGTGAATTGGATGTATGGATGGGTTATTTCTCGTGTAATTTTTGTTATGTCAGCTTAAAATCACTTGCGCGTAAAGGTATTTTTGATTTAGTGATACTTTTTTTTCCTGCGAAAATCACTGATTTAAATACCAAAAAGAATATACTCGGTATAGAGTATCACCAAATCTAGGAAAAAAAATTTGAGGTGCTTGATAAAATAAGTGCCCAAGTGCCGTTCCTCAGTTAATATAGGTTGTAATAGAACAAATGATATTAATGCAATGCGAACATGAAGCTCAAGGCGAGTCTTTGACAGAGGCAAAAACCCATCCTGAACATGAAATGGTAATCTAATATGATGCTTGGCAGAGACCAACCGGGACTTCTTCTGATAAATGTCATTTGTATAGTGTGTCATGGTAAATCCTCGTTTTGGAAACTCTAAAAGCGGTTGTACTTGTTCTATAGACAGGTTCATCCACAAAACTATGAAGAACAGTATAAAAATAGGTAAACCTTAAAACAAGATGATGGTGAGTGCCATCTACCAGTATCACATCATAGTGAATAAGCAAATAGTTGATTTTAGTAGTCAGTGGCGACTGAAAGGGAGATCAACTACAATATGGCTCGACAAGATTGCTCAAATTATCTAATTGGCCATAGATCAATGGCAAAACATAAGACTATCTTCATGAATAACATATATAGCTCGCTCTTTCAAATAAATAGGCAAGCATCTTACTACCTGCATTTAAGGAAACAAAAACATTTCATTTTCACATAATGCACTTGGTTAGTTTTAATACCAAATGCGACATATTCTTGAAAATTGTTTTTGATGGTATATCATTCCGGTGGCGGACTCTTAAGCTTGCTTGTGCGACTTTTCAAGTATGTTCGGCCAGCCAAGTACTCGAAGTTTTCTGTGGTAGAATAACACCATTGTTCAGTTACACATGTTAATAATTTGAAAGCTTGTCTCATTGTTCCCTCAGCTCGACAGCTTGAGGATGCACAATTAAAACTGAAAATATTTTCTCTATAAAAAAAAACCTTCTTCCTTAGTCTCTTATATTTTTCTGTTTCCTTTTTTTTTTTAAAAAAAAAATTACAATCCATTTACTTGATACTTTCTTTTTTATATATGGTATATATTGGATTGAATGGGTAATTTTATTCAACTTCAAAAAAAAGCAAAATAAGTATCGTAGGCGATTTATATGCCTCAATAATATTAAAGGAACAATAGTTATAGAATCACATAGAACATGAGGTTGTATTTTATTGTACGGATTGAAAAGAAAGATCAAGGACTCTTTATAGCACAACTTAAGATTTATTATATGCCACATGGTTGCATAGTATAATTAGAAAATTCAACAGACACTATGTCACTGTACAGTCAGTATACAAGCAACGGACAGAATCATAAGTAGATTATATCGCGAAATTCGTCATATTGTTTGTTCAAGAAATAATATTGGACATCAGAACCAACTAACTATACTATGAAAGATATAATATTCAGTCAATAAATGTAAATGTGCGCAAGAGTAATAGCTTTGCGTTATATGTTATCAGATTAAACAATAAAGAATTCATTAGTTGAAGGAAAGTCGCTAAATCAGCTAGCTGCTCTTACTAAACATCTTTTCAACAATATATATTGAATTTCGAGCATCACGACGACCTTATGATAGCGCTCCTTTATCAAATTGCGTGAACGGAACCCTAGAAATATGAAAAGACTACCAATGAAGGTATTCAAGTGCTCACAACAATACGTACGACTCTAGATAACCAGTTTCAAAAAAAAAAAAGGTAGCGACTTGAAGGATGATGGAACTAAGTAAAACATGAAAGTACGAGAAAAATAAAGAAAGCGATTGCCAAAGATTAAAACAAAAACACGAAATGCTAGTGGATCAAGATAGTTTTAGCGATAGCATCATACCATTGAAAGTGCTATCCTCAATCTCAACAGTAGCCCAAAATTGTAACATTGATTTAGGGAAGAAAGATACGGAGTTTTTTAATCATTTAACCAAGAGTGCGGTTAAGACCAAAAAAGGCAGACGTCCCATAATGATGGTTAAACTTTTTATATAAATACCATTATGTGTGTCACAACTAAACTGCTTTGTTGCTTTCCTCTTTTTATATAAATATCTATTGAAAGTATGGCAGTTCTTCAGGTCAATAATCTGGATGAGTTCAACAAAATCATTATTTGTGAGAGGTGTGTGGTAGCTTACTTTTGGGTCTCTTGGGCTGGTCCTTGTAATCGGATGTCCTTGTTTTTTGAAAGTTTGTCTATCAGATTTCGCCAGTTCGTTTTTGTCGGTGTAAATGTTGATGCAGCAGCTGTAAGTACTTAAAAAAAGAAGGGAGGAAGAAACTGTTTAAAAGGTTATTATACACAAATATTGAGCCTATTTTTGCTACTTATCTAGGAAATCGTAAAGGAGATGAACGTCAAATCGATGCCTACCTTCATATTCTTTAGGCATAGTGCTAAAGTAGGCGAAGTTGTAGGCGCTCTACCTGAGGCCGTAGAAAAGGGTATATTTGAATATCTGATGGGGCCCTTTCCTCTTCTCTAGCAAAGACGCCACTTCTCTTTTCACTCAAGTATCGCTTGCAAGAAAAGCACGTATACATTTATATTATCAATAAACAGGCTTTCTATACTTTCTTCATTAACTAAATAGTCATATATTGTTACATTTATCTTTGGTTTTGATACGGATACGAAAATCAAAAGATATCAGTCATAATAAGCGTAATATTATGTCGGATATAACCGTTTATATAGAGCAGTGATAGATGTATACCTGAAAAAGACATTTGTGTAATCTTAACATTGTATAACTACGAAGCTACTGTACAGTCTATTAATAACAGAGGTCTGACAGAGGGTTAACCACTCAAAATGGTAGAGCTTTCGATTAGGAGGTTTTCCAACGAGAAAATAAAGAACGCAATGCTCAAAGTCAAAGGTGTTGGAATACAAAATAAAAAATTTGATGAGCAAAGTCACTGAAAAAAAAAGGTTTTTCGGCCTCATCCTGCTAGATATAGTAGTTATGGTCAGATGTTATGGCCTTTTTACTTTCTTTCATCATGTTATGATAACTTCGACTTAAAAAGAAGGCAATCTCGACGGGACTACGAGAACACCCATGATTTATTTTTCTCAAGGGCCATATATGGAAGAGAGCTCTCAAAATACCTCTATAAACCATAGACATAACACTAACATAAAAGAGTCTAAGTCCAATTAAATCTATCACAGAATATGACTATTGAAAGTTATGGATTGATTATACAAAAAAAAAAAAGTAGGTAGAATGTTAATGTATAATGAATTTTTCTTTTAGTCAATTGATTATTAAGTGTCGAAGACATAAGTTCAAATGATCTCATTTAGAGTATGTCGTATACAAGTATTAGCCTACTTTGTTATTTAAGCCATTGCAGCAGAAGAAAAAGAATCAGAGATATGCCTACTTTGTTATTTAATAAAAATAGTATTAAACTGAACGGTATTATATAGGTGTCTGTATTGGCGCCTTGGAAGATCTAATCATGCAGCTTGAGTAATATTATTTACTTTTAGCAATGTTTATTGTAAAGGTGTTGTTTCTCTTTTACCAAGGAAATTATTTGCTTGTTGAGACAGTGAATACGTATTGAAAAACAAAATCTCGTTTATAATCAAGCAATAATGTTCAATAAGCGAGCTCTATATCTATCTTCATTAACTAAATAGTCATAGACCTTCTGCATTCATTTTGGCTTCAATACAGATAGGATAATAAGATATCAAATACAAATATCAAATAAAAGTTTTATGGTAGTGAGCTTGGTAAAAAGTCTGCGGCAGAAGTCACCTTGACACACGCTTCATGAGAATAATAGGATCAAAAATAAATTAACAGATCACCAATGATAAAAAATGCTAAGAGTTATTGTGGTTGATACAGTACTTTCAATCTCTGAGTCGATCTTAAATTGGGTAATTTGAGTTATGATGAAACAGTTTGAACTATGACCCATGCCTCTTAAATGCTTCTAAAACAATTAAAATTTGATTCACGAGTATCATACTATGAGAATTCCTCGAATTTTATCGAGTGTCAAAGATTTTGCCGAAGGCTCACCAGAGAGCTAAAAAGAAAAAAAAAAGGTATTGGTCTTGGCTTTGACCTGATAAAAAATATTGAAGTTATACGCTATGTAGCCACGCTTAGGTGAATTAGCTACTACATCGAACGATGCTACATATTATTATTTCTATTCATTGAATCATTTTTTCTTTTTGGGAGCTTTAGAAATAAATTCATAACACGAGTATTTCATACTCATTAAATTCCTCTTAAAATATACTAGAGCACTCCAATTATATATGATCCAAGTTATTATATAATAAATGATACAAAAAACGTTACTTTTGTGATGCGCAAAAAAATAAGCCAAAGAGTATACCTTGTGAGAATCATTTTAAGATCTCACCCTAACCTCTCTATATTTTTCAACTAGTTTAATGTCGCATCTGATTGCTATTGCGCATTCTAAAGTGTTATACATTTTGGAGCGTTTATATTTGTAAAATTCTTTGATAGTACTACATTTTATGGATGCACATTAGGTTAATGAATTTGTTGGCTTAATTATCAATTATAGACCACTTGACTGATTCCCGCTTAAGGACCCATCTGATGATCGCTGTGTACTTGTTCAGAAAACTGTTTACATTTGCTTCCTATCCTTAATTATATTAAACTACTGTATAATTTCTAGTAAATTATATAGCGTTCATAGTAAATAATTTGATCTATAAGAATCTATCAATTGATTCTGTTGCTATTGGTTTAGATATTGTTGTGTCTGATTGATTGTTCGGATAAGAGCAGGTTGTTGCTGCATCTATTGGCAATCGTTATTATAATAGAGCAAGTTTTAGTGATTGAACCTGCTTCCTTCTCATTGTGATGAGCAGGGACTATTGTACTTCTTATCAGTGCCCGAGTTTTTTTGCTATTATGCAGCTAAAGTTTCGGATAAGCCAATGCGACCTTGTGCCTAAAACTTTGTTATAATGAATTGATAAACAATTCTTAGTCTATCTCACACTAAAGCTTTATAGAAGTTTATAGATACCTGATGTATATACATACTAAAATCATAAAATAATGCATTGGCTATTCTTTCTTGTATTTGTCTATTTCCAGTCGATATGATTCAAGCCGTCAGTAATCTGAAAGAGTTCAGGGCACTTGTTAATCAAGACTGGGATGGCTAAAACTTGAAGTAGTTAAACTGCAGATTTATTATCCCATTAGAATAAAATACTAATTCATTATAAGATAGCCTCTCCCAAATTTGCAAGTTTATCTGAATAAGTTTCCAGGGCTGTCCTTATCAAAATAGATGTCCACACAACCCCGTAAGTATGCAAAAACTATACTCTACACAAGTATTCATCTTTCTTATTATCTAAGATAATGTACACAAAGCAGGAATCAACTCAAAGATGCCTATCTTTTTGTTCTATAAAAATAGTAATAGAATGGACGAGCTTACACGTGCTGATCTTTACCTTCTGGAGCTGAGAGCTTGGAAACGAGCGTAATAATAATATGGAAAAAGTCTTGATTCTTTTTAGTTCATCGCCTGTAAAGGAATTGCTTGTTTGATAAAGCATTATCATGCTTTGTAAGAAATAAATGCGTTTCAGTGGCCTTTTAGTTTATTTTTGCTTTGTATATAAAGCCAAGATCAACACAGTTAGATCTAATTGCTCTCTTCTTGTTTGCATAGTAACGAAGCTTCTGATTGTTTGAGTTGACTTCATATTACATATTTTGTCCAACAGAGCCTTTATTGTAAATCTAAGCTTGTCTTGAATCTGTCATCAACTAAACCAGAGTATGCTTACCTAACTAAAGTGTTTGGAGTGTTTCATTTAATGTCAAGTCATCTACTAATTAATTCGAGATTAAAGGCGGGTTATATGAATATGTAAAGTTTATTGGACATCAGAGATGGAGAATTGAAATTCATATTACGATAGCCTCAAAATTACTAAACTGCATCTAAATTAACTATCAATAGTAGTATTACTTGGAAATTAAAAATACAAGTAGTTCTTTCCAATGACAAGCTTGCGTGGCTATACATGTCAAGTATATAGCATTCTTATCTCTGGTGTTAATACTGATCCTTCATTTTCTTGCAAAATTTATGTTAGTCAAAAGATAGCAAAACTTTTTACATGCATGATTTTTCTGATTTTTTTTTTTTTTCATGGCGTAATTTTTTTTTTCATATGTCCCTGGATTGAAACTTGGAATGACGCATTTATCAACTTGAGTAATTTCGTTTGATCCCGGACAAATGTCGCATTCAATAGGTGGATTATACCTAGAATGAGTTAATTGATTAGATAAACTACCCGATCTACTTGAATAACTTTGCTACATTAGAATAGATTGGTCAATTTATAATGTCCATTTGCAAAATGGTTGGCTTTTTCTTCCATTTTATCAAATATACGGCTCTCTATGAATGTTAACATCCAGATAATGAAATGGCGCATCTTATGCACCAAGTAATCTCCTAGATATCAAGACTGACTGGCATGCAAACTGTTCAAGCAGGTTGGATTTATTTTACCTGCATTGCTACATGGTATCACACTGTTGTATCACATCCCCTTCTCCCCCCTTTTTTCATTGCTCCATCTTTCTCCAATAAGCTATTGTTGTTTAGATGAGGAGAATATATAAAGTAAAATGAAAAGTGATAACGTAGATTTAGAAACTTGGTTTGGGACTCTTTCTTCTTCCCTTTTTTTCATATCAAATCAATTTTAGCAAATGACGCATTTGAGCGACTTTAGTTTCTTACGTATGTCAGCCAATATATATATATATATATATAGATAAACTAAAAAAAATTCACATTATTTAGAGAGAGCAATTGGGTTAAGCTATCTTTTAATATGGCTTCTATATCGCATTGCTACTACAGGAGGCTTTGAATGTTTGTATTTCCAAAAATTCAAGAGAGGTGAATTGAAAAGCATTGTTACAGCTACAATACTCGTCATGCTGCCGTTTCAATTATACTATGGTGTGGCGTAATTCATTACATTATAGCGCTCGACTAACATAAAAATGTAGATATAACATCTTGTAAAATCAAATATAAAGAAGGATATGTGTCTGTCCTTGGCCATATCATCACAAAGCCAGAAATTATGTGGACTCAGGCAGATAGAGATTTAGTGATTCCAACTGGTATTCAAATACAAGTTAAATGCAATGCAACATCCTAATGTTTCATTTGGTTTCTTTTATATTTAGATTATAGTTTATGTGCTGGTTTCGCCTTACAAATTGTAACATACATATCAACTTACTGCAGCATGTTTATTGACGCAGAGTCTAATTAGGGTACCTTATTATTACTACAGTGTTTCTGGAAGTACCTTGCCAAACTGGTAGCTAGAGCAACGTTCATGAGTAGTAAAGAGTTCAAGTTTTATATATTCATGTAAAATACAATAGCCTCAAGTATATATATATATATGATATACACTAACATTATTTATATATATATATATATATTATAGGACACTGTTTAATATCTTTCTATTTCCAATCCTACAGTATAACTTTTCTCGAGATATTTATGACTATACATACAAAGAGATAATGCCTCAGCTTGTTTATGGATGTGGTATGTTGAATGCAGCAAACAAATAGTGACCCAGTGCTAACTGCCCCGCTTTTTTATTATTATTATTATAGAAATGCTTGCTATTTCTCTGCTGGGAGGCGTCTCGCATCTAAGATTCAATCGATTACTGAATCACAGTCTCCAAATGAATAACGCTCAATTCATTCATCATAAAATGCGGTATTTTCAAGAACTAAACCTGTTACTGTCAGTTACCTTGTTCATATTTTCTACCTGTTTCATCATATTGAGTGCAGATGGTTTGACAGCTAAAAAGTCGATCAATTTACACAAGTTTTCGTCTGATTTCCTGATATGCAATAGTAAGCATCTGATTGTCCACCCAACCTCTTTGTTAACGTTTTATTATAGTCAACGTATTATGTGTAATTATCTGGTTCATTGTCATCTTGATCTTTCATCCCAAAAAAGCAGTTGAAGATATCAAACCAGTGTTCGTAGTGACCAATGAATCATTTGATACCTCTATTCTTATAGAGCAGAAAACCCATCGCCATTACTGAAGGTATAGGAGAAGTATTGTTGGACACTTAATAAAGACTCCTCTTTCACCCCTTTTGATGTTCTCCGTTCACCCTACGGTATTTTCGTTATTCATATGGATCATTTTCCAACATTTTTTTTTTCCGAATATATGAAACGTTCTATTTGCAACTCCACAGAGGCTAGACTGATATATATATATATTTATTTTGGGGATATAACAAAAGAAGAAAGAAAGGTATAATATACAACTACAAACTATAATACAAGATAAAAGGCGGAGGATCTTTATGTGTGTCGGCTATGAACGTACAGTGTTGAATTGGGCGATATAGAGCTGGATAAAGATCGTGGCTGATAATTCAATACTTTTAAATGCTGTAGCGGCGATAAAGCTCTTGTTCTTGAAGATTCTTTTGATAATAAGCCCCCAAGGCCTATAATAGGGTTAGTATAAAGGATAGATGATGATAAATAAGACATACTTAGTAATGCAACGATAGAAAAAGCTGAGCCAGTCATGTATTTTGACATGATATTGATTGACGTATGGTTATTATGTCTACATACCGATCATGAGTCTAATTGTAGTAATCCATACTATTCAGTACATACCTGAGATAAGAGGCAGCAGTACCAAATACTACGCTAACGCATAATCCAACTGCAGTTGCTTTCATTTTTACTTTCTTTCTTTCTATGTTATGTTTTGTAGTGGAAGAGAAAAGGAAAAAAAAAAGGGAATTATTTGATAAAAAGTTATCCTTTTATACCCGAAAAGTATTCGTGCACCGGGATTGAACTCTAAAGTGGGTGGGAATTTTACCACTCAAACAATAAGGAAAGACCCTTACCTTCTTTCTTGTGTATCACCATGAGCCTCTTTGTAATGTTTTCTTATACATATGAAGCCAAATGTAAACATCCTTTTAATTCATTCAACCCAGTATTATATAAATATATATATATATATATATATATATAAAGGAATGTATTCTACATACTCCAGAAATAAAATAGTGTATATAGTCGTAATTAGAAAGGAGCTCTTAACTATAAATCATAGCATCCACAAAGCCTAGCAGTAAACCTCGCTTGATATATTAACCTGTCGAAAACAAGACCAGTCATCGCGCAGTTCACTCATAGACATAGGGTAATAACATGTATATATCAGAGAATACATTCTAGTATCTTTTTCCCAACAAGTATTACAAACTTTATAGTAGATACCCCACCTTTTTCTCTACAAACCTGTACACGATTCCTTAAAAATAGAAAACAACGGTAATACAACCACCCTTTTCGTGTTCAGGTCTTACTAACGAACTTACCATCCATAACGTAGTACATTAATCGAGTTTCTTCTTCTCTTTCTCACAAGATATGCCATCATCCCATTAGTTGACCAAGCTCGTTATGCTGTCAATAGATCGCCACCAAGAAATTAAAAAAAAAAAAAAGGCGTTTTGATTGGATTTCGGTGATTAAACATTAATGCAGCAGCAGCAGCAGCAGCGGCTTCTAAGAATCAAGAAAATGTTTCTGATGCCAACTTTGGTTTAATTTTCAAGAAACTCGGTTTTTTTTTATACAAGGTTTGCTAAATTGAATTGTGCATCGAATAGTATAAAGGCTGTTGCTTATCTCCTCTAATCTATAGAGATCTCTTTGATAAAAGCCTATTTTTGGGTCATTTGTAAAAAAAAATACACTCATAATTCGAATATTATATACTCCATAGGATGAATTTACATATTCTCAACTACATGAAGCCTATATTCAACTTGCCAATCACGCTGAGAAAAAATGTTATTGGCAGCAGTAAAAGCTATTAGAAGTATGACGGAGTATAAAAAAGGGGTCGGTACCCTTACGATTTGGTTTCAGTTCAACTTTACTTGTGCCTGTTTCTATATGAACAGCTGCATCTAGAAAAATCATCGTCTAGCTCAAATACAATAATTATACCACATAAGAATAACAAAACTATAGATGGTACACGTTTGGTATGTGATTTGTAGATCTCTCAGATGATCCCCATTTAATGTCCCATTTGACAAGTTTTCCATACTCGGAATGAGCTGCTGCTTCTAATAAAATCGTTTTTCAACTAAAGTATACAAACTACTGTATTGTTGATAATTAGAGCATATGTAATATGTATTGATAATGGGATATCGCATCTATACCATTATATGGATCTCGGTCAAGCACTGCATCTTGCAAGTAATTTTTGCTCAGTGGCTTTATGTATCTACTAACGTCTTAAAAATGCTCAAAAAACAAAACCGAAGAGAGTTAATTAGGCATAACATCTGTCATGCCAATGATGATATATGGTTAATTTCTTTCAAAAGAGACTTACCTGATTAATAATCTGATAGGACTCTTAGATGCGAACTTAGTTATCTAAGAGATTATAAAGGTGGTTATACTTATTTTTAGTAAGCTTACCTAGAAGTGTGTTATACCTAATATTTCCTATTAGAATCATTTCTTTCGAAGCGAGCTATTAAAGCATCGAGTTTATTTCAATATGAAAAGGGTTCCTTGTTTAAAAAAATGGAGTATGACAGTAAAATAGTACAATGCAAATGAATTGATTTTGTTCTAGATGTTGGATGACTGATGCTTCGACTTGGCAAGTTCAACTAAGCTTTCAAATTCGCCGGAGTTACGGCACATTTTGTAAAATGAGGACTCAGGGTTACTGATCAAGGTTAAGGGACTAGATGAAGATGGTGAGTAAAAAAAGCAATTTGGATTAGAAAAGTTCACTTACTTGTCAAATTCTTGAATTTCACCATGATCCAGTACTAAAATACGATCATACTCTATTACAGTATGTAATCTATGAGCGATACACAGAATGGTACTATCAGAAAACTCTGTTGCAATAGTCTTTTGAATAGCTTTGTCTGTTTCAAAATCCACACTAGCAGTTGCTTCATCCATCAACACAATACGACTACGTTTGAGTAACGCGCGCGCCATACATAATAGTTGACGCTGGCCTTGAGAAAAGTTTTTACCACCTTCACTTACGAGTGTGTTCAGGTCATTGAACACGTTTGCATTGACTTCTTGACCATCAAGGATATTGTCTGTAGCGGAATTGTTGGTACTACCACGGATTAATTCAACACGACAGAAAGCAGCAAATATGTCTTCATCTTGGAATTGATCAAAAGGATCCATGTTTGAGCGAAGAGAACCAGAAAAGAGAGTGGGATCTTGAGGAATGATAGTCAAGTTAGATCTGAGATCTTCAGTACCTAAATCCTTAATGTTAATGTTATCAATTAAGATGGAACCCGCGGAGGCTTCAACAAAGCGGAAGAACGAGAGAGCCAAAGTGGATTTGCCGCTACCTATCACAGCTGTTAATATCGGAAATGACTTAATAGCTAATTAACCGTACCTGTTCGACCTACAACACCAATCTTTTCTTGAGGCTTGACAGAAAAGGTTAAACCCTTAAGAACTGGATCTAAATCGGCTGCATACTTGACTTCCAGATCACGCACTTCGATTTGACCTTGAGTAGGCCATTGTGGAGGGGGCCTCAAGTCAGTGATGGTAGGTGCTTCCTGATCCATTTCCATAAACTCAATGATGCGTTCGACAGAATTAAAAGAC
Source organism: Actinomucor elegans (assembly GCA_026027325.1). Lineage (NCBI taxonomy): Eukaryota > Fungi > Mucoromycota > Mucoromycetes > Mucorales > Mucoraceae > Actinomucor > Actinomucor elegans. The sequence goes on along the minus strand of JAMSLZ010000012.1, from coordinate 453,559 downwards.
ATCTCTACGCCAGTGTATTGACGAATGCCCCAGAACATATTATCTGCAAACATGAGCACAAAGCTCAATCCAAAACCTGCCAACGAAACATCAAGTGTACCAATATTGTAAAGAGCAAAAGCACAGGCGGCAAAGTTGATGACTGCAGAAGTGAGCGAGTATCTGATACTTACCCATCTATTAACACACCAACTGTAAAAGAATGGACGCACATTTTCATCAATGCACTCCATCATCGTCTGTAAGAACTGTTGGGTGGCGCCAAATGCGCGAATGGTGGCGACGCCAGAGATGGTTTCGGTAAAGGTGGAAAAGACGGGAGATCGAGTGACAGAGTCTAGACGTTTCAATTCGCGAGAGCTGCTGATATAGTTCATACCAATAATAACATTTGCTATAGCAACGACTACCATAGGAAGCGTAAACATAGGTAAGACAATGCAGACAGTGATAGCAGAGGTGACGATTAAAATCCATTGAATCACAAAATTCATTAGATCCGTAGGGATTTTTGAGTCTACAGATTCAAAATCTTTTGAAAAACGATTCAAAATACGTCCTAATGGAGTAGTATCAAAGAAACGAAGAGGAGCACGGAATACGCGGTGAAGTAGATCAGAATATAGCTTTTTGTTGGCTCTGAGGGCACCCCAGTATAAATAGGCAAAACGAAGAGAGCCAATGATAACATTACTGATAGTAATTAAACAATAGACACCCAAATAATAGTTAAGATGTATAACGCCATCCGAAGGTGATTTATGAGTAGGCTGATCGAAAGCGTTGGCGCTGATAGGGTCAGATAATAGTTGATTGCTTGCAGGAGCCATGAAATTGGTGTATGAAGAACGAGAGCCCAAAATAGTAGCAAATGTATATGCAGTGTTGTTAGCTTGATCATTTTCATACGAGTAATGGTCATAAGCTTGAGCCCAAGTCTTGATCCACCAACTTTCACTAATCTCAAAGCCACGAGCACCAAACATGATAACTGTCATTACAATCCAGAAACCTGTATGGCCAACCATGCTGAAATAAGCCCTGTACAATCTCATCTTGACGCTACCTGATGCGCGACTTTCTTCTTCGATTAAAACACGAGCCGCCTTTTCATCTTTCTTTGGCTGAGTATCACCAGAAGTATCAACCACAGTAGATGTTTTGGAGCTAGAGCTTCCAACGAGTTCAATTTCTTCCCGTTTATTAACATCGTCCTCATCAACTTCATTATTCTCTTCGATGATATGAGCCAATTGACCAGATTGGCGCAATTCGGTAGGTGAACCAACATGACGGGCACCACCACCTTCGATATGTACCAGGAAAGCGCTACCCTTGATACAAAGCTTGACATGATGTGTGACAAGAATACGGGTGCGATTCTTCATCAAAGGACCCATAAGGCATGACTCATATAGATGCTTGGCTGTATGAGAATCCTAATATTGTTATTAATACTAATACTAAGATGTTATAGTATAAAAGCTCTTACCACAGCACTCAAAACATCGTCCATTAAAATGTTCTGAGCACGAGAATAAACAGCTCTAGCAAGAGCAACACGGGCCTTTTGTCCACCACTGAGAGTGATGCCCTTTTCACCAATTTCTGTACGGTCACCATCTTCAAAAATAGACAAATCTTTATCCAATGCACATGCGGTCAACGTATCTTTGTAACGTGATTCGATGTAAGGCAGACCAAATAATATATTTGTGCGAATAGAAGCGTTTTGTAACCAAGGTGTTTGAGATACGTAAGCCAAAGAGTGTTCCAAAACCCAGTCATCAGCATGTATATCAGCAGAAACTAAGCCAATCTCTGAAGTAATGGTATCAGAAACGGGAGTACGAGGACAGGAGACTTTGCCATCAATTAATATAGTTTCGCCAAGCAAACTAAGAAGCATTAACGTCTTGCCAGATCCAGTTGAGCCACTGATTAAACTTAGTTCACCATTGGGAAATTTGGCATTAATATCTACGAGAACAAAGCTAGCTTCCTCTTCTTCGCCTTCAGTATTCTGTTTAACTTCAGAAGGCTTCTTCCACCCGACCGTAGCATTTTGGAAGCTGATATCTACTGGTGCACGAGGGTCTTGAGGAACAATGACCTCGATTTCATCTTCATTCAGAAATTTTCGAATACGCTTCACACTAGCATAGGCTTGAATGCCCTCCATGAATATTTCAGGTATAACATTGAGAGCAACGCGAAGTTCGCTAAAGACACTTATGACAGTAAAAGCGATAGGAGCAGTCAACTCCTTGCCTTCAATTACAGTGAAAGAATAAAAAGAGATCAAGGTGACCAAGATAGGAGCGCTACAAAGAAAAAAATACATTGGATGTTCGATATTATTATAATAAAAAAAAAATAGGAATGTCGCACTTACCCTTGCCAAACGAGCGAGAAAAATACACCATTGATGTAAGTAATACTGAGATGGTGAAGCTCTTTACTTCTGGCTTCCATTATGCGTTTTTCCCAATTGGATTCCCAAGCGAAAAACTTGATCTGACGAATACCTTGTAAAACTTCGTTCATCAGCGTGACACGTTTGTCGCGAGCTTCCATCAAACGATCTTGTGTTTTGGCAAAGATTTGGGCGTTGAAGTGGTTTATAGGCAGAATAAAGATCATAACCAAAAGACCGTAAAAACACGAAACGCCTAGCAATTGATATAAAAAGTATATACCAACACATAACTCAAGAGGCGCAGAAATCAGAATGAACCAAATCGAACTGAAGTCTGCGACACGAGAAGCATCAGTTCCCATCAAGTTGACGATAGCACCAGTAGATGAAGCTGCAGCTTCATCTTTGTCTTCATTTTTACTAGCCTCTTCTTCGCTTTTCTCAGCAACTGCCACAGAAAGATCACGTCTACGAAGGGACTTTCTATATACTTCAACATTCAGCATGCTTCTTACGCTAGATTGAAGAGCACAAGAAGCTTTATAGAGTCATCATGTAAGATTAGCAACATGTGTTTGTATGTATATCATGAACAAGCTTACCAAAATACCATTGCTGACTTACAAAGATACCCATAACCACGATAGACACACCCATACCTATAACAATTAGAATCGCGTATTGCATAGGATGATCAAAAGAGACACCAGCGTTATAGTCTTGCAGAAACTGTAACAGACGGTTCATAAAGAAAGCAGGAGCATAGTACAAGGCAGAAGCAACAACGGATAATGAAAATTGGATAATGATTTTTGGCTTGTTTGCAGTGATGAGTCGAGATATCAATTCCTTTCCACGCGTAGCGCCAAATGTATAAAAGATATTATGAGCGCGAAATTGAGCTGTCATTACAGGTAAATCTTCATCCATCAGATCCGCCTTCTTTTTAGCCACTACGCTCACAATATTACTACACCAATTTAAATAGAGGTAACCAATAATCGATTCAACATTGATGTTACACACTTGACGGTCGTTTTCATCCAAGAATGGTGGACCCTGTTTTGTGGTGGATGTTACATAAATCAGATCGAAGCCCAAAAGAACAGGTAAAAGAAAAGGTAAGCAGTCCAGCCAGGAGATATTAGGTGATTGGATCAAAACAACCTGCCAGAGTTGATAGAGTGAGACAAACCAGGCTACAAAGTAAATGATGCACAGATGGACGTTCAAAATCCAGCCCCAGGCATTTGGTAATTGGTAACGACGCGAGAGGAGAGCTAGAACCGAGGCATACAACCAAGATACAAAGATAAACATAGAGGATGCGATATACCATATTCTAGATTGGTCCTCTTGAGCGTGCTTGACATCAGCTTGAAGATTAAAAGCAGCCATAGTAGCCAAGAATAAACTACAACAAGTGATACGGGTTAAGCGATTCGTATCAGCGTAAGGCACAGAGATCGCGCTTAGTATCTTGTTTAAGGTGTATTTCAATCGAGGATCTTTCATTCAAACGGATTTGCTTATGATGTAAACCACGTTGAATTGACAAAACAAGAGCACTTGTACATGCCGTTAAGGCCAAAGCCCCCGAATACCAAACTACAGTCGGTATGGTTGTTGTCATAAAGAATGGGTCTAAAGAGTAAAGATCATAGAAAAGTAGGGTGGGAAATGAGGTTTAAATAGATCGTTTTGTTGATAACGCATTCCGTAAGACCTTGCCTGTCATTTTGGTATACACAACTGCGGTGGATGTAACTCTAGGTTGTTCCGACTATGACTCAAGATTACTGCGGTTTTCTTCCCGCTTTTTGTCTATTTTGTAAATTGTACCTACATTAGGGAATTTGATGGTTTATTTGAAATGAGTTTGTAAATACAGTGAACTGCCTTGCTTTACTGGTATATTTTGATGACTAGAGGAACAGACGTCTTGTTCATTACATTTCTTACATTTCGAGATACTTTAAATTCACTGCTATTTTATTCAGCTTCACATTCAAATTGGTCTGATAATTTCAAGAAATACACTGTAGGGTTTTTTTTTACCAGTGCGCGGCCTGGTACTACTGAATCATTGTAACGCAGCCATTTACAATACCAGCAATGGAATACAAACCAAGAATTATTATACAAATGTTGTACAGCTTCATAAAAAAAATATGTTGCAGGTGAACATCAAGCATTTTTAGTGCTGAATGGTTGTATATAGCTTATATTAAATGTTTCTCTTACCGACCGTTCTCTGCTTCCCAATTTTTAATATCAGTATTCACATTTCAGATATACAAAAAAAGCCAGACTTTATCGTTGTTCTTTCTTGATTTTAGTTTATATACAGTGCTCACAATACCAATTGACCATGTGAAAAGCCATTAATTGGCGCTGTGAGCGCTGTACTAGATATTACGAAGTTGTCATACGGTGATATATTATTCTCCGCTATAGTACTCTCTCAGTATTTTTGAGTAAATTATCCCATTTCTTGGATTTCCCTGGAGACTTCAAATTAAATGCTATGTATGATTACTAGTCCATGTTTAGAATAAATTACTGTGCTTATTAAAGTCATTATTTGAATAAACTATAAAAAATATAATAAGCTAAGATAGGCTGTAATTAAATATACTCTAGATGTAAATCTAATCTATATGTTTATAGATCCCTCAGCCGGCCTTGTGCAAATCTCGCACACGGTAAATAGTTCATACTCGGAACCAACGATTTCTATTATAACTTCTGTATAACTACAGTATAATAAACATGTTCTATCAACAACGACAACAACAACAACAACAGCAGCAGTATAAAACTGTGAAAAGATGTATACAATGGGCAATACCTAACAATGTGAACTGTTTTATAAACTAGAAAAATAGTTATGGGTAGTATATATACGCTATAACAATACAATAGCCCGTAGTAGCTTTCTACTGTTATTGGTGTCATCAGAAGTTTATTCTAAAGCCTATGGATTTTTTTTTTTTTTTTTTTGTAAATTTAAGTTTTTATTAAACTTTTAGAGGCCACACATCGCGGAGAGGTAGAGTTTGAATATAAGTATATATAATAAAGAGGAGATGGGGATAATATAATGCTGTGATTACTGGACTACAAGTAGCGTTTATGTATTCTGAAGGTAGTATTTGGAATTATTACAATTCTGTTGGATTGTGTAGTATTGATATTTGTGACTCAATCTTTGCTATGGCTGTATCAGTTAAAAATGGCATGTCTTCAATGATAAACTGCCAATAGAAGTACCATATGTGCCATAGGGTAGTGGAGATAACTGTGGTGAAGAATGCGTGTTGAGAAGGCCGGATATTGACTGGAGGTTCAAGGTGGAGCAGCATTTTATATATATCATCCATATTAATAGTCTCTGTAGTAAAGAAGCACTGCATGATATTGGTCCAAACTGTTTGTTTGACCAAAGCCTATGGAATTCATTTAACTCACCGTCAATGCAGGTCTCAAAATTGATTTTGGCTTAAGTCAGCAAGTGTTGACTAACGGAGTCATCTAATTTTTGTTATTTCATTACTAGAAAAAAATTATTTCTGTATACATTTATATGCATTCATATATAATGCAACGTCCTCCTCAAAATAATGAACTGTTAATTCTTACTCATTGTAAATCTACTATATGAAAACATAAGGATGCATGTGGCAGAGCCTATCGTTTTTTAAGTCCAGCGCGCATTAGATCGCATTTATAAATATGTATAAATACTAGTATAATAACAAAACGTTTCATCTCTTTTTCTCATTCTAATACTTGTATATATACAGAAAATATGGTTCAAGAAATTAAAAACTTGGGAGAGTTTCATGCTCTCATTAATCAAGACAAACTTGTTGCAATTGACTTTTGGGCCATATGGTGTGGACCTTGCAGGACAATCTCCCCTGTGTTTGAAAAACTGGCTGATCAGTTTCCAGGTGCAATTTTTGCTAAGGTAGATGTCGATGCCGCAACTGTAAGTATACAAGCAGCTATCGGATTAGTCTTCATATACAAGTATTAAGTTTACTTGGCTATCTAGGACATCTCAGAAGAGGTAGGAATCCGAGCAATGCCTACCTTCGTGTTCTTTAAGAATGGCGTAAAACTAGGCGAACTTGTAGGTGCCAATCCTAACGCCCTACTCAACGAGATACAAAAACATTATTAAGCAAGTTTCTTTTTTATACTTTGTCGCTTACGAGGAAGATACCTATCCGTTTGTTAGTCGTACATTAAACCAATAAAGCATTTATTTTCTTGTTTTTGTATATCAGCATGGTGATAAACTTTATGTAGTACGATAACTGACCATTCCCTTATTTATTTTACACGCCGAGTGAATTGTAATGGCTGTTGGTGGTTTAGAATAACCTTCTAGTTTTGCTCTTATATAACCATGTTATAAAGCAAGCGTTTGGATACATCACAATCCCTGGAACCACAAGTCCAATCCTTGCATATTTGTTTGTTAGCTTCTATCGCTGTTTTACTTTTGTTGTTTCGTATTCATAACTATTAGCGTTATCTGCGCGCTTTGATGAAATTTGAAATCTTACAACGATCTTTCTATGATTGAATTGAAAATGTTACCAGGTAGAGAGCATATGTTATGGAAGTTTGTGAACCAGCTGCCAAGAAGCGATTTGTCAAAAAAAATATGAACCATCACTTAACGGCGTAAGTATATCTGACAATGCTTAGTTTGTCCATTTTGAACTAGATAAAGAAATGGAGGGTAGTGTAGCATTGTATTTATTGATTGTTTATCCTATAGGTAACAATAGTGGGAAGCAAAAACGTGAGAGGATAATGGAAGTTATAATAAAGTAGAGAATATGAATCGTTATACATGTCATAGTCTTTTTAAAATAGAAGCGTAGCTTGGTAACATGATTTAGCAAACATAAGCACATTTTCATATATTCCAGTATATTGTAGTGATTCCAATAATATTGTATAATTGTGGCTTATATGAGCGTTTTATTACTGACCATATGATGTTTGATATCTCTTTGCTCATTTTTTTTTTCAAACGCAAATTGTATCGCTGTTAAAGATATTAACTGCTATTACTTGTCGATAGTATCATCATTTATGTACTTTGATACGCGGTGATGCATAATGGTTTATGCTATTTTTCTTCTATTGAGCGCTAATACGATTTCAAAAAAAAAAAAGGTTTCATGGAAAACCAGCATGTTTACAAGTTCCTATCAACAATTATTAGGCTCTTAGAATTAAATTGGACTAATAAAATATTGATATGGTCTGGTAAACATCTGGTAGTTGCATTATGCTTAAACTGGATGCTATCCTTCACTTAAATGCTAATGCCTTGAATTCTGAGGTGGATTGGAGTATATATATATATATATATATATATATATATATATAAACAGTTGTTTATTTCTTTAAAAGTTGTGGAACTAATTGAAGAGAAGGAAAAAAGGTATCTAACTATGTACTTTATATAATCTATTCGAACGATGTAAAGTACATTGGACTGTAGCGGAAAGTTGAAATTGTCGATCTATTAGCTATAGCTGACGCATGATTCAATAATATAAAAATGATCTAGGTTTATCCAGTCTAAATTAAGAGCTACTTCTGACTGATATTATATACTTATATTATAGATGCTTTACTGTTGTAGAATTGATCCCTTGGCTATATCCAGAAAGAACAACTTTTATATAGAAGTTGGTATTTTATAGCAGGCCTTATTAATCAATGCTATAGTCGGGTACTGATTGCTATATTAGCATGGCGCGATCGTAACTTATAATCAGATCAGTGTAGTAACGCTGCCCATAGGTATAAGTTAAAAATGCACTTGATTACACTCAATTGAACTGATTGATATAAAAAGAGAACTATTTTATTTACTATATCATGTCTCCATCTTATAATAAAGGGTTAATATTTGTTAAGTCGATACTTCCTCAGTATTTATATATTCAGCTCTGCCTTCGATTCTCTGCTATAAAAGTGCCGAAAAGGTGAATTAGTATGTAGATACAGACCTTTTGAACATAAATTTCAATGTTTACACTCTATTGTAGAGTTCTTTATAGTCGAGCACACAGATGTTGTAGTTTCTCTTTATTCTGCAGCCAGTAAATTTCATTATAGCCAAACTCTTTTTTGTTGCATTAATATGAACTGATACTAATTCGGAAATAATATGAGTGGTTAATAATATACGTAGGATTATGGTAGCATTTGAGTCGGTATAAACAGTAGCAATAGTTAGCAGCGTTAATTGAGTATACGTTTACTAAATATGTGTAGTTTGAACTGAAAACATATGTTGGCTCAACTTCCTGAGCAGCTCTAGTTTTACTTTACTTATTAGGCTTGGCATTTAGACAATGGGATAAAAGCTTTGGTTATTATCTAAGGATGTAACCAAAGTAATTGAGCGGTTTTCGAAAGACTAGGCTGCTTAATTACCACGCTTATCGGATCTATCGGAAGCACAGTTATAGTACCTGAAACCACAGGTTGTTTAATTACCACTGTTATTTTGGAGATATTTTTAGTATGCCCTTGGACTGACTTCGTAAGGTAATTGACTCTTCAATTGGTACCTCGCGTCATACCCTAATATGAACCGAAATATATTAAATATATCGTATCATCTAGTCCTGGTATCTTGTAGTTCCCTGTATGAAGTAATAACAAAGGACGTTTCTGTTTAACACTAAAAAGTTTTTATGCGCCGAGTGACACAACACGGCCATTGGTTCCTAGACTAAAGACTCTTTTACGATAAAACTTTTTTTATCTCTCTCTTTTTCCTAGTTGATTGTAAAGGTTTAATTCCAAAGAGACGATTGTTTCTTGGCAGACAAAAGGACATTTAACAAGAAAGACATAAAGCAAATCCATTAATTAAGAAGAAAGGGAAAGCAAGTTACAAGAAAAACACATGGATAAACCCTCTCAAACCAAACCTTACGCTGGACTAGTTATATATCGTATACAAAGAAACGTAGAGTATCTATTATTAAACGACTCTTTTGCAAATAAGAAACATTGGTTTTGTCCCAAAGGACAAGTAATTGGAAGCGAAGACGAAATCAAGTAAAATTAGCATCTAATTTGTCATCGTTTCCCTACTGACCTATGATATAGATGCGCTCTTCGCGAAACTTTTGAGGCAACAGGCTTAAGGCCTTCAGATCTACGTATTGAAGAAGGCTTTTCTATAGAGCTCAAATATCTGTCAGGAACCAAGTGAGTTAGATTCTTTTGTAAATGCATCATATTACTGACTCCTGTTAGACCTAAGCGAGTAAAGTATCACTTAGCCCAACTTTTAGATAGCCACGTACGACTACTACCCAACGCTGAAGGTGTTCATTTACAATGGTTCAATCAAACAGGCTCAGCTGAAAAGGTCATGTTTAAAAGTATGCAGGAGGTATTCAAGCATGCTCAAACGTTTATTGAAGCGAGACAACTGCAAAGGAAGAAACAGGCCAATGGCACGATATCGGCATCAATGATGAGTGGCCTCGATCACAATATCAAAGCCTTGTCAGTTGGAAATGGAAGCAGTTTTAAAACAGGTTATAAACCGCGTATCAATAACCAACAACAACAACAGCAGCAACAGCAGCAGCAGCAACAGCAGCAACAGCAACAATTACTGCAACAACAGGCTTCTCCACTTTACAAAACTAGGCTTTGCGAACGGTTTGAGACAGAGGGAAGCTGTCCATATGGGTCCAAATGTAACTTTGCTCATGGTATTAGTGAATTGCGCGGTAGAGTAGATCAACAGCCACAGCAACCACTACAATTGCAGCCCCAGACTTTACAAAAGGATGATCGCAATGTCATCAGTGATTCAGCCGGTAATCAGCTTTTCAAGACTAGATTATGTGAAAAGTTTATCAAGGACAAGTTCTGTCAATATGGACCTAAATGTCATTTTGGTAGGTTTTGTTAGTTATACAAACGCGTACAATTACTTAATCGTTTTTGTAGCTCACGGAGAAGCTGAGTTGAAAGAAAGACCTAAAAAGCTTATTGAAGAAACAACAGCAGAACCTCTGCAACGCAATCAAACGCGTAGTCATCACCATTTTAATAATGAAAATATCACTCAAGTCGATACCCAAAATACTTTATTAGCAGATCAACGTAATAAATGGAGATCTTCGGCTACTGGAACACAAAACCAGTCTGAAAGCAGTGTTAAACCAAGGTAAATTCGGGCAGAGAATACAGGATACATTGTTATTTATTATCAAATTAGTGATAGCACATCTTGGAGAGCTTCATCAGTTGTAGATGCAGCAAAACAGCAAGTATCTGGCGCCAAATCTACTATCAAAAGTCAGCCTTCTTGCCCTCCTGTAGATGAAATTGAGGACACTATCTCAGATCGTTCTATTAGAGAAACATCTTGGAGACCTTCAACGCCTAGAGTGCCATCACCACCCAAGGCTATCTCTAATCCTGTTCCATCAGCTACATTCGTAGTAAATCCTTCTGAAAATCCTATTTCGCTGGATGAACTGCGTCGACCTGCCTTTGTTGAGCACCAGACACGCCCTAATGGTAATTCACAGATGAAAAAGGCAACTACCAGCAATGGCAAAGAAAAAAAGAATGCGAAGGCTACTGCCGAAACTACTGAGAAATCATGGATGAAGATTGTCAAACTTTCAAAAGAAGAGCAAGATGAACTGGAAAGGTAAACTATACAAAAAAAAAACTACAGTACATTTGCATTACTAACCCTTTGTATTTAGTCAATCAAATCAAATTAATACCAAGGGCACCCCAGCCAACAATAACAGCAAGTTAGCACAGACAGAAGCTATTATTGCAGACTTGAAGAAATTCTTTGCCAACCATACTGCTGTTACTTGTACTAAAGGGAAACTAATGGATGATGTGAAAGAGGTAACCAAGATTGAAATGCGCAACGATTTATCCAAAAAGCAGTTACTTTATATACTTTTGGTGAGTCTTTTGGAAGAGGAATCGGATCAATCCATGCTGACTATCCTAAAAGCAAGAAATCATTTGTTTAAGACGGTAAGTATGCCTTTATTACGGGATCAAAACACACATTGACTTTATAATAGCTTGTTAAAACCAACGCAGATCAGATTCTTTTATTAAAAGCTTGGGATAGCTTTACTACCACACGCAAACCTATCATGGTCAACAAGACAGCAGCAGCTCTATCTCATTGGTATGATTGTGAAATGGTTGAAGAAGAAGCTTTTTTGACTTGGTATAGTCATCTTGAAAAGGGTAGTGCTCTTGAAAAGAAGAGTGCCAAGTTTATTGAATGGCTAAATGAGTCTGACAGTGAAGAAGAGGATTAAATTATAATAAAGACTTATCGTATAGCTTATGTACTCTTGCTTTATTCAAATATACATGTATGATGGTTATTAAATACAAATCATTTATTTCTTATCCTCGGGGTTTGCTCCACCCATGGCATCACGAGCCCTACACACAATTAATTAATACTCTGTTATTATCAATTAAGATTAACTTACATCTTCATCATCTCGGGATTATTCATCATCTCATTGAGATCGGGAGTTCCGCCGCTACCCATCATTTGCTGTGCCCTAATAGATCATCTCAGTATACTTATTTTAAAATAGACATGCCTAACTTACATTCTTGCAATGTTGGGATTGCTCATCAAGTTATCAAGAGCACCGGATTGCATCATTTGTTGAGCCATGTTCATCAAGGCGGGGTTATTCAGCAAAGATCCAAGATCAGGCATACCGCCGGCACCACCAAAGTTAGGCAATCCACCGGCAGCAGAAGATTCAGGGGCAGCAGAACGCTCAACACTACCTGAGTTGGCTTTAGCTTTGGCAGTAGCCAAAGAGGATTTGAGAGTAGCATTGTTGGGGTCAAGTTCTAAGCCCTTTTCATAAGCCTCAACAGCATCTTCAAACTTGTTCAAACAGAAATAAGCATGACTAGCAAACTAGTTTAGTTATACCCATGTATTATATCACAAACTGCGAACCTTACCCCATACGACTGTAGGCTTTACTGTACTTGGGATCAACCTCGACAGCTTTCTTAGCATCATTGACGGCCTTGTCGTGATCACCTTGTTGGCTATAGGCAGCAGCGCTGATATAAACGAAAAAGGTTAGATGGGTATAATAAATTCAAAGAACTGCCCTTACCGGTTAGCGTAGTAGACAGCGTTATTGCTATCAAGAGCAATAGCTTCGGTATAAAGCTTGATGGCTTCAGGATAGTTACGTTCTGCTACCTTACGGTTACCCATAGCCTTCTTTTGCTCAGCAGCTTGCTTATTCTCTTCGCTGGTAGTAGTCTATAAAGGAAAAAGTTTAGCATAATCTACCATTAAACAATGCCGATGAACACATACGCCTACAAAAAGAATCAGAACCATGCTTTATAATTACTTAAATCAGGTCAACTTACTTTCGACAGTGGCAGTAGTAGTAGTAGCAGACTTTGTTGAAAAGGAATGTACGCGTTTGATTTAGTTTTTGAGTACTTTTGGAACTAGAATGTATTTACCTTGGCAGCTGTAGACTTCTTGGTCTTGAGATAAACATCAAAGATGGAAAGCAAAGTAGCAGGCTTTGTGGAATAGAGTTCCTTTTGAGCTTCATCTGAAGCGTCTACACCGAATGCTTCACCAATGCATTGCATAGCAACTACTCAATAAATATTGGTTAACACATATTTATTAAGATCCTGGTTTAATTTTACCTTCAATTCCCTCAGCATCATCTTTGGCAATGGTGCCATCATCACAAGACTTCTGCAAGAATTCGAGGATAGAATAGACAAGAGCCTTTTTGTTTTCAGTAGCCATTGGTATGTTTTATTAAAAGAATAAACGGGAAAGGACCTCTGTTCCATGTGAGAATAATTTTTTTATAGGGACAGAAAATTAAAGCCCAATCATAAAATCCTCCCCGGCCATGCCCTCTTGTCCACAACTCACCAAAACTTTCGCCATATTTTTGATAATACAGATGTCAACTTAAGGGCTTATTTTTAGCACAAAATGCTTGATACGTTTGTAAATATATATATATATTTTTTTTTGTAATTTTTCATATATAAAAATTCCTAATAAATAACGTCCACAGAGTATTGAGCATATAGTTTGAAAAACAAAAATATCTCATTGTTTTTATATTAAATACAATTTAATATTTACACAATTAGACGTACTACACTTTTTTCTATAGGTTTTATTCAAGAGCTTTGCTTCTATCTGAAGTATTTTGCTATAATACAATCGCGTCAAAGTTCTAGAGTAGTATTTTGATTTCTGGATCAAATTTTTAATCGTACTTTCTAATGTTTGCCCACCAATAAAACTTCATTTCTATATCTGTGAAGGCCAATCAAGATTATTTGAAATCAGAATGGTGATATTGTAATGAGCTCCGACTACGGAAACACTTTGCGCGGCATTAGTCTACATTCTGGCATATTCTATGGCGTAACCGTCAAAATCAGATTCCAGGATATACCATCCTGAAAAACCCTCGATTTTGATTGGATTACAGGGATTTACAATATTCTGCTTGAAACTAAAAAAAAACAGTCATTTTTCATGACATACATGTGAATATATCAAACTTAGCTATCTTACTAATATATCGTGTCGTTTCCTTCCTGTGTAAAGAAAAGAACAGAGCATGAAAAATTTAAGTCTAAAGGTACATGTTGAGGAATTTTTTGAAATCAGGCTATTTTTTAACGTCTCTACATTCCTCGACTGATTCCAACTTAATGTTGTATTTCGTGAGTAGTGTATATTCAGAATGAACTGTTACATCTATTAAAGCCGTTTTTTGACTACGATGAACTAAATATGCATGAATTTTAGTAACGTGCAATAATTACGCGCATTTCATGTAGATTAGATCTATAGATCTCTCGGATGATCCCAGTCAAATGTCGTATTTGATTGGTACTTGTTGCTCAGAATAAATTACTACATCTAATAGAATGGTGATTTTAATCTTGTTGAAAGTGGGTATATTATAGCTTATCTATTAGAAATAGAAAGCATATACTTCGCGTAAGCTTCTACGATCTATTTACCATGCATTGTATATATACTCGGTATCAGAGACATAATTTTATGTTTACTAACTGAGCCAGCTTAGAACGAAAGAGTTGACAATAATAGGTTGTCGTAGTATTTAATTTATTCATTTAGGTTTATTTTTGTTTGCTTATGCGTACATCTGTTTACTAAACTTGAACTAGAAAGTATAATCGATATCAGTCCTGCTACATTGTCATAGGGAGTATTCTGCACAAACAACCCTAAAAGCCAAGTTTAAGCCTGGCCAGATATGGTATAGATAGAACTAGGTGAATACGGAGATACCTTAGATATGATATCAATATACATGACCGAGACAAATCTCAGGCAGCGAGCTAACTGATCTACTCCAAGAATATTTCGAGTGTAAAACGAATCTATGATAGCTCAGGTACGAATAGCGGTGTCTTAACTTTAAAACGCGGAGTAAATTATTTAAGTTCTATGATGCGCGTGGTGGTTGATTCAGTCATTATCAGCTGCCCAAATAGTGGATAGTCTGGAATTTAGGAATGATATATCACTGAGATACTATTGAAAGGCTAGCTTACTATAGGTAGTTACGCTGTGACGTGTGCAAATGAATCATGGTACCGTATTGAGCTCAGATGAAACATATATAAGGTTTTGTCTGTTGTAAATATATATTAAAGGCTGAAAACATTAGTATATTATGAGCTACAACTCTAAAATGTCATTTAAAAAGTGATATAAAGGTGCATTATTACTATCTATATTAGGTTACTAATTATTGTTGGTTTGTAGTAATTTAATAATTATGTTTTAGCATTTCATTGACAATATATAGCTTTGATTCGCTTTTCAACAACAGAATATACCAATACGTTTTATTTAATAAAAAAAATACAGAATTCTGAATTCTCATCAAATAATATATACGTATGTCATTGTATATTTTGTTCTATCTAATGAGTTTTATGCGATCAAAGCCCTAGATGTCTTTTTCTGTTTCTTTAAATACAGCTTCCAATCAACTAGTTTGTATCCCACAAACAATTGAATAAAATATGTAAGGGTATTTCTTGATGTAATGCATATATCTCACTTGTAAACCTTGTCTTTAAACCGAAATATACAGCCTGCATAGAATATCCAGAGTTGTAGAAAAGGGTCCAGAAAGATTAGTATTATGGCTGGATTTTTCCATTTTCCTCTAGATCTCTCCACCGATCCTAGTCTAATGCCGCATTTGATCACTAGCACATGTTCAAAATGAGCCGCTGCATCTACTAGAACCTTTTATTTAACTGGAATACGAGGGCTCTATTATACTACTGGTGATTAACAGATCAGTTTGCCGATATCAATTTCATCAGTGTCGCATCCGATGAGTGCATCATGTTTAGAGTAAGCATGCTGAATGTTGTTAGTTTTTGATCATACCCCAATTGGATAAAGTATCGAAAATATTTCTTTATTACACGTGAATTACACATGAATCTTTATCCTTAATTTTCTTCTTTATCTGCAAAGGATATACTTGCAGACTGAAACATGAATAGCCTACATATACACGAGATTTCAACCATGTTTCAATATGCAAAATTTAGCCTTTATAATTGAGGCTTATAAAAAAAAAGATATCTCGGTACGAAGCGCGCGCTTGCACAAAAAAAAATATTTCTCCATAAAGAAAATTGGGACGCTTTGATATAGTAGTTGAAGCTCTTTTATAAACTAATCAAGGGATTTGGAGTGGTATGTGACACTGAAACGTCATGTATTCCGGAGATGTTCATTGGAAAGACCTATGTGTATCACGAAGCAGCATTGATTGAACCTTAACCTTAGTTTAATAGTTTCTTGGTTGTGTGATTCTCTCAAGAAGCGTCTTATGGATTAACTAATTGGGCAAATAAGCTAAGAACGAATGAGAGGTTTTCTCGGACCGCGTGTACATGAAAATTTTTGATAGCTGAATCCCAAAAAAAAAGCTATAAAATAAGGCACCAGGGAAGATTCGGGTTTTTTTTTTCTTTTTTTCTTTACTATCTAACACAAATGTCTTCTAAACAATATCAAACTGGAAAAGGCTCTATCTTTGTTTCTGGAACTGATGGCGATAAAGGTGTCGCTATTGTCCAACAATTGTTACAGTTACCAGAGCAATACAAGCACATCTGTCCTCAAGATGTCTACGCTGGTTTACCTGATGATACTACGCCTAGAGCAAAATCTCTGCAAAGTTTAGGTGCTAAAGTAGTTGCATTTGATATCTTTAATGATCATCAAGCAGCTGTAAATGCACTTACTGGTATTACTAAGCTCTGTCTATTGATTGATCCTTTGAGTGAAAGAATGCAACGATCCAATGCCTATTTATATGGCAAAGCGTAAGTCTCCAAAGCCTTTTTTTTTTTTTTTTTTTTTTTTTTTTCTTTACTGACAATATTCATAAAATAGTTTCATTGATGCTGCTAAAGAGGCTCATGTAGAACATATCATCTTTCTCACTCCATTTTCTCCACTGGATCCGGTCAGTCCACCTGTTTCACCTTCAAAAGAACAAAGTAACAATGGTGAAGTGTTCTATGGCTCTTATCGATCACAATTTATGCTTATTGAGTCATACCTACACTCACAATTTGATAACAACAACCGTATTACTATACTGAGGTATCCCGGTGTCCTTCATCAGCATTTGTTGGTATTTAGTAAATATATTGCTCAACACAATGCCTTTCCTTTACCGGACCAACACTTGGAGATCACAGTCGAATCTTGTAACATGATTGATATTGCTCGTGCTACTGCCTGCGTGGCTCACTCTCCTACACTGCGTCATAGCAAGAATGCTTACAAGATTTCATCTGGTTTATTGACCTTGGAAGAGATCAGTCAGCGTGTCCTCAATGGTCTTCAAAGAGAAAACACAATCAACCGAATTGATATTGCTACTCTTCAGCAAATCATTTGTGAAAGTATCGGCAACGAGGACCACGCTACATTTTTGATGGAAATGTGGGGTCTTCAACAGAAGCTCAGTGGAAGACGTTTAGAAATTACGCGCGACTTGGAGGCCCTTACGGGACAAAGCGGGAAAACACTGAACGAATACTTTGAAGAGGATGAAGTACGTGATGCTTTTTTGGCTCACAACAAAGAAGTTACTATCTTGCCTTTATCCAAAGTAGCTTAGAAAACAAACCAATCATTTTACATATACGCGACATACACCCCATTATATATTAATCATCCCCTTTTTTTTTACTGTACATATCTCGAGATAACCAAATAAAAATTTTCTTTTTAACAAAGCGAAGGTTACACTGTCTCCATTATCTTTTGGTGTACCAACCATAAGAGGGTATTTGACGTAGGTTGAAGCAGCAAATGCCATCTATTGGCTGTAGATAATGAACTTAATCAAATATAATGTAGGGTCAGCTGAAGGCTGATATAAGAATATTACGCAGCTGACCTAATAAGTTCATGATAAGCTATATTTCTCTGCCAAAATTAGTGTGCAGCTATAGGATTTTTTTTTTTTTTTTTTTTCGTTCATGAGATTAGCTTAAGGTTCCTAAACATTGAATCTTCTTAGTGTATCAACCATCATGATTCATTGTTTACTGATTTCATTGTGCTATAAACTGTTATGACTAAATGTTCAAGAATGATACTATCATCTTGTTGCATTCCGTGGAAGTATTTACTATATTGGTTAACGACCCGGTAAACTACCACCGATACCGTTATTTTGAACACAAGGGTCTCATGTAAGCCACCTATTTGTAAGCCATCATCTTTATGTAAGCAACCATTCTAAATCTGTCAAAAACATATGCAAAACTCATACTGGATATCATTTAACCTGTTGGAGTTCAATCCGTGAGCTTTTGAAAGTATTTGCTTAACTAATATAAGCTGTTTGTGCTATCTACTGTATAAATGTTCTTTCAAAAAAAAAAGAAAAAAGTCGAGTTACGTAAATGCATCACTGATATCTTTTGTATATATATATATATATAGCTTCAAATGTTTTATATGAGTGTTTCAGATAGTTTAATAAATAGAATAGCGTATTCTAAGCAAGTTTTGATCAGATGCAATATTGAGCCGAGATCGGTCGACAGATTTAATAATCACATAATGGAGATTAAATGGACTATGGGCCGATTTCAGTTAACTATGAATTAATATAATGCAATAAATTTGTAGCATGTAAGCAAATGTAATAATATGCTCAATACATCACTTTGAACACAAATCTCGTTTCTGATGCGACATGAGGCTGAAGTCAAAAAGGAAATCTATCATTGATCTAAAATAGATTATGAAATGTATACATTATAGGGTCAATCAGTAAAATATGATATACTCATAACACCTCGATAGAATAATGGCAGCAATAAATGTGATACTTTATCTTGAACTTGTATCAGTCGTCAGATGTGATATTAAATCGAATTATGTGAAGGAAAGTAACTTGCTAAACATGGTTCAATTTCAGAAACAGCCAAGTTACGCCCTTAAGCTTAAATTTACCAGGTTCTGTTACACTTTGGAAATTGAGAAAGAAATTTTGAAGTACATCTTTTAATAATATAGGTTTGATATATTACAAAGTAAACAAGCTCAGTTATCTTTAGATTTTATTATATGCGAAATGCTCGTTACTTTGCCTTTATAAATAAGATCCGAATAGCGACTTTTGATCGATAGAGCAACGAATACAGAGATATGGCAAGTAATGCTTACGCCATTAGATGACTCATTTTATTTTGCATAAAATTGGCCAATACATTCAGTATCTACCAGCAATTGTTTGGTATTAAAAATAGGACCTAAAGTCCAAATCGAACTTTGATTCTTGATTCTGAGTCAAACCATTCAATTATCGACAGCCAATAAAAATAGAGAAACCATATAATAATAGTAGTAGAGGTATGCTTAACATTTAAAACTTTTGAAGTATAGTTAATAGTGTAATTTTCTTTCACACAATTTTATCTAATTATTGGTGGTTTTTTTTTGGTAGAATAAAAGCTAACAAGGTCCAGGTAACAATTTTTAGTGTGCCCAAATAGCAGTGTCTTAGCGAAAACATATCTTTGCATCGCTTTCTGGCAGTATTAAAGACATTTTAAAGATACAATCTTGTTTTTTTATCATTCTAAATATATATTGGTGTCTTTTCTGTCGTATAAAAGCTAATATAGCCCGAGTTGACAAATTTAAGCGGGGTACAGTAACCAGCTACGATGCTGTAATAACCATTATATATTTAACGAACCACATAGGCACTTTTAGATGCCCTTTTGGGTTCCATGATACTTTTTGACATTTATGGGGCCCATTAACCTGTTTGCTACCCCTGCAGCTTCACTTAAAGTGCATATCAGCGCTTAATAAACGAAAAAAAAAAGCAGCTTAGACCAATATACGAAAACGCCTCACGAATAATGACGATCAACAATAGCGTACCAAGTTTCTTTGATAGTAAAAGCCCATTATCTAGGACTCACAGTAGGGAAATACACCTTGGAAAATTTAAATAAAAAATATGTTCTTTCTATAAAGAAAAGTTTATGTCGGCATATGGAACCATTAAATCAAGAGAACGTTACATAGTTACACGATCTTTCTTGTACACTAGGCATGAAATAGCCCGTAACTCAAGTTAAATATATGCTTGTTTCTAGAAGTAATTTAACCTTTGACAGGAGACAACGTTCAAACAGTACATCTGAGCAGCCTTCTATATTTTGCCATAGTACATTTGATCAAATACGATTTGACTTTTTCAAAGGTTTATATAACGTATAACCTATGACCTCCTTGTGTTAGAGGAATAGACTGTCAGGTGAGAAACAACACGATAACATATCCTATAGGCACTCTATCAAACGTATGGTGTGTATTGTGCATGGGTAATCCCAACTTTTGTGCCTAAGCATCAAATGTATGGAGATGCACAACTGTATCATATTATTCTACCGCCATATTAGCATATAAAGCAGCAAACCTTTTATGATAAATGCATATAAATTAATAAAGTTGACGATCGAGATATCCTTGACGTTTTATAATCAAGAAACATACCAAATAGAAGTTAGGTTGAAATGGGCCGTCGGCGTGATTCATCTGGCGTTGTCCCAGCGGTGTATTAAAAAGACAGTTTTAGGTAAGGTCATTTTTTCACCTTCTTCTTCCTGTTTCCTTTTCGTTTTATACTTGCCTTATAGTATCATTATTATCTTTCATTTTTAAGTATACAAAAATTCGTTTTTATGGCGACTAGACCAACATTATAAGATCTATTAAAGCTGTATCGAAATTACAGTGTAGTACAGTACTATAAAACTATCATTATTTTTTAGCCTTAAACCAAAAAAAAAAAAAAAAGCCTTTCTCTTTTGTATACATATCATTACCTATACCAAACTTATCGCATAGACCTCTGTACATATTTCGACTTATTAAATGAATACAACGCTAAATTATACCAATGCAACCCAACTACTGGAGCAAGGAAGAGCAAAGGTAAAGTACCCAATCAAGTAATTCCGAGACTATTCTTATGCCTTTTAATTTCAAGGACGCGTATGCAGCCTTCCTTTCTGTTGTAGAACTGTCTACTATCCAACTTCATCAAGTCAAGTTTGTTCATCAAAGTAAGTTGAATTAACATTGATAGAGAGCATAAACCAACCTCGTTTACATTTAGCTATTGTATCAAAACCATTCCAATATGAAGACTCGATCGCTTTACTTCGGTCGAGCCTTGATCAATTAGAAAAGATAGCTATCCTTCAATTGCCTGGCGCAATCAACCATAGCAACACCTGTAAACAGTCTAAATCTCCACCTCCAGTACCTCCGAAACCAACAGCGATCCTCCAAAAGCCGACAATTCCACCTAAACCGAAACAGATTCCTACAGTGACTCATCCTATCACCAATATACTGAAAGAATCAAATGACAGCACCGAGACGAAAAGATCAAGAGGAAATTCCGTAAGCTTTGCTGAAGATACCAAGCTAGAAACAAGTACCATTCCTGAGGATAACGAAAAGCATAAACTCAACAAACTGACAGAGCAACGCGTGTTCGGGTTGGAAGAAGCTGGCGAGGAATTAGATGATGACGATGACGATGATACCATGATAGAATTCAGTGCTTGCGAGTCTAGTGCAAGATCAAGTAATGGTATTAATTATTGTGCAGCTCCAAGTAGAGTTGGCGCTTCAGCCACGAAAAGACCTGCAACGACCTTGTCAATTCAAACTCCACTGTCAGCGTTGAAGCTCAGTGGAAGAAGCAAATCATGGGTAGTTGAAAGTCATTCGTCATCGACAGAGAGAGACCCAATTGATGTTTTATTAGAAACAGTTGTGAACCCACGTCACTTGGTACCTGCTCAAACGAATACCGGGGACAGTCTAGCTTTGCCTACTGCTACTCAAACAAATGACTATGTTCCAAACATCCCTGCACCTCCTTTATTAGCCACACACCGGCGGTTACAGCAGCGTCTACATGAACTTGAAACGGACCTCGAAGAATGCGAAGAGAAGGATGAATGGCTTAGATCAGAAAGAGCTCACCATGTACATTGTGCGCGCCAAACACTTGAAAAAGTGAGATCTCTCTATATGAGCGCAATGACAATCCCCAGTATCCTTCAGTTTCCACCTCAGTTAATCGCTTATCAACTGACGTTGATTGAATCTTCCATCTTTCGAGGTATTCCCAAGGAAGCGCTTTTAACTCACTCTGCTCGCACGCCACATCGCAAAATTGTAGCCTCCACAGATTTCTTCAATTTCATTACTAGATCCATAGAGCACTCCATTCTGCTACCTCAAGAAGCATCGAGACGAGCAGAGATCATTCATCGTTGGATTAAAATAGCCACTAAATTACTCACACTCAACAATTATCAAACGCTCAAAGCCATTGTTTCAGCATTAGGTACTCCACCAGTAAAACGTTTGAGACGGACTTGGGAATGCATTCCCAAAAAACGCATGGTAAGGCTGGAACTTCTCAACAGCTTGATGTCCGAGACAGATAATTACAGCAAGTACCGAGAACACATGGGGCTTGAACGAAGACGGTTATGGTCTAAGCCTGTAGTGCCTTTCTTGGGTGTCTTTATTCATGATGTTACATATCTCTACGCTGCAGCCAAAGGAAACCAAGAGGATGCACGTGTACAAGATGTGCTCAATAGTATGCAACTGTTTCAAAAAGCTCCAGAGTATCCTCAAACACCTCCGCTTTCTTTTATGAACATCAATACCAAAAAGTACCTGTTTCGTCCCATGTCAGACAAGCTTCATTTCACATCGTCTTCCAAAAGAAGTAACAACCGCATTACTACGGCAGCATTAATGGGAGAGGATCAGGGACAAGAAACAGAAATTGAACTAGAGCAGCAACTTATCATTCAATATATCTTGATGAGACCTTGGGTTAGTGAGAAAACGATTGATGCACTTAGTACATTGCGCGAACCTCCCAAAACTCGATCTTATTCTTCGCCAACGACTGCGAGGTACAGCACAGATAACAACACACTCAGTATCACTACCTCCATTACATCTATGAGATCAAGTAGCGGCATGGCCAGTCCCACAAATGGTGCTAATCCTAGCAGCAATACAAGTCCAACTACTACACACACAAGCTTGCCGTCGAGTAACAATTCCTCGTCCATTCTAAGCGGAGCAAGTGTTTTTATGAGATTCAACAACAATAATAGCGAAACCGATAATCAGCAATCAATCATGCCAACCATTACACCTAATAACGAAGAAAGTAAAAATCTCTTGTGGGTGGATTCTGGCCTTTTCGAAAGAGCACAGACATGAGCCGTAATATAGTGACGGATATTCAAGATCAGACTTGGAGTGAAGAAGATGAGGAGGAGGATGACGAAGAAGAGGAGGAGGAAGAAGATGAAACTATAGTACCCAGGTCACGTAGTAAGAATAGCGACTTGAACGCAAGAGGCCGGCCTTCGACTATATATTTATCTAGTAGAAACAAGGGGCATAGTAGATCTGTTTCATTACCTACAAAATCGATCTTGGTATCAGATATGTATCGATCCTAAACTACAATAAAATGACTTAATTCTTGACGATATTTATATTCTGATCTTTTGAGAGCGATTTTTTTTATAGTCAAAATTTTATGCAACAATTCAGCAGCTATTCTGGGAGTGAGCTGCTTTTTAGATATGACATTAACCCGGGATCTAGAGATTATTAGAACTAGGCTACATGAAGTATCCGTATTTTACTGCAGACCATTAATGTATGTTATGTTTTCTATCAACTAAATAAACAGTTCTAGTAGATACTACAGTTGATTCTGAACCTGTACTAGCAACTCTATTCGACATGAATGCATCTAGATCGACTGAGAGATCCATAGATCATAAGATTGATACTACATGAAATCCATATAATATACTACCGGCTATTGATGATAGTAGTGGTATACATATTATATTCCAGTGAAATAAAGATTCTATAACCACAGTAATGTATTCTGATTATGCTTTACATATCAGGTGCAACATTAAACTGATATGGACCAAGACATTTATAGATTATTCGGTGTAGCAGCTCACTTGAAATGCATGTAAATTGCAACGTATCTATTGATCAAATATGATATTACTATTGTATTTTAGTATTAAAAAATAAAATAAATGAGTGAATGGCTGTATCGATTATAACTTTGTTATTTTTCACAATCAACTGATAATGTTTGCGCCATTTAATGAATCATTCAATTTTACCCAAGATCTATTAGTTTACCTCTCCTTTCTCGGTACTTTCAAAAATGAAATCAAAGTTCTGGCAACGACAAATTAGTTAAATAATTGCCATCCAATAAAATCAAAGAAAGCGCGTAGTGGTGGTGGAGGAGATGTATGCTATTATATTTCAATGCAATTTTGCTATGGCATATATATATATATATATATACAAAGTCTCCTGTCATATTCTGTACAGAGCTTAACTTTACATTTAATAATACAAAGATTATATTATAATTTTTTAACAAAGGGTAAAGTTCTTGTCAAGTTACATTGCAGTTATTTAGTTCCGGCTTTATTACATTTGAATGGAGGCTTTACATGAAAGAAATCATCCAAATACACTTTATATGTAACAAAAGTAATTCAATTATTAGTCATGATGTGAAGGTATGGTGTGAATTACCAAAAAGATCAACATGTTCAAAATAATGGAACAAAGGGGCGTTATCCACAGAAACAAAAAGCAGTCCTTTTCTAGTGCATGTAAGCTTCTGTTCAGTTATATCGTCTTTTTTATTCTTAACGATTAGAAACCGAAAAAAAAATGATACCTAGTAGTGGCTCTAAAAGAAAGTCAGGCGCACATGCTTCTTCACCTCCACCTTCGAAAAAATCTCCTTTACATGCGTTTTCACCCCCACATCATAGTATGATGGCTACCAGTCCACCTCATTCGCAACAGTATGGACGTCCACTCACAACGGCAGCAGCAGCGGTAGCAGCGATCAAACGAAGCAGTACCACAAGTAATGTCAATACCCAATCACAAGGTCCTTCGCAACAGTACAGTCGACGAAAGAGTGGAAGTACAGCACCACCGTCTCGACAAGGATCTGTAGAAACTGACCGAGAAGGCAGTATAGCGAACAGTACAGCAGCAGAGGATGAAGCCAAAGCAGAAGAAGCGAAAGACGGCAGTAAAGACGCGTCCAACAATAAAGATGCTGAAGCAGAAGGTGATGATGATGAAAAAGAAGATCTAGTATTGGATATGGATGCACATATGCAAGCTCAAATGGAGAAAGCGAAAGAGGACATGAAGATTTTGTTGGAGAATTTTTCGGATGATCAGCTTCAGAGATATGAAGGATATCGTCGATCTGCTTTGAACAGAACTAATGTCAAGAGGGTAATATAAAGCAAGGTTAAGAAGATACGATATACTAAGAGGAGTTTATAGCTTGTAAGTCAGGTACTCAATCAGCAATGTTCACAAACCATGGCTTTTGTCGTAGCTGGCTTCTCAAAGGTCTACGTAGGTGAAATAGTAGAAAAAGGTAAATGTCATTTAGAATTGGTAACAAAAGATATTCATATTATAATAGCAAAAGAGATTATGGAGGAATGGGGCCATACGGGGGCCATCCGTCCCGAACATCTGCGTGAGGCTCATAGAAGATACAAAAAAGATAAAGTGACAAGTGCTTCATTAGGTCGTAAACTTTAATAAACTTTATTTTGTGTATTAATTACGCTAGTGTTGAAAAATGGATGATCTTTCCACGGTCCAACATCATATTTCCTTAGTAGCTCACGCTCAATTTAAACTGCTGCACCTAGTATGGCCTTTATTTAATCCCCAAGTAATATGAGCACATAAATTTTGACGAGTCATGGCGAATTACGTACAATTTCATTTAATCTAAATAGATCTAATGGTTCATTCGTTCTTTTGGCTAATTTCAGTCTAATGCTGCATCGGATTAGTAGTTCATGCTTAAAATGAGTTGCTGCATCGTCTTTATTTGATCGAAGCACAACCAATATGTTTAACTAACTCATCAATGATCCGCTATGAATATACATGTATTGCACATATATATATAACTGGAAAAAAAAAGAAAGTCGGTTATGGATGAGACAATTGAAAGAATTGCTGCTAAAAAGAGAAAAACTGGCCCTTATCCTGGTGCTGGCGAGTCTAATGAGAGTTTCTGTTAATTTCCCATGGATGGGCCATAAACTATTATAATAATAATTAATAGGTGCCACAGTAGCAAACACCATAAAAGGATATCTGCAAACAATAACCCTACCTAGTAAACGCCTGTATAATCACTAATGCCCTTTTGATTTCGTTGTTGTTATTGATTGCTATTTTGGCCATGGACTGAATGCTTTATAACCATCTTTTCTTCTATATATTACTTTCTTTCTTCTGTCGCTTATTGTTTTGTTCTTTCAATTCCATCCTATTGCATCTTATAGAATCCGAACAGCAACAATAATATAAAAAATGTATGCAGGACCAATGTTAACACCCGCCCCTCCATGTAAATGTTGCGGTTGCATACCACTAAGATTTGGCTGCGGTATTATATGTTTAATATGGGCTGTAAATATCCGCAAAGTTGATTTGAAAGAGAAAAAAAGATACTTATCTATTTAATAGGCTTTTTCAATGTATATGGCTGTGCTATCATTTCAAAGCTCAAGCTGTAGGTCATTGCTATTCTATATAACAATAAAAGCTAATGATTCCATCTAGTATTTTATTCCCATATGCCATCTGCTGCTACCACTGTGTTTGGTGTAGTCAATTTGATCTTATCATTAGTCTCAGTGGGTGGGCTTGTTATATTAATTACTGTAAGCAATAGAACATGAATCAATTATCTATACTGATTAGACAATAGGATGTGAAACTATACGTATACAAGTTTTCTCATGCTGTTTTTGTATGCGTGTTTATGGTGCTAGTAGATACATTTGTCAACGTTATCTTGTTTATCACCAGTAAAATCGATTATCGCAACTGGTGCATCAGTACCTCATCCAATGACATTACACAAAGCATGAATACTACACTCAATAGCACTGTCCCTCAATTCGACTTTGTTCAAGATTTTTACAATTGTCATAGCTTATGGGAAGACGAACTTAAGTTTGGTATTATCTTTTTCATTCTTATGCTGGCATTCTATGTAAATGAGCATTGTAGATGATTGTATTTGAATACTAAATCATTGATTACACTAGGTTTACTGGTCTTTACGTATATATGAATATTCTGTATATCGAAGATATATCCTTAAAGATTCAGATTTACTCGAAGGCACTATGAATCCTGCCATGATGGGTGGACCAGGCGTTACTATGCCTGCTAATGCTATGATCAATGGAGCTGGTGGGGCAGGTGGTGTCCCATTTGCAGCCAATGATCGGTCTGTTATTGTCCTTAACAATGCAAAGCCTCGATCAAAGTCCACAGAGACTCCCAAGAGAAGAATAGATACTTTTTCATTCAGAAACATTAAAAAATCGATTGCACCTGCTTCAGCCATTGTGCCGCAAAAACAAATGGATCAACTACAGATCCCATTCATCGACAGTACGAGAAGAGATTCTCAATTCACTATTGGCTTCCGGTTAGGCCCCGATGGCAATATCATTGACATTGAAAATGCACCTTCGCCTACACCTACTTTTACAGAATATAATCTCAAGCAGCCTCAACTGAAACGAAAGCCAGTTAAAGAAGAAGATGAAGGCTATTATTAATAACCAAATAAACCAAATGAATTTACTGTATACATTGTTCTTTTGTTTGTTAGAAGTAATAAATCTTTTATCCGTAGTACTAGATAAGAAAGAGCGTTCAGGGATTGGACCTGACCAGAAGTGTATACAAGATGAATAGTCTGATCTTATTGGCCAGGCTGCATATCATTATAATAGATTTATCCTTCCGCAAACTATTCAATTTCGTTGACCTGTCAAGCGTTTCTTTCATTAGAAAACTTGAGGCTTAACTTGAGTTTTCACACAGAGAAAGCATGTACCCCAGAGCAATTAGAATATAAAGTTAAAATAAAGGTACCGTGGGAAGTTTATCAAGCACATCAGAGCACAAAGTCGAGAGAGAGACCTTCTCATAGGCGCGGAGTGACTCACTGTGACTTTCAAACTCCAAACAATCACTTAAATACAAGTTTTCCATTATCATTTCACGAGAAAAGAGTACTCTTTTTTTCTTTTACCAAATGCTTTCTTCAAGAATTCTGCCTACCTTCAGACGCTCTGCTTTCTCTCAAGCTAAAAGATTCACTAGTGAATTGAGTGTAAGTTTTGATAAAAACGCGTCGCGTTCTAAAATATTCATCAATTATGGCATCATAGTTTAGCAAGCTTCAAGTGAAGAAGTCAGATACACTCAAGCCTTTGGTTGCCAAGAATGAACTTGTCTTTGGTCAAACCTTTACAGATCATATGTAAGGCTTTATTTTTTTTTTTTTTTTTTTTTTTTTTTTGACAGTTTAATAATCTGGGATTCATTGACAGGATCACTGCTGACTGGGATGAAAAAAACGGCTGGGCTGCTCCTCAGCTTCGCCCTTATGAAAACTTGAGTTTGGCTCCCAGTGCTGTTGTTTTCCATTATGCTTCTGAGGTAAAAAAAAAAAAAAAAAAAAAAAAAAAAAAAAAAAATTACAGAATTTATGGTAGATGCTAAATATAATGTAGTGTTTTGAAGGTATGAAAGCATACAAGGACAAGAATGGCAAGATCCGTCTTTTCAGACCTGATATGAACATGGCTCGTATGAACAGATCTACTGCTCGTATTGCTCTTCCTGTAAGTTACTTTTCTATTTGCATATATTGTTATAAACTAACTGGAATAATAGCAATTCGACTCTGAGGAATTACTCAAGTGTATTGCCGAATATTTGAAGATAGATGAAAGATGGATTCCTGAAGGAAAGGGTTATTCTTTATACTTGCGTCCTACCATGATTGGTACACAAGAGATGTTGGGTGTTAACCCTCCTACCAAGGCAATGCTTTTCGTTATTGGTTGTCCCGTTGGACCCTATTACAAGACTGGCTTCAACGCTGTCCGTTTGATGGCCACCACTGAATATATTCGTGCCTGGCCTCGCGGTACTGGTGATGCCAAGGTGGGCGGTAACTATGCTCCTGGTAAGTAACATGATAGTATCAAATACACAATCCAAATTAACAAATATAATCTCTTAGGTTTGTTACCTCAACGTTTGGCTTCTGAGAAGGGATACCAACAAAACCTTTGGTTGTTTGGTGAGCAACATCAGTTGACTGAGATCGGTACTACCAACTTGTTCATTATGTTAAAGAATGATGATGGTGAATTAGAGCTCGTCACTCCTCCCTTAGATGGTTCCATTCTTCCTGGTGTTACTCGTGATTCCATCATCAACTTGGCCAAGGATTGGAATGAGTTCAAGGTCAGCGAACGTTCTATGACTATGCCTGAACTCCGTGATTTGATCAAGGCTGGTCGCGTTCTTGAGATGTTTGGTGCTGGTACCGCCTGCGTCGTTAGCCCTATCAAGGAAATCGGTTATATGGGTGAAGACCTCAAGATCCCTCTTGATCCTAATGATTCCAGCTCTCAAGCTGGTCCCTATACCAAGCGTTTCAATGATGCCATCAACGCTATTCAATATGGTGAAGTTGAACATCCTTGGTCCGTTGTTATCAACTAAAAAAAAATTGTATTTATAATATATAAACGTTCCTATAATCTTTTTACATCGTTTTTTTTTTTTTTTTTTTTTTTTTTTTTTTTTTTTTTTGCTGATTCAAATAATCATCTAGATGTGATTGTATGATAAATCAGCAGCAATATCTCCTTTAATATCTATTATGTACTTGTCTCCAAAAAGATTGCTATCTCCTTTTGACACATACGTTTTTCTATAGTATATAAAAGCGTTAAATGTTTATATGTAATAAATTATTATAGACATGACGCTTGCCGAAAAACTAAACCTGTCCAATCGTTTACTGAAATGCAAAACAGCTACTCAAAAACAGCAACCAGATCAACAAGATGGTAATAGCTCCAATGGCCTCATTGGGAATAAGGCAAGAGCTACCACTGAAAAGTTGCATCTCTCGATGATTCAATGTCCCGTCAGTATGACACTGCTTTTTTTTCTGACAGTAGAGGCATTAGCTATAGCAGTAATAGAAGGTTTTATCATTTACTACCACACCATGATTTTTTCTCAGTGTAAATTCTCTCTTAAAGCCTTGGGACTGGGACAAATGGATTTGATCTACCATGGTATCTTCATTATAACACCTATATACAAGTTGTTTCTCTATGTAGATGCTTTAAGGCAACGGAACTCTTTTCAGTTATTGATATTTTTCTTATTTGGTAAGTGTTTCAAGATGCACAGCACGTTTATGACAGAATGATAGGATCACTGTGCTGTACACCTTAACCTTATATCGCTATATTAAAAATCTTGGGTGATGTAGGTATCTTGATGGTGATCTTTATTGGTATTCAGACAATCCAGCACATGATATTTGAAAAGTTTGGCTGTGATTTTCCAATTGGGAACACCGCAATAACAACGCTACCCAATCCAGTGTTGAATGATACTTTAGTGGAACTTAGAATGGCTGTCATTATAAACAACAGCTCCAAGCCTATCCATTTGCAAGACAATTTGGAAGAGTACATCTCCAATATCAAGTCTTTTGAATACGTCGTTCTTGTATTTGTACCCATCTTTTTTTTTATCATGTTAGTAGGTTTGATCAAGTTACACCGTATCTTTACATGGCGCAATTACCTTTCGCATACATTTGCCGATGTCCGTCTACGTAATACATTGATCGGCTGGGCCATCTTCACCGGCCTCTTAAAAATAGATTTCTTTTTCCTCTTTGCATATGCGGTTCAATTGGTACCCTCACATCTTGTAGGCTACAAAAACATCCCTGCTTTTGAAAGCATACTGGTGTTTGGATCAGGTTTGGTTGCATTTCTCCTAGCTATCTTCAGTGCAAGAAACGAACATGTGAAGACCCTGATGATTTTTAGTACAATCTTGTTCGGTTCCATCGGCTACTTCGGCTATCGCCTGTTTACGTTTGGTAAACCTAGAGAAGTCACTGAGGATCCCTTTATGGTAAATGTTTTTGCATCGGTTACATAAAATAGATGTATATGGAGATGTGCTAATAGAGGATACTTGTAGCTTACGAGATACAATTTGCTATTTACAACGCTCACCTTAATGTTACTAATGGTCATGACATTGTGTACAAGCCTTGTGTGTATCAGAAATATGTCATATCATAAAATCAGAATTAATGAAACGTATCAATGTGTATGTGCGACATGCTTTGCTCATTCTACTCTGAAAGATTCTGCCACAAAGGATGTACCAGATGAAAGTGGTAACACGACAGAAAATTGCATACGTACATACTCAGTTTCCACGTATGAGACCTCTTATGAAACGAATAGTTTGCATATTATACCGGTTGGTTATTCAAGAGTTTAAATGGTTGTTTATCGTAAATAAAAAAGGCTTGTTTTAAAACATTACTGGAAATAATAATATTACCACTATATTCGACTTATTAGCACACAATTATTGATTAAAAAAAAATACCACTATCGTCAGTCAACAAATATGAAGTGATAGGATTAAAATTTAACAGGTACAGCAGCTTCTATAGGCCACATAATCATGCTAATCAGATGCAATATTAGACCGAAATCGGATGCGAGATTCAAAAATGTAGTATCGTTATATGGAATAAATATATATATATAACTCGATATTAATTACCAGCAAAGTACTATATGCATTCGCACTTTAACAATTAAACAAATCTTCTAATAGATACAACGGTTTATTTTGTACACGAGATACTAATCAGATGCGATATCAAATCGGGATTAGTCAAGAGATCCATAGATCATTCAAGCTAGTTTGCATGAACGGTATATAATTTACTACCAATCATTACTATATAGTAAATTAATCAAATTATTATTCCGGTAGAATCAATATTTCATCCTGAATGCGTAAAACACACACATCAGATGCGACAATAAACGAGAAATATGGAGATTAAGGTAGCTCAATTTCAGGGGGAAATCTCAAAGATATCCCCATAGGCCAAATTTTTTGAATGCATCTATAACACGTATGTTTATTAGGATATAAAATACCATAAAGGTACATTTACATACTCTCTAGCCTACTGTAATTATAACATGTCTTCAATTGGCAGTACTTATTCTCTGCAAAAAGAGATATTTTGAAAAATTCTGGAATATGTTGATGGGTAATAATATCTAGATCTTAAATTAACAAAAAAAAACATAAGAAATGGGACTTGTTAACCCTTTATTATAAGGTGAGTATGTGTCATGGTAAAAGCAATACTCCCCTTTATATATCCATTAGTTCACTCGAATGCAATCAAGCGTATCTTTAATCCATATCTATGAGTAGCACTGCTACAATTCTCATAACCTACCATCGTATCATGTTAATATAGCAATCAACGCCCTGGAATAGAGTTAATTAAATTGATTGTCATGATAAAATTTCGTGTAAGGGCGGTAGTATAGTAGTATAAGAAGCCCTTTAAATTATAGTGCGTAGCTATAATATAATATGTAGTAGTCAAAGATTAAAATATGCGCTATTATAGAAGGTCTTTCTTAAAAGAAATCTTCATATTTCTAGACTTATTCCTAGCCAATATCGCATCTGATAGTTAGCCCATGTCCAGAATGAAATAATATGTCTACTAGAACCATTATTTGGCCGAGATGTTACAAGTGCATTCTATTTTAATTAATGATTGTAAAATGTATACATTTCATGCTACAGATCTGTAGATCTTTTCATCAATTTCGATTTAAAATTGCATTTGATTAACATCATATTTTTAGAATAAGCCACTGGATCACCTTTTATGTTCGTATTCTCAGTATGATTCTAGGTAAAGGTACTTCAGCACAAAAGAGCAGTTGTAAATGCTCAGCAATTTCATTCTGAAATAGAATTTCTTTAAAAATATTGAAATGCTTATGATTTGTATTACAAGCTTTTTTTTTTTTTTTTTTTTTTTTTTTTTTTTTTTTTTTTTACCTTTGTTAATGAGATGTGATGTTTTGGCCATGTATATATATGTATATATATAAGGTATTGATAAGATATTGTATATCATAGAATCTTTATTAAACAAGGTGATATATATAAACTAAAATATGTACTAGATACAGCATCAAGATCGTAATGCTCTGCGGGTTTTTGGCCATTACCAGTTCAAAAGACTACAGTCAACATTGTCCTCTCTCTCACGAATAACAGAAGCCAAAACTTTTTCCTGTCTTAGATTAAACTTTTCCAACTCGCTATCAGTAATATATTGCTCATCTGTAGGCGAGGGTTCACGATAAGTTCCCAGCATAAAGTCAGTTTCAAAATAAGCTCGGATGAAGGTAATATGGTGTACATTCGGAAATAAGTGCAGTAACTGATACAAATATGCCATTGGTGTATGTTCTGGTAAGTTGGTGAGTGTGATCCGGGTGACGCGACGAACGTTGGCATCGATTAGATACGTTTGAGAGAGTTCAACGAGAGCAGTTGCCGTGGCTGTGTCCATGGTCAATTCCAACAGCGCTTTGCAGTGCGAATGCCAAATATAATCAGCGAGTGCTTCATGTGAGCATGCTTTAAGGCCTGAAATATTCAATGACAATGTATGGCGATTAATGCAAATAAAGCGGCGCAGTTCGTTCAAAGTACACCAAGTCTCGGCCAGGGAGAGATATGTCAAATGCGCCGCATAACGAGCCAACATTTCAAAACCTGTTGGTGTAAGTTTTGTACAGCCTGTCAGATCAAGTTCCAAGAGTCGAATGTGTCTGAATTTAGCGAGTGCTACGATTGCCTGATCTTCCATAGCTGTGTTGTAGCGTACAGAAACAGATTCGAGTCCATCGCATTCAGCTGCCAGGCCTGCAAGCCCTTTGCCTTTGTGTCGAACGAGACCATCCAGTCGTACCTGAATAAGCGCTCTACAAGCACGAGCCATGGCGACTATCATATCATCATTGACTTGTGAACAATAAGACAAATTCAGATAGGTCAGATGCGGTAATTCCCAAACAGAAGGACTTTTGGGTAATGATCTCGAGTTAAAGAAATTAACCTTTTGGAGATTGAGCGAGTTGAGTCCTTGAGAACAGAATTGAACGAGAATAGAAAAGAACTTGGGGTTAACTCGGTCATAAAGGCTTTCTTCTACGTTGGAGATATCAATTTTGCGTATTTTTGCTGTGGTTTCGCTGCGTATGGTGGGTATGTGATTCAAGAACCTGTTAAACATGTACAATGCATCATGGATATGTGCTAGTTTATGAAAATCGGGTTCTTTCCATATCAGTTCTGACGTGCTTTCATAGAAGGAACGGTTGAGTAAAGCGCAGGTAAGTTTGTCTTTTAATGCCAGATATGGCATCAAAAGAGGGAATATCTTGAAGAACTTGGCTCTCTTTTGAGAATATTCTTGTATAAGTTTATTGATATCACCTATTGAGGGCGGTGGCGAGTCACTTTGATCGGACTCCTTGCAGGAGGAAATATAATCATACATAATAAACGAGTAGAAAAAGAAGAAGAAAAAAAAAAGACAATTGAACTTTTTGCTTTTGTATTGAACTCAGCAATGAAAATCCCGTGAGTGATACAAGCTAAGCATTTATTCTTCTGTAGAGCTTTTTATGATAGACATTTTTCTAAACTTCTCCAGAACCTCATACATGGATGATTGGTTCTTCTTTTTGTTTCTGCTGCTCAGCTTTTTATTCGGATCTACTGGTCTCGATGCTTCCTCTTCAGCCTCAATAGCATGCATCATATCGGCATTTGTCAAACGCGTTGGCTGTTCTGCTTTGTTCTTAATATCGACATGATCCAAGTCCACTAATGTCATATAGACCATGTGGCGATGAGCATGCGATTTACGAAGCTTAAGTGCAACTTGCACATTATCAAACAGATTGAATTGGATAGGGTAGGGCAAATCCGCTGAATGTACCGAGATACTGGTAGGCATATTAACTTCTATGCTACAGTTGGGTATCATTTCATCTGTATCTATGATTTTTTTTTTCTAAGTCATACGCTGGATACTGTAATAGCTTAAACATACCCTGACTTTTCTTTCCAGAGATCAATGATAAAGGAACCTGCGGCTTACCATCTTTTTCTTTGAGATAAACTGGACCCTTTAATCCAAGCCTATTTAATACTAGAATAAATACAATGCATAAAGATACTATGAAGCAATTTACCTTGGTACAAAGACATAGAATCCATTGGATCTAATCTCTGAAATAACACCTCTTTCAATCAATGGTGCTTCCTCGGAAGTCTAGATGTATGAAATGATTAATCACATAATCTAATAGATTAACTCATCTTACATGTTGAAGAACAAAAAGGCTTTGAAAGAGCTCTGTAGAATCCTATAATTGGCAGATTAACTTCTGTTTCGCTGTACCCTTTTTTTTCAACTTTACCCTTTGAGCAAACTTGGATTCTCGAGACTTGAGATTGAGATTATCACATATATCCGAGATAGTGCCGTCTTTCAACATAATAGTGCTACGTTCCTTTGCATCTCTAGTCGCTGTAGGGTCATTTACACACATCAACAGCTGTCTATGAGCGATAATATCGGCATATCGACGAATAGGCGACTATGTTATAGAGTATTAGCAATTGTATTTGGGGATGAGTATAAGTATTTTACTGTAAAATGAGTATAAAACTCCAAAGCAAGACCATAATGATAATATTGATCCACTGGATAATGGCCTGAGGAAATATATCCAGCTTCATTCATGGCAATCGTGGCCATTGTTTTAAGCAGCTTGGCGATTTGAGGATCATCTCTGCATCCAATCGTGATAGCTTCCAGCGATTTGGCCAGTGCTTTATTAGACGAAAAGTCCACTGCGAATCCCTAGAACTTTCTATTTAGATCATATTACATCCTGATCATTAGACTGAACTCACTCTGCTTCCAGCTGCTTTGATGAGCCTTTCGAATTGACCTTGAGCGGGAGGTGGATGGTGTCTAAGGATAGCTGCGTCTTTGAATCCTTCATATATTCTTTTTCCGACAGAGGCATTTGCCAATATCATTGCTTCAGCTACTAAACCATGAATTTCCATACTATCCTTAGGAAGTAAATATGCATTGTTAAGGAATATAGAGAGAAACACTCAAGGGTTAGCATGTTGACTTGAAAAAAAAAAGGATATTAATATCAGTAATTTGATGTTTATCAGTGATTTTGAACTTGATCTCTGATCCTTCTAGTTCCAAAGCGCCTTTAGCTAATCTTTTAGCCTATATAACGATTAGTCATTGTAATACAAGTGATTGATTGTTTGCCTTACTCTGAAAACCCGAAGTACTTCAGCCAACTTTGTTACACATGGTTTCAATTTCCTAGACAGTGATGCATCTACGTTCATCATGGGGTCCTGTGAGATCTATGTTGGTCTAGAAAATTAAAAACTAACCTAAGCCTGTGGCCACCTGCTTTCCGTCCAGCAACTGTTGAGCTTGTTCGTATTCCATCTCACAACTGGATTTGATGATTGATCTGCCAAACCAAGTATCAAGTATCTTGTAGTTTTTATCCAATGTCCAAATAACTGATACTGCATATCGATCCACTTTGTGTCGCAGTGAGCAGACCCTTTCACTAAGCACTGAAGGTAGCATATCAAAGCGCCTATCAGCTAAATAAACGGTAGTACCTCTAATGTATACATAAACGCATATATCAGTATGCCTATTGTGAACTGCCTATGTGATGCATACCTGGATCGAGCTTCAAGATCTGTCAAGTAGTTTTCCTTGACAAAGTAGCTCACATCAGCAATATGAACACCTAGTTCTATGTCACCATTAGAAAGCTCTTTGACTGAAAGTGCATCTATGTTTCTTTCAATGTTAACAAGGTCCTACAGATATCAGTTGGCGTACTATACCATCGATATCTTGGCAGTTGGGTGGATCAATACTAAAAACTGTCAAATTGCGTAGATCTCTTCTATTACTAATCTCGTCCTATTGAAATAGGAGTATTTTAGCAAGGTTTCATCCGAGAAAAAGCAGGAGTTTGGTACCTGTTCTGGCTTCCAAGGGTTTTGAGGGGTATCAATTGGCATTTCATTCAAGGATACTTGGCTGAAGCCTTGACTTGCCTGAGATACCGAGATTGAATGTTCAACCAGGATGGCAGATATCTCTGTATCCAACTGGTGAATAGGGCCTAATGATCTGACAAAATGGCCGTTCGGATACTGAGATGATATAGGCCTAAACGTTTCAATGTAAGTGACCATAAGTGATAGTATGCGTATACTTGCCAGTTATCAATACGCACAACGATGCGCTGATTTTCAATCAGTTTAACATCTTGGTATCTAACACGAATTTTTGGAATAACGGGATCTAGCGGGATTGCCAAGTGGATCGAACCCCCAACTTCCGAACTGTCTTCTTGAAGTGTAGCGACATAAGATCGCCAGTTTCGATTCAATATCCCTATAACTCGACCTGTAGGCTGATTTGATGAAATAGAAGTGAATCTATCCTCTTCGTATTCTATTACAAAGTGTGAGTTGATAGGATGAAACACCTACACAAGAGATTTACCGTCTTCTGCGTTACTACTGTTAAAGGCAATTTCACTGCTTGGAGCCATCCAATGATTTTCAGATAAAAGATCCACTACCACTACATCGCCGTGAACTAGCGATCATGACACAAGGGAATCAGTAAACAAATAACTAGCTATTATGGGGTTTATTCCATGGAATACCTGCTCGATTCCGATTATCATTGCCGACAATCAATATATCTTTGCCGAGTTGATTGACATAAGCTTCGTCCCGACTCCTACAACGTAATACGCCTGAAAAATATCGGCCTGATTTGATACCAACTTCTAATTCGTCCATAGGTTTATACTAGTAATGAAACACCAAGTAAGCTACTCCAAACAAGAACTTCCGCATATAGAATTACCTCTGTATAACCCGTAGTACTATTTGAACTAGCATTCAGCTTTGAGCTGATCTTGATTTTGCCATCTTCAAGGTTATCTTCCAACACTACATCGGCCAAAACCTGTACTAGGTTCTGCAATAACGCGTTATCTTTCCAATAGGCATCCAAATACTGCTTCATGGTCATAACAACCACTTCACTGTCCTCTGCTGTACGGTTTTCGGATAGTAATATGATTTGCTTTTCATACTGCAAATGTTTATTGTACCACTGAGTCAATTGACAAAGCGCTCGCCATTCTCGGTCTTGGCTTGTTTCATCCGGCAGTCGCAAAACCTTTGTTTCCTCGCATATTTCGTTGTAAAACATGATGCTTTTTCGTCTAGAGTCATTTGTGATTTGTCGCAGTTTACGATAAGTTTTCAGTTTGTCGTGCTGTTGAAGCTAATATATACAGTTTTAATATGTATATATATATATGATACAAGAAAACATACATACGTTCATAGTAACAGTTTGGCTTAAAATAAGCCCAGTTATTTCATCTTGCTCCAAAATTTCTAAATAACGCATAATAACCTATCATAAAGAACACGTTTTAATAATAAAGAAGCACTCATTGTTTATGTTTTTTTTTTTACCGAGATGTCAGGAATAATATAATGGTTCGTTGTTGAGCTAAGTAGGGCCTGTTGGCCTTTATTTTGGCAAAGAGCAGGACAGGCTTCGGATAAACATGGGATATCAGTGCGCAAGTACTCTAACGTATCTATTAGCAAAGCTGTATATATATTTATGTATATAAACAGTCAGTATATTACGTTCTCTCACTAGCTTTATAATAGCGTTATTTCTTGTTTTTTTGTAAAAAGCGCGATCAGTCTTCATAGTGTTTTATGAAACAAGAAGTAGAACGAAAGCTTGCAAGTGCGTCTCGAAGTTGGGTCTCGACAAAAGCAGTCACGCTGTAACTGGATTTCGATCTGGTTGCAGCACTAACTGATCAAACGTTTTGAAGTATATAAGGTTCAAACTATCATCAATAACAAAAAAAGAGAACTTACATGACACGTGCGCTATTGAAATTAAGAAAAAAAAAAGAGCTGTTCAAATATAAATAGGGAACTTACTCTTTTACTTTTTTCCTCTCTTGATATTTTTTATAGTACCATTCTTTTATTATATAAAAAAACACGAAAAAGAATAGGAGATACAGTTCATGTAAAGCATCTTTTTTTTTCTCATATTATATGGCCCTTTATTCACTCTGATTAGATACTTTTGTGTCAAAACAATTATTGCCTTATTTACACTACATACAGTACATGAAGTTTGCAAAATATTTAGAGAGTCAAAGCGTTCCTGAATGGAGAAAAGCTTATATAAACTACAAAGGATTAAAGAAGAAGTTGAAGCTTGTCGAAAGAGTAAGTTTTTTTTATATTGTATTTTGCCACTATTGTTGACTCTTTATAGTTTCGTAAATCAAAAGAAAGAAAGGCAGCTACTCACTTGGACAATGTATTTCAAGAGCTGGAAGACAGCGATGACAGCTACTACTGGTTTAATCATCACAATGAATATAAAAGACCACAATCCATCATGAGCAGACTATCGTCAAGGTTCCATAGATCCAGTGACGATCGGCCATCATCTCGGCCAGGTACATACAAAATGCACTCACAAATATTGGTTAAACTAATAAACTTTTGCACAGGGTCTTTCAGAAGCTCAGCTACTACGATGTCCATTCTAGACGAAGTCCTTTATCATGCTAGTTCATCAGAGCGAAATTTTTTCGATTCACTTGACCATGAACTTGACAAAATCTCGAGATTCTATGATGGTATGGCTTTTTAAAGTTATAATTACCTTATGCTAACTATGGTATAGAAAAGGAAAAAGAATCCTTATTAAAGCTGGAAGCCTTGAAAGTACAAATGCAGTTCATAGCCGAGTATGGACGTCATTTGCTCACTATAGGGGTACGCATACAATGAATACCATTTTATTAAAACTAATCATACTGTTATAGACTACCGAGGCAATCCCTCCTAAAACGATCGGCCATCATCGGTTATATAATTGGTTTAGATATCAAGACCCTCACAAACAATCCTATACATTATCAGAATTATCACCCAATTTTGATTATGTAGGTGACCAAAGAATTAGTTATAACGTAGCTAGAAATAGACTTAAAAAAGCCATTACCGAATATTATCGTAGCTTGGAATTCCTTCAGTCTTACAAGACGCTGAACCAAACTGGATTCCAAAAGATTTTGAAAAAGTTTGACAAAATTGCTGGTTGGAAAGCCAGTAACCTTTATTCTCAAACTATCAAAAAACATCATTGGGCAAACACATCTGAACTAGATACCATCATTAAAGAAACAGAGGTAATTATAAGTTACTCTTATTATATTGCTATATATTAACATTTTCTTGTAGGACTTGTATATTAACGAATTTGCTGATGGTCATCGTAGACGTGGTATGCGCAAATTAAGAGCACCTGAGAAAAACGAAGTAAGCTTACAGATAATGTACAAAGAAGAAGCTTAATCTTAATATTGTGTAACTGGTAGGATTACAACTCAACCTCACTTCGAATCGGTGTGTTCTTGGGAATGGCAATACCCTTACTACTCCAATCATTTTATTTGATTATTGACCCCAAGACTTCAAGGCAACTGCCAAATCTTGAAACCAATGTCCAAATATATGCTTGTTTTCTTTTGCCTATCTTATTCTGTATGGGTTTCGCTATCAACCTTATTGTATGGCATCGATCTAGAATCAATTACAAGTTTATCTTTGAACTCGATCCTAGACATAACCTTGACTATCACCAGTTCGCTGAACTTCCTGTCATTATGCTCCTGATTAGTGCCTTTATTATTTACATGGATTTCTCGCAATGGTTTTCGCCTCTGATACCATCAGAATTGTGCCCACTGATTCTATTTGTGATTCTGGTTGCCATCATGTTTTGTCCATTTGACATTTTATACTGTTCAGCTAGAAAATGGCTGGGTGTGGCTTTGGGTCGAATTCTGTTGTCGTATTGCTTCCCAGTAGAATTTAGAGACTTTTTTATAGCAGACGAACTCAATAGTCTCAGCTATTCCATTTGGACGTCGTCCTACTTCTTCTGCTCTTACACTTGGCATTGGACTGATTTAGGTAATAATGATAGTAGATGCATTTGCAGTGTATACTCAATATTTACATAGATAAAAATTGTAACATGTCACAAACATGGGTTGCACCGTTTTTAGCGTCTTTACCGCCTTGGTGGAGATTGTTACAATGCTTTAGACGATATAGGGATTCAAATGAAACCGTGCATTTATTGAACGCAGCCAAGTACACAAGTAGCATAATGGCCGCTATTGTCACAGGCCTAAGACGGATCTACCGTAAGTTTATCTACAAAAAAAAAAGGCAGAATATTGGCTGATATTTTTTTTTTTTTGAATTATATAGCATCACCCAATATGACAGTGATTTGGCTTATTACTTGTATAATTAGTTCTGTCTATACATCCATTTGGGATATAAAAATGGATTGGGGGCTCATGCAACCCAATAGCAAGCACCTCTTATTAAGAGATGAGCTAGTATTTTACAGATGGGTACGTACTTGATCCTTTTACGTTTGAACATCATGTCCTCACACCACCTCGTACATGTGACCCCACCTGATATTACAAAAACTCTAATTCTTATTTGTATCAACATAGACCTACTATGCTGCTGTACCAATCAATGTCCTACTCCGATTTTCATGGACTATGACTATTGTAAAACTTCGGATGAACGGTCTTCTCGTCAGCATCTTGATCGCATTATTAGAAGCCTATCGTAGAATACAGTGGAACTTTTTCAGACTTGAAAATGAGGTAACGCTACTTTTTTTTTATAATGATCAATAGGATATTAAATACATTTATATAGCATCTGAATAATTGTGGCCAGTATCGGGCCATTAAGGAAATTCCATTGCCTTTTACTCTTTCTGATTCGGATATGAAGAGCGATATGCTCAGTGATGAAGAAGAAACAGTCAGCATACTTTCCAACAAATTAACACGTCAAGATACACATAAATCCAATGCTACTTATGATCATAGCCTTGTTCCTGCCATCATGATACCTATTTCCCGTCAACATTCTTATGGTAGACAGTCTGTTGGGCCAGAATCGATTGCCAACCGCGGATCCTTTTATGGTAGACGTGATTTCG
Organism: Actinomucor elegans; assembly: GCA_026027325.1. Lineage (NCBI taxonomy): Eukaryota > Fungi > Mucoromycota > Mucoromycetes > Mucorales > Mucoraceae > Actinomucor > Actinomucor elegans. The sequence goes on along the minus strand of JAMSLZ010000012.1, from coordinate 411,112 downwards.
AAAACAAACACGATGATACAACTGATATTGCCGTTGGCTCAGTCAGTAATAACAAACTCTGTCGAAAACCCTCTACATTGGATAACGTATTAACTCGTATTAGATCTATGAGAAATTCCGATCATAGCGATGAATCCGAAGTAGATGATGAATCTGAAGCAGACGATGATGATGATGACTATGATGGTATTGAAGACTAGATCCTTTCTGCTACACTATCCTCGTGTATATTAACTATAACGTGTATTTTTTTTACCCTCCATCTTTAATAAACAAACAATTTATATCTATCAACTAAAAATCTACCCAATTGTTGGATGCAATGGCGCCATGTGAACATGTCAACGGTTACAATAGGTTGTCGATCTGACGTTACAATGGTAGGAGTTTCAAGCGTTTCATCTTTCTTCTGAAATCAGGAACATGTGTATCGCATGATTGCTTTAATTACACTAACTAACTAAGGGTGTATGAGATTATAGAGTGTTATATTACAGTCCCGAGTCAAAATTCATACAAATACCTCAAAAAATGCATGATTGAACCGAGATTAGCCGAGAGATCTAGCAATCATTGAAGGATTGTCATATAAAATGCTTGTAATTGGCAATTCATAATTGAGATCTGTTTATAAAAATCAAAAATAGAGTGTATGGTAGATATACTGGCCTTATTATGGTCATGGAGTACTTTACAGATGTAATGTTGGCTCAGGATCGGTAGGAAGATCTATAAATCCAAATCATATGAAATGCGTTTAATTTATAGCTAATCATCAAAAACTAATATGGTCGTAATATATCACTTGAATAACTATTAAATTCAATTCTTTATTATTGACACGCATAGGTCATTAGATGTAACATTAAACAGGAATCAGTCGAAAAATGTTTCAATGTTAAACATGACAAGATTTATGAAATGTTGTAAGGGATCCTCTCGGGTTCAAATTTTATAATATTTCGATTTTTTTTTTCTGTAATCTGAAGGCGCAATATTCAAGATACAGTTTCTAGTTAAGGTAAATATGCAATATTCAAGAGTAGCCTAATTAATTTTAATTATGGCTATGTTGATATCAGAATTTCAAGCTATAAACGCATTTCTCCAAAATTCACATTTATCCCTACATCAATCATGGTTCCATCAATTAACAAAGATACTCTATTCTTTCTTACACTATTAAGTTAACCCTGGAATTCCTTTCAACTTTGTTAAAGCATACTTCATCTGTGAGTATATGTTGCACACTAAAAAAAAAGAGACCAAATATTACACTAAACTTTCAACTATGCCATATAATGATGTGTAGGTTATTTTGTAGTGTCCGATACCCAATCGAAACTGAGAAGATATGATAGGGGCATACTCCTACACTACTTTTTAATGATATTATAGCCATTTTAGAGGAATAGTTCATAATAGAACTGCTTATTTTTTTTTTTCAATACAAGTACTGACATTTTATTGTTTAATGAAAATTTAATAGTACCCGAGCTATAACATACAAGAAATGGCACATTCTTCCCTCCAAAATAAGCACTGTATTAGTAACAAGTTGCTTAACGGAAAATGGTAACACTTTAATAAGCCTTTCTTCAATTATATATCACTTTTAAAGTTGATAGTGACTAGTCAAATTGATTCTTAACTCTACGGTACATTTTCAAATGATTAAGAGTAGTTAAAAGCCAAACAGTAGCATACAATGATGCTTGATCCTTGGGATGCGATTAATGGGCTCTCAAGTCTAATTGGAAACTCAGTTATGCTCTTGTACGTCAGATTTGATTGCACAATCGGATTGCTTTACTTGAGCATTTAGAGTTGCAGTTTTGAGAAAATCTCAACATGATAAAACAGATTTTTTTGAGATTATAAACTACTATCTTTCCATTCTATATATCTAATTATAATATATACGTTTTTCAATATCCCAAGTATGATGATCTCGCTTCCTGTAACTTTTTTTTTGTTGCTGACAAGCCATACTTCATTCGTTTGTAGGCTTTATGCTGAGTAAAGCATTAGCCAATACGAAGCAGAGGAATTGTAGCTCAGCATCGCTTCATTTTCCGTATTTTTTTTCATCCCGCATCGAGCTCGAATTCATGTATTTGAATCACCATGTCGAGAATATTTGCTACAGCTTTTCAAACATTGAATAAATCGCTTGCTCGGGATACTAGATCCAAGGTAATTGACGCAATTCTGATAAAAACAAAGCTGAATTGCTAACTATTTGAGATCTAGACTCTCGATTTATACAAAAGACTCTTACGATCAACCGAAAAATATGAGCAAAATGCCAATATGAAGCAAGCGATCCGAGAGAAATTCCAAGCCAACAAACATAATACTTCGAGAACACAAGTGCTGTCATTGTTAAAAGAAGCTGACAAGGTTTTTATTGACGCAAATAACATGTAAACCTAATTACTGACGCCCTTATAATTAGACAGTCGAGTATTTGGAAAAAGGAAGCTCTGGTCACGAAACTATAGCTAAAAAGATCAACGAATATACCAAGAAATATCTGGTATATATTTTCTTTCCTTTTTTACTAGTAGCTTATTGATGTGTTTTTGGTTTTGCAGACACCAAAGCAAACACCCATTATTATGAATGAAACCATTGATAAGAAGAAAAAGAAGAAAACTAAGTTTACAAAGCGAAAGCCTTATCAAGTAGCCATCACCACCACAACTGCCAATGGTTTTACATTCAAGCGCGTAAGAGGTTGGAGACAGCCTGTCAGAACTTCAATGATGCTGAAAAACAGAGTAAAAACCTTGCAGGCACGACTGGATCGATTCAATGAATTCAAATCGCAGTTGGATATGATAAAATCTGAGCGATTGTTTTTAGAAAATTTAGGTTGTTTACCCAAAGATCGGTTAATAAGCTTTGGTAAGTCCTCAAATATCTATTGTTACAAGAATATTTAGTAATATTGTGTAGAACAAACTATAAAACTTGGAATGGATGCGAATAACAAGACGTCTCCAAATAAAAACAAAAAGCCTTGAACTGCTTTTTAGGTTGGTTGTCGTAATGCAGTAGTATTATCTAGACATCTGTTTACAGTATATCTTGTATCATTGTATAGACATATATATGTCTCTGGTAATATATATATATATGTATCTATAGTATAGAACATATGAAATGCGTTGGATTTATATAGAATGAATATCAACTTGCATAGTATATTTATTGGATTGCAATCGAATATGGTCCCTGACAAAAGTAGCAGCTTATTCTGAACAAGGAACATCAACTAGTTGAGCCATTTCGTCGAAATTAGTTGAAGGATTTATAGTCGTTAAATGTAAAAAAATATGAAGCTTATAGTTTACTGCTAATTACTGATGTGTACAGCATATTGGTAGTATTGTAATTGACCAAGCTATTGATAGGCTTAAAAGCTTTCTTTCAGTATGGAACACTTGTCAAATGCGAAGTTAAATCGAGACCAGTAGATCATTATATTTAGACTAGAGTGTCATTATATATATATATATAATCAGAAAATTCAAATTCTACCACATCAATAAATTTCGACTTTTTTTATCCAAAGAGAAATTTTGCGTCTATTTATGCTGCAATTCAATAGGATTAAAATAAAAGGCATTGTTAGCAAAATTGTCTCGAATGTCGTAAAGCCGAAGATTCAATAACCCCGGGTTTTTAAACGTCTCTCTCTTTTAGTATAGCTATTTTCCCACTATTATTGTCTTTTAGTAATATTATTACTATTATATTTTTTATCTTATCTAACTTATATAGTTCCATTGTTGAGTACCTCTGTTTATTGAATCCCTAAGCCGATAAATACGTGCAACAAATAAAAAAAAAAGTACTTGATTTTAAAGAATAGCTCTTTACATGAAATGTATACAATTGCTTTGTTAATCTCCCCCTTTTTTTTTTATGTATCTAAGCATTGTTATCCAAAAGCTATTTTTCTTAATTTGGCTCTAAAACCCCACTTGGACTAAAAACTAAGTGTTTGGATACTGCTTAACCAATCATCATATTGAGAGTCTAAACTCAACTGTAGAACAATTTTGTATGGCACCATGTTCAACTTCAAAGCGCGCGGCCATTATTTGTGAAATACCACAACTGCTTTGTATTTCATGGTTAGAGTGAATAATTTCATCTAATGGTACCTCAAGCCATCCTTACTGCTTTGAATTTACTTAGGACATTTACTATTTTATATCATTTACTTGTCAAATAAGTGTTTTGCAAGTGACAACGTTTGAACTGTACATAAACAAGAAGTATCTAGTTATTTACAAGGGTGTACTAAAAGCGGAAAGTTTAAGGGCAGTGTTTCACTTAAGTATATCGTTCCAGACTAATGAACCCAAGCCTAATATTTAATGAAGCCTCTGTAACTGTTAAAGAAGCAAGGAAATTTACGCTTATAATGGAAAAGCCTCCGTCAAGCTGAAGTTAAATATTCTTCCATCAAAATAAACAGAAAAAAAACCTGAATTCCCTGAAAGGGATCTGCGAAACACCTGAAAAATTATACAAGGATTTCCCGGTTTCCAGCTTACCATCTTATTATCCATGGCATCAACGTAAAATTAATATGAATTATGGCTAATGGCCAGTAAAGTAAATGAAAAAAAAAGCCCTCAGGGAAGTCTGTATCACAATAAAGGGCTCAATCATTTAACGCGAGAGAAATGGTTGGTTGAAAATACTAATATATGGCTGTAGGGTATAATAAGATGGAAAAAGCGAAACTTCGGGATGATCGTAAGACCGTGGGGCTTTTTTTCCCTTTCTGTATGACCATAAGCACTGTTCGCCATTATATCATTCAGTCTTTAGGTTCAACAACGATATAAAAGACAGTATTTCAAATAATATCTACTGGTGCGTTGAATAGCATTACTGATGTGATCGAAGGAGACTGTTTTCTCAATGCCCTTGTTGATGAAAAATTCTCGGGAACACAAACGAAAACTTACAATGTGGGGTAAACGGTATTATTGGTATACAATCGGGTAGTGAGGAATTAAGATTAAATGCCCGTTACTACTCCATGGAAAGATCAGGACATTCTCCTACTTGACAGGATCGTAAATGATAATGTCCAAATGAAGATACATCTATTCTTCACAGATATCTGTATAGCGAGCGCTAGGAAAATTTAGAATAACACGAATGAACACTGATTTAAGCTCGAAGCTGGGTACCAGTCATTTCTGGCCCTGGGAAATGTTTGACATTATCCCAGATATTATTTGTTCCCCGAGCGTATATAGAAAAAGTTACTTTTTCGTTATTTGATACTACTATAATTTGCTTGTAACATTTCTTTCTTTCTTCTTTTATTCTTTCTATGAAAGTACTAATATGAATATTCAAACGTTAACTTCACCGAAATCATACAGTAGTAGCAATAGCAGCTCGAATAATAACGCCTGCCCTTCCGATGATGCAGGACTCCTAAGATATGCTTCTACTTCCCCACCTACATTGCGTTTTATCAACCACCAGAATAACAAATCAACTGATGGTATAAAACAGCCATATTATACATCTTCTCCTCCAAACCAGCAGCAGCAACAACAACAGCAACAACAGCAGCAGCAGCAACAACAACAACAACAACAACAACAACAACAACAGCAGCAACAGACAGGCTATTATTATAATCATGTTCCTCAACAACAACAGCAACAGCACCTACATCAACCTCACCAACAGCAACAACAACAACAACAACAGCAGCAGCAGCAGCAGCAGCAGTACTATTATTCACCTCAGCCTCCTCAACTACTACCACAATCAAATAATAATATTGACCTTCAAACAGTAGTATCGAAGTATCATGCGAATCCAGAACTACTGAAACTCATATTAGCAAGTAAAGTAGAAGAAGATAAACGTAGAACTGAGGAAGCTAGATTACGGGCAAAAGAGCTTGATCTCTACTTTCAAAATCAGCAAGAGCTAAAGGAAACTACTAGTAGGACTAGTCGAAACTCACTGCAGTTATTACAAGATGATAATACACGTAGACGCTCCTCCGGAAGCAGTACAAGTAGTACTGGTAGTGCCAATAATAACAGAAGGTTTGCGCCTTATCCGCTCGGAAGACCAAGTAATGGTAACAATGGATCTATGGGTATACCCTTAAGACGTAATTCTTCTATATCATCGTCCCCATTATTATCTATGAACCAATTGTCTATCCAATCTGGTAATAATGTGAGTCCATCAACGCCATTACAACAACAACAGCAGCAGCAGCAGCAGCAGCAACAGCAGAAGATTGCTATACTTTCATCTTCTGCACCGAGCTCAACAAATCAATACTTATATCCATTACCTTCAAATAGTTATAATAGTAATAATAGGTATAAAAATACAATCAAGATGAACTTGTTCAGTTCCTAACCCTCACATGATCCATAGACCATCATCAGCAGACAGCAATAGAACACCGCCCGTCAATAACAAGCCAGTTTCACGCAGAAGAAGATCAATGCAGGCCATTACGAAGATTGTCGAGACCAGCGAGAATCCATATGATGATCATTACTTTTGGAAGAATAATGGTAATACTGTACAAAAGAAAACAGGCTGTAAAAGTATATACTACAAGTGTGCAAACAGCTGTAAGGTAAGTCGGATAAAGTCGGATTTCCCGATGCCAATCACACATGAAACTCATGCTTTCACTGTAGGGCTGTCCTGTCAATAAGACCGTTGTAGAGCAACCAGATGGCAATTATTTAATCAAATACAGAGGAGACCATTTATCAGAGTGCTCTCAAGTAGAACACATCAAAGATTTGTAAATAAATATAAGGTGTATTGTCAATGTATAGAGACATCATTTATTATAGAAAGCTACCAGGGGGTTTCTTTTAATTGACCAAACAGTTGTATACATGAAATATATATATATATAAAAAATACAAAAAAAGGAATGATTAATTTAATAAATGTATTACTGTCAAACTGAATGTTCATTAAATACCACAGTTTAATTTGAGCATGGGCCACTCTTCTAATGGGACATTAGACCGAGATTCACCGAGATCGCACGTATCAACTTATACCATGTCTAACTCTCCGGGGTTTAATTCCAAAATTTTGGACGCCCCAGAAATCAGATTGGCACTATAAAATATAAAAGATGACAATGGCAATGTGGCGCCTTTTGTTCCTAATACAGCCTGTAGATACCACACTCTTTCTAATTATGTGAACAAGATGATATTTTATTTAAAAAAAAAAAAAAGCTTGGCCAAAGCTCTAAAAAAAACCATATGATCGGAGCTCTTTAGATTCTGTTTACATTAGTATTCGATAATATCAATAGCTTAGTATAAAAAATTGCTATTTATTCTATCGGTATTCCGGGCTTCAAGACTTTAGCACAGTTAATGGTTGCTATAAAGACGTTTTTGAGATTTTAAGGATTTCTCCCGTAGGTACTAAGATCCCGAGAATTGACTCCCCGTTACCAATAAAAATCTTCCCGTTAACCAATTATAAAACGGTGTGAATAAACGGTAAAAAGTCATTATAAGAAATAAAGAAAATGCGATGATGTTTTGAGTCATTAACAGAAAGTTAAGAAAATTCAACTATAATTGAATAAGAAAAATATTATTCCGGAGGAATAAAACGCTATACTATCGGAGTCCTCTAGTATTTTTCCATGCATATAAGTGATCACAAGAGTTGCATGCCTGTAAAGGATGCGCTCAGATCTATATATTTCCTGGAAATTAAATTTTCATATCTGTTTCATATTGATCTAGGAGACCTTTCAAACTTTGTAAATCTTTTGTCCAGTGAGATCATCGTATTTTGTTCGATCTCCAATTCAGCCAATGGACTGAGTTTATTTGTGTCTCCTTCAATTCATCAAAATAGTAGCAAATGAGCTTGGACGTCACAAAAAAGCCCTTTTATGAAGACAAGCTACGTTGAATGAGTAGTATATTAAATGGTTTTCATTTTATTACTCGTTTTTTGAAAAGAGCAAAAGGGTAAATATAATACAAATGTCGAGAATTGATCCTCAACGAGAAAAAGTTATATGATAATGAGTTAGAAAGAATTAGACCAAAGCTAGCAAAAGGAAAAAAAAAAGAGAGAGTTCTAAAGGGATTGATGTGTGTTTTTGTTACAGTTAATGGATTGTATCAGATGTTCTGAATGATGTGAGGAATATGAAACTTGTAAGTTTCACGTTGATCCTTACTGGGCCTTCTTTGCATTAGCAGCAGCCTTGCGGTTACCATAAGTTTTGCGAGCGAAATCGACAAAGAGATAGGTAAGAGGCAAGAGATAACCAACGTTAACGGCGACGGCGAATTGCTGACCGGGTGTTTTGAGACAATTGGGCACGATCAAATAACTGATAGCAGTGGACATACCAACCAAGAACTGAGAGATTTGCATAGAGGTCAAATAACGCTTTCCAGGGGGGTGAAGACCAATGGAGGTCATAGCGTAATACATGTACATGATGGAGTGAATCAAAGAGTTAAATACAACAAAAATCCAGATGGGTTGGGCTTGATAACGGATACCAGACCACATGGTAATCATAGCGCCAGAATGATGATAGGTTTGCAAAAGAGATGAACGACGGCCCTTCATGATAATAATGGCGGTATCAATGACTTCATAAAACTTTGAGAGATAGAAGATGTAGCCCCAGTAACCAAGGCCTTCATTCCACAAGAAGCCATCGATGTCACAATACTAATAATAGGCGGATTAGTATTTTGTCATTACTCAAGTTATATTATACTTACAGCATCATGAAGAGATGAACCACGGTTGAAGAGTTTGTGCATGTTTTGAGCCATGTTGATGAAAGTAATACCAGAGTAAACAGAGAGCAACAAGTTATGTACAAAGACGAAGGCTGTCATGAATTTGCTTGATTTTGAAGCATTATTAACACCACGGTTCTTGGCTTCAACTCTGGAGAGCTTAGCAGACTCAACAGAGGGGTTGAAAAGATGTACGCAGACAGCATACAAGGTAGCAATAGCTACAGGTGTCTTCCAATCCATAAAGAATTCATATAATTCAGGGAATGGGATACCGGGAATAGCAGTAAGCTTGTCTACGTCCATTTTTCAGAATATAAATATCGAAAAGAGTATGAAAAGGGAAAAGTAGCCAAGATATCATTTTTTGGGCTTTTTATACAAAGGCTGGGGACTTGGAAGCTTCAAGTAAGAAACATTGCTTATCTTAATCGACTGCAGCTGGAGATCAACGGAAGCACTGGCATTTTTTTTATTGGGAAGCAGTGAAAAGATAACTCAGATCCCCAGAATTTGGGTGTCGATTGTATAATAACAAGTTTGTATGTGGGGCAAATAAGTTTATTGCTTGGTTTTAGGACTAATATATAGTGCCTGAGCTTCTGCCATTCGTACGCCGTCTAGGTTTTCTATCCATGCATCAGCAAAGGCTTTTCGTCCTTCTACTCTATTCAAGACACCGTGCACAATAAGCCATTGATTGGGTGTTACAAGCTGATAATAATCCACATTCAAATTGGCTGTAAATCCCGTATAATTGGGCAAGCTTGGTAGTGTCTATAGAATGGTTACTAGTTTGGTTTTAACCTTCTTTCTCTTTTTAATTTACCACGAATGCTAGATGTTCATCCAGTAGCGTTGCGAGCACTCCATTATGAACATAACCAGCGCTATGACAGTTTCCAGAACTATGTAATTTGTTAGATTTCTGATCCATTTCATGTGTAACGCTAGCATCCAATAATATAGTATAAAAAGTACCCCAACATTTAAGCCAGATATACCCAAAAACGCCCAAAAACGTTGGTAGTAATCAGCGTTTTATATCAAAAAAGACGCTTTACAGGTCTCATCATATGCTTTCCGTCCCATTTCATCCCCAAACCAATAGGTAATACACAACTTACAGATGATCGCCAACGTAAAGTATAACAATACATTTTGTCTTGTCCTCATTCAAAAATTTAAGCGGTCGACGCAAAATTTTATGAGGTCCTCGAAGCGTATTAGCTGTCAAAGAATGCTCTCGAGCTGATTCAGTCAGATAACTATGCGATATGGCCTCGTACCAGTCCATTGAACCACGGAGCTCTTTTACTAAAGGCAATTCTGATTCCTGTCTTTTCAATTCCTGTTCTTCGGGACAGAGTTCAGCATGTTCTTCCGTAATGGCAACTCTCTCGGCTTTCGGAGCATGGCGACTCATGGGACATTCAGCAGAGTTTGTAGGTGTCAACATTGTGTCGTTGTATTTAGAGAGTAAAAAGAGTAGCTACAGTACCTGCCGTGAGAAATAGTACCGTAGCAGAGCATATGGCTCTAGGGCCACTGTGTAAAACTGGAAAAGGTTTTCCCGTCATGACTAAAGCTTTATTGTTATAGCAATATATCTTGAACCTTCTTGATTTGAGGACATAGCAATGCTCAATACCATAAGTCCTAATAGTAATTTCCATGAAAAAAAATCATCGTTTAATGAAGAGCTCTATCGTATTATTGAATATAGAACTACAAACAGTTTGTTTATTTCGTTAACGAAGGCTATAAATTAATAAATGCACATCAAGACGTTTGATGAAAAAAAAAAGAAGCCATTGAAATTTTTCCAAACGCAGTAACTTATTCTAAACATGAGCAAGCTAATCAGCAGCGATATTTGATCGAAAGTGGTTGAGATCTTATGCTCAAATAAAGTGTCACTATACATTCCAAGTAGCGATTTAAATAAAATAGACAGCTTTACAGTATCTATAAAGTTACCAATACTTTTTCAATATATGGGTATATACTTTGATTTTAGATGAGATAACTGTCTATTTTAAATAGAAACAATAATAGTTGATTAGTTTAAATAGAACGTCGTAGATACAATAAACCCCTACACAGTATGATGCTTGATATTTTCGCCCTCAAATGATCTTGTAAAGTTTCAGTTATACTATTAAGCAACTTCTAAAACACTTTTAATATAATAATATATAAGCACGTCGTGATTATGGCTCTTGAGATTGATACAGGTTAACAAGTTCATCTATTATCTACAGCCTGTATATTCTAGTCTACATAATCCAGCTGCACCTCCAGATGCAATCCATCCTCTAGCGATTCTATTCTTATTCCAAGCAATCTAAGTTGAATTTTCTTGTTAAATACATATTATCAATTGATCACCTATTTAATTTACTTTATGTAAGGATACGACTGGATTGACTAGAACATTGTGATATACACGGTCTGGAAGATGCGTCTACAAACAAATCCTTAGCGACAAAGCTGCAACGTCTTAGATATGATATTTTACCTTAGGCTTTAATCCATCAATATAGCGCAGTGTTTGTGTTTGTTCATCGAAGGAAAGTGCATACAGTGTAAATTCAAAAGTCTAAGTATATACAGTTGTTATCAGAATAAAAATACAGTTAACAGTTTTGACCTTAATTCTTGTACCTTATCTAATCGCGTATAAACAGTGTTATCAACTGCAAATGGTTTGATTAGGGCTGTACCATTACTACCAACTGAGGCGATGATACAATGTAAAGGGCTGACAGAAATATCCCAAACGTGGCTGTTATGCGCTGTAAGAGACATTGCTTTCCTTGAATCCACTGTAAAATTTTTTTTCACTACACCATCAGATTCAGCATATATAAAACCTGTATCATGACCGGTCCCTGAAACAACAGTATATGTGCCTGTTTAAAACAAAGAGCGTGAGCATAATGAGGCACAAACACTTTGTAACCTTTTGGCTTACATCTTACTCTAAATATCTTGGAAGAGATAAAAGGGTCTTTGAGATCTAACAAGTTGATATTTCCATCTGTATCCGAATAGAAGAGGAGATTATCTTCCAGTAAACTTTTCCAGGCAATGCATCTCACTGGGAACAAACTAGCATTGGGTATATTTACATCGATAACAGGCGTACTCCGCAAAAGCGAATCTAGTATGTTCCACACGACAATACCTCCAGATAATGTACCACATGCTAGCTTACTGTGATCTCCCCATGTGAAACATATACTCTTTGTTCGAGGTACGTTGAATAATAGTCTTGGTTTCTTTACCTTTACTATATTGATATGAGTTGGTTTGTACAGGCAAAGTTTTTTTTCTCAAGTATCTTACTAAATACAGTCTCTTCTTCTGTTATGTTACTATACCCTTCGCGTAATAATCCAGGATGAGGCACTGTAAATATTCTAACACTTCCATCATTAAACAAGACAGCCAAAATGCCTAACTTTTTCTAAAATATAGTTGAAAACCTCTGTCATAACAAAAGTTATTGAACAAAAATAAAATAAAATAAATCTTACCTTCTCTTCATAAACACTGAAAGGGCACCATTTAAAGTCGGTAACTACACCGTAATCATGTAATAAACACATATCTAGTCTAGGCCTTTGTTTCGTTGTTGTTGAAGAATTAAAGCTCCATATTTGAATTGTATTATGACAGTTGATCGGGTCTAAGGCTTCGTCCAAAGAATGATGTTCTATTGTTGAGTTATATCCTCCTACTCCTAAATACTGTGTTGGGTTCTCAGCAGATGAATCTTGCGGGACAAAGTCGATAGCCCATATAGAACTTCCGGTATTAATGATAAAACCAAGCTTATGCCGTATCGTATTACTTAGATCAATTGATTCGAAATTATGTACAGTTTGGGGTTTACGTTCGGTTATCCCTGTAACAACATTGATAGAATTACTCTTAGGAAGATATTTCTGAAGTTCACAACTAATACGTATAAAGAACAAAAGGGTATAAGTACTAGGTAGGGTTGAAAGTATATGAACAGATGCGTTTTCATGAACTACACGTTCAGCACACACCTATCTGTTACAAGTTCCCATTCTTCCGATAATACAGCTACTTCTTTATATTGGTTATTTTCTGATAATTGCTGATACAAGTCAGAGTATTCCTTTATTGATTGACACGACATGTTGCATAAAGTACACTTGGTTCAACAAAGCAACAGCAGTTCAAAATGCGAAAAGAAACGAAGCTTGATGCTCCGAGAAATTTGTGGCTTAGGCGAGACTGGTTTTCGAATGTATAAATTCGAAAAATTTTCCGCTAAACCTTTCTGCTTTTTTGTTCCACTAGCAAACTACAAGGTAATTATCAAATTCTTTTATTATACACGTATTATTCCCCTTTATATATCCTTTATTGGATTCCCACAAGTCTTGTCAGGTGTTCCAACGAGCCTTTGCGCTCACTTCAATGATGGTACTCTGTTACACTCGTGGAAAATTAACTATGTCGTTTTAACTGTGGTCCACCTGTTCTAGGTGTGGTCCGATCTAAGCGATCCCGTCTCGATTGAGTTGAAGCCAACCCTTTTTTTTCTGTGGTTGTCTTCTTAGTTACGAGACATACACTTTTCTTTCTTTTATTTTCCCTTTATATTGATGTTAATTCACATGTTCTAACTCAATCTTTAGTAGATTCGATTGTATGGATGCGAAATCTCGGTTATTTGCTATGGATCTTTTTATTTTTTATTGTAATAAAAACAACGTATCTTTTAAAAGGAATTATTGCTTCATTTGTATATTTTGTTTATAATGTGTCAATTGGTGTTCCTGGATCTAAACTATACCGTAATAAGCTACAGTAAAGGATCATGCCATTGTAGCTTTGTCACTAAACCTGCTAAATCAGTGGACTCAGCTGAATGGAAATTACCTCAAGCGAGAATGTCTAGTTCTGGAACGGTTGACTAGACGCGATGCCTATAGCATAATTATGACGAAGCCATTATCAGGATAATAAAAATGTGTTCGTCTTTTGCAATGTGTTTTTAAATGGGGACTACATGGTAACTATTCAAACCTGTACTATTACGTTTATAGATGGCAATTACTTTTATGACTGACCTAACTAATCGTATACAAGGATTAGATAATCTATATGCTGGCATTTGTCAGTCAGAGGCAAAAGGCTAATAGTAGACCTTGATCCTTAACCGTCTATGGAAAATCTTTCGTCATGACAATTAATTTTATTTGATTAGACAGTGCAAAGATTAATACGAGGTCTCGCCCTTTTGTTCAAGCATGTACCGGTTTGGGATGCGATTTGTCATTGTCAAAAATATGGTAGTCTTGGAATAATTGACGTTCATGCTCAGCAACACGCCCTGCATTTGATTTACCTATAGCGAGTGCTATTACCACAACAGTCTCAACAAAGTATATATTTTGCAGCATCGCTTATTATTTTTCTATTTTAATTGAAGTCAAATCAAAGCTCTCTTATGTATGATATTAAAGGTTCTTGTTGCCGGCCTGCATTTTCAAAAAAAAAAAAAAGAACGCTACGCCGCCTACTAAAGATTGGTAAAAACCATTTCCTTATAAGTGGTCTCCTCTACCTTGCTTTAGTTGGGATACTTGCCGTATAGGTTGGGGAATGGCGTCGTCCAGGAGAGATAAAAAAAAACTGCTCTGAAGAGTACTGTACCAAACTCAGGGATCTATGATCTGTTTCAAAATCAACACTTGTCTTAATTCCTTGAGTAAACTAACCGAGTATTTCCTATATATCATTTCTTTGAATGTTTGTAAAAGGTTCAGTACAATCAGATTTAAGCTTAATGTTCTATGGACTTCCGTTTCAAATTCTGAACCTGGTACTGTAAATGCAAGGACTGTAGTCTCCCCCCAAGTTTACAATTGCCCCTCTCTAGGGTTGGTAGCACTCTTTTACTAATAGCATTGGTTCCATTCATTAGAATCGGGACATAGTAGTACCCCAGTGGATATAATAGAAACGGCTTTTTCGTTTATTAATTATAAACCATAAGCCGTATAATCTAAAATGTAATTTATGTACATTCTTAAATAAAGCACAGGTATTCGATATTGGATTGCAAGCGAATAACATTATCTCTGTCCTCCATCGAATTCTTACCACTATATTCATATTTTTTTTTCCAACAAATATTAGTTCAACCCAAAATGAACTTGAAATGTCAACTATCCCTCTGAACTAAAGTGGCAACTCGAATAGCTTCACGGAAGTTCTTCAGCTTCATACGTAGGTTGAAAACTTCTTCGACTAAGGGCCACACGGTTAGTACAACCCTCTATGACGATGAAGATCTGCAGAATCAACTAGCTATCCAAAAAGTAGTGACCACGGCTCAATATGTACTGCACAAGAGTTCTGTTTTGCGGGTCCTTGTATGCACAAGATATCAATATTGAGAGCCGGAGATGATAGACAGGATGTGAACTTTTTGACAGGAGGTAGAATTGATTTTGAGTATTTAAAGTTGCGATTTGTATATGCATATTATTAATCTACTTTATCACATTTGCCATACAACACCTAAAAACGAATACCACTTCGCAATTCACTACACCGAAGAACACCCTCTGGCTTCGCCTCATAAATAAACTGCCACCCTCGCTGGTCTTTCCCAACTAAGAAGAAATATAGAAGGCTTGCTTTTTCACATGCGTAGGAAATTCAATGATAGATACTTACCGCTAATAGGCACGATCTTTTAAGTTTTCTGGTTCAACACTATATACGCATAATGACCACGTCCCTTTCCTTTGGGTTGAAACGCAGTAGAGTTTTGTCTCTCAATTAACTGATGTCAAATCAGAAACACGATTACAGCCAAGAATAATATCATCTAAACCTTAATTATTATACAATATAAATACCCAATTAATAAAAATAAAAAAGTGGGTATAATAAAGCTCAAAATTACCATTATCCACAGGCGTTTATCACAATTAAGAAGAGCAGGAGTATGGCTTTCTAAATTCGACTTTCCAACGGTCAGGTGCATCCTGATGTCATCAAACTGACCTTTCTGTACTCGCAAGATACAGAATACAAATAGAAAAAATTCGAGCCTTCATTCCTTAACAGATTATCTCCTATTAAACAATGTCAAATTTTTTAAATAACTTTACTAATGGTGATATTAACGGTGATGTTCATATCAGTATCAATAATAATAGCAATAAAAGAAAGCCAAGTGCGTGCCATATAAAAAGTTTTTACAGCTAATAGAACAGCATAGCCATATCACAGACATGTTACTAAGTCTATCAATCCTTATATAGGTCCTGATAGTTTAAACTCCTCGTCCTCTCTTTCAGACTGTAAGATTAAAAGAAAGAAAAAATTAAACTACTTTGCTGGGCATGGCCTAAAGGATTGGTCGCCAGAAAATGAGGTAAATAAGCGCGTAGAAAATTATAACTAAACGATGAATTTTTATTGAAAATCCCCATTGTCAATAGCTGATTCTAGAAGGGATCAACATCACAGACAAGTTGAATAAATTCAGAAAACGAAATATCAAGCTAGCTGAAGAGAACAGTAACAATCTCAGTAGTTTGAGAGTTTTGTAAAATTTAAAAAATCAGTGCCATTTTTTTTTTATATATATTAACTCTTTTTGAAATAGGTCATTATCTTTCGTGTTTCCTGTCAATGGAATTGACCGAAACAGATGTATATCCAGCTATCTAAAAGAGGAAGAAGTAAAAGTGTTGAAAAATTTCACAGATGCGATGGAAATTAATTTTCCAAAGGCGTCAAATGAAGCTGTTCTTTTATGCAAGACAGTTTTAGATGTAAGCTAAAAACAAACATAAATATATACAAGGAACTACTAATATTGACTTCTTGATGTCAAATAGTCAAAAAGATTTGAAGGCAATACTTTCATTGCAAAAAATGATGTGGATGAGGTGATAAAAAGCTTGTGCATGCATTTTGCAGGCGATCATGCTCACATAAGATCGAAATCAGAAGCAAGTTTTATAAATAAGTATCTGATGCCAATACTCTCCAGAGTATTCTTGAATGGCTCTGATGAAGATATAACATACGCACTGTAAATATACTCTCATTTTTGTTTTTTTATTTACTAACAATCTCATTATTCTCATTACCAGCATTGACGCTACAGAAAGCAACAATAAGAAACCAGATTTTATGCTGGGAATCAAAAATAGAAAAAGAGATTCATTTATTTTCTTTATTGAAGTGAAGCGTCCGGATGCTTCAAGTAAATACCAAGAAGAAGACGACTTTGTAAAACTTATGAAGCAGCAAAAACTCTCTATTGATACTCAGTTGAATTTGGGTGTCAAAACCCCCGTATCATTTGGTTTACTTTGTGAGGGTACATATTACTTCTCAATACCAATGCAATTGTATTCAAAAAGCTGAATCTCTACTGTTTATTATAGGTTTTCGCTGCTCGTTGTTTAGAATGACTTTGGTAGACGACGGCATTTACATGCCAGTGATGGTGAAGAGATTTTCTCTCGTTGAAGAGATTGCTGATATCATGAATATACCAACGATCGTAGAATCTCTTGTTGCCATCAAGGTGTGGTCATAAATAATGATACTATAATAATTTGATACTAATATCCTCTACAGGAAGAGCTTGGATGTTTCAAAGAAAAGAGCAAAGCGAGAAGTAGAAATGAAAAGAATATTCAGAAAAAGCGTATAAAGCCTTCTTTTGCAACAAAATTTAAAAAATAAAATTAGTGTATTATATTTGATGTTTAACTTGATATAACTGATATACTGAACACCATAATTGTGTAGCTAGTTTAATTGACGTTGTCTCTTGAAATTTAAATTTGATTCAGGACTCATATGGCCATTAGGAATAGATCATGCATACCAATATAAAGACAGTAATAAGCAGCTAAACTGAGTTAGTTGATTATAACAAACGTCTTTAATGCAGAAATTCACTGAGATTTTGAGAGCAGCAAATGTAGACACACGTAGTTACTTTGATTATCATCAGAACGAGAGTACCAAGTGTCGATTGATGAGTCAACACGAAAAGATGATAAAAAAAGAGGTCAAAAGAGTACGGAAAGGTATAGAAAAAAGACCTGCAGTCAATACATTATTCATGTATCGGAAGGTTCAGTTTCTATAGACAAAACCCCTAACAATACTTCTTTTCATCATCGAATGATGCCTTCAACAAAGAAAAGGAACCCTGCTACTGTGCTGATTACGATTATTTGCTAGAGACAAAAATTGAAGGTTAACGCTATTGCAATAGTCAGTTTTTTCTTCCTTTGTTACCAGTATAATTTCAAAGTAGTATAAGTCAACAGAAATGCACGTAGCTATACTTTGATTATCATCAGAACGAGAGTACCAAGTGTCGATTGATGAGTCAACACGAAAAGATGATAATAAAAGAGGTCAAAAGAGTACGGAAAGGTATAGAAAAAAGACCTGCAGTCAATACATTATTCATGTATCGGAAGGTTCAGTTTCTATAGACAAAACCCCTAACAATACTTCTTTTCATCATCGAATGATGCCTTCAACAAAGAAAAGGAACCCTGCTACTGTGCTGATTACGATTATTTGCTAGAGACAAAAATTGAAGGTTAACGCTATTGCAATAGTCAGTTTTTTCTTCCTTTGTTACCAGTATAATTTCAAAGTAGTATAAGTCAACAGAAATGCACGTAGCTATACTTTGATTATCATCAGAACGAGAGTACCAAGTGTCGATTGATGAGTCAACACGAAAAGATGATAATAAAAGAGGTCAAAAGAGTACGGAAAGGTATAGAAAAAAGACCTGCAGTCAATACACTATTCATGTATCGGAAGATTCAGTTTCTATAGACAAAACCCCTAACAATACTTCTTTTCATCATTGAATGATGCCTTCAACAAAGAAAAGGAACCTTGCTACTGTGCAAAAGTAATTGTACTTGTAATTCATAACACATCTAATTATAATTGAAAATAAGGCTCATTATATATTTGTATGAAAGATTAACATATTTTTATTCCCACTAGTCACAGTTATTTATTTTTTTAGGTTTAAAGTGATATAGTAGGCATTAAACGACCAATTAATTGGCTTATTACTGACTGTGCATTAGGACATACTCAGGATATTCTGAACTTGGACCATTTTTAACATTACATTTCTCGAACGATTTAAGTTTAATGTTGTACCTGATAATCGGTGTATGTTTTCAATAAACTGCTGTATATACAAAGACTATTATTTCAATGAAATATTACAATCTAATTGCTGGTTAATGGCTGACTGTAAAACATATGCACTTCACATAAAATAGATCCACGATTGATAGATCTCTTTGCCGATTTCGGGTTAATGTCACATCTGACAAGGGGTTCATACTGACAATAAACTGCTGCAAATACTAAATTATTTGAATAAATCAAGTCTGTGTACAAAGTCATATAATAGCACAGCAGAATTCTCGATATTGTAAGTTTTTTTTGTGATATAGTCTACTAGTATTAATTATACATTGATTATATTACAACACAGCAAAGCTTATACTATTAAAGTCCTTTACGTAGTATTTAAGATATCTTTGAGAACTTTAGATATCTAAAATAATAATAAAGGGACAATAAAAATAGAATTACGCAGAGTATGGGTGTATAATTTATTGTATAAGTTGAAAAGAAAGACCAGGACCTCTCAATTACACTCCCAAAAAGATCCTATATACTCTATGATTAAAAGCCAAATTACATGAGTTGAATTCTTATATTTTGGTGTATGGCAGGACAGTCAAGATATATCCTATCCTTAATGATGATATTAAGTAACTAGTAGCGCGAAAACCGTCTATCTTATATAAACAATAGAATTAATAAATTATGGTTTTTCTTTTACGCAACTATAATAAAGTACAGCTTGTATCCTGCATGGCTCTATTTTTTATTGCTCTTTTAAAACTAGTTTATTGTATTTTTATATCGTTTGCAATGAAATAAACTCAATGAATTCCAAAATACTTAATATCTCCAGCAGTGATGGTCAGATGGATAACGTGGGCCCCATTAAGGATGAATTTGTGTATCATCTAACCCTCTAGCCCAATGATGTGTTATTATCTTTCTTTTGAAGATGTATTTCATCTTCAATAGCTCGGTTTCAATAAAATGTGTTTTCACTGAAATGTGAATGTTAATGTCTAATTTGTTATTATCAAGTTTTGTGATAATAAGGCTTAAATAGCAACTGATGCTCGACTTAAGTGAGAATGGCAGCAATATGAAAACAATTTAAAGAAGACAATCGAGTAGTGTCATTGATTACTTGTGTCTTGAAAAAAAAATTAATATATATATATATATATATATGCTGGCTCATTTGAGTCGGGCTAGTTAGTACTTGTTAGCTATAGACTGTAAACAACAGTTAAAGCAACTCCAACGGACTTTCTACAAGCTTTGGTAAACTTCTAGTAAAATGATCACTGACCATTTTTTATACTAGGAATTCTATTTCTACAAATAATCACGGCTTAATACTTTTGATTACTTGTCAATGTTCAAAATGAGTCACTATATCTAATTAAATCTCGTTTTGTCTTGAATACTTTTAATTGACTAGATAGCTTATCTACATGTGTTGATATGCAAATTTTAATAGCCAAAATTAAATGCTTAAAACTCGGTAATTTAGTGATGCAATGTAAATAGAGCAAGCTTTAATGGCAAGTTCAAACAGATAACAGATAGAATACAAAAAAAAAAAAAAAAAAAAAAAAAAAAAAGATATACTAGTTTCCATTTATATACGAGATTATATAGTAATAGTAATCATAATGGAGTGTCCTTCATTTCTTTATATTGTTATATACATTTTGTTTGTGCTTGAAAAAGTAACTAGATCTTGTGTACCAAACCAGAGCCTATGGTAATCTGTGTTAATAGAAGCATACTTGAATAAATATTACTTACCATCTATGCCATTGTAGTAAAACCAGTTTTGGATCGGTAATTCGTTAGCAGATAATGTTCTCAAAATGTCTTGAGCCAAGATACCACCAACGATAGCAGATACAGGTGACATCTCAGTATCAAATAAAGCGGCGAGATCTCTGTGATAAAGTTAGGTGTTTGAGCTTACACCGTTTATTCCAATATAGTACCTTATTAAAGAATCATCTAGAATGCTTTCATCATCGATACCCATATCAGCAAGATATTTCAATTTGTTTGATAAAAGTATATCTCCATCTTGGGGTGTTGGTGATCTATGATATTCTTTCTGAAAATCAAGCAAAACTAGAACACAAATAAGCCTCTTATCGTATTATCATGTAGGAAATACTACTTACTATGAATAAGAAAAGTCATGGGAGAGATTCTTCGTTTGATTGCTTTCACTCTCATATCTGACCAGTTCTTTTTTAACGAGTTATCTAAACTATGATATATTTCAACGTGCTTGATCTTTTCCACGATAGGTGCTTCCTTGGAATCAGGGCGAGGATTGGACTTTTTCTCTCTATTTGCAAATGTCAGTGTCATATTTCTATGTTTACTTGATATTATAATACTCACTGAATGTAAGCATGTTCTGTGAGATCACAAAAGATATATCCAAACCACCCAAATGTATCAGCAGCATAAAAAGGCTTCTTGACTTTTCTTCTAATCTGATCTACGCGCGACTTTTGATAGCTGTTTAGTAAATATAGGTTGACGCGTGAATTTAACTTGGTTTACCATAATATCGTATTCAGAGTGAATCAAACAGACCATTGCAAACGATTCAAAGTATGCGTCTGGCTTTTCATTGATGTTTTGCTGATCAACAATGACCTCTACACGGGGGTTCAAGTTTCTGATACTGGGTGCTGCTGCTTCTGCTTTCTACAAAGTAAAATATATCAGAGACGCTTTACTTGGTACATCATTACACCTACATTTTTCCCCACACTTGTTTCATTGAGAAAGAACTGGGCTCCCAAATCGTATTCAGTGACATTTTCGTGGTCTAACAGAGTAATGCTTGCAACGCCAGCTAAAGCAAGGTTTTTGCAAACTTCATCGCTTAATGAACGCATACCAGCAACGAGAACGTTGGCTTTACCAATTCTATAATAATGTGTGCTTAGTATATTGGCCCTCCTTTTTTTTTCTCGAAACAAAAGCGTAGGCTTACCTTTGTTGCGCGTCAACGCCCCACAAACGAATTTGTCGGTCATAGATAGCAGCTTCGTCTGTTTAAAGAAATGTCAGTGGAAAAGGAATGCTTGAGATCTCAATAACGGCTTACTGACAAAGTACCTTTAGAGATCTCGGAAGTCATTTGTAGTTTATTGAAAGCAAAAGCAGGAGCGCGTAACTGACGATGATGTTCCCATTCTGTTGAAAATGACTGCTTTTTTTTATTTATTTATTTTGCAACTACAGCTGTTCCCGCTGATTTACAATAACTAAATTCAATGAAAAACTGAAGGATATATTTGAAAAAGTTTATTTGCCCATAGTCATCTCTGTGTGGAACATTATGGCACTTTCTACTCCACCTAATGCGATAGAATGGCAACGTTCAGCTTAGTATGACGAGTCTTCCTTTTACAGATTCACCTTAATGGGTCAGTTTGTTCATCTATGTATTTTGAGATTTGTCTAGTTCAACCTCAAACTCAGTCCTCGAAATTAGTTCAGTAAATCAGTAAATTGGGAGCGGAACGACTGTAAGTTTAACCTGAACAAGTTGAGATTTATTCAATCTTCAGAGTCTGAATCATTTTCATATTTTGGTGGAAACCAAACGGGCCTTATCCAATCTTTGCAAGCATTACTTTCAGTCTGCACTTCTTTCAAGCTTGTTGTCAGCTTCTTCATAGTCTTTCTTTTCTTGCTTTTATTGGCTTCTTCAACTCTTTCATCAAGGCTCTTAATATCTGTTGCTAATTTCTATATAGAGCAAAACAAACAGATGAGTGCTCAGTTTTATACTAAAAGTAATAATCCCCACTTCATACCTTTATTACTTCAAGACCTGATACCATTACTCCAATACCATGATCCTTGACAACTGAAACACTAGTTGGAACAGAAATCGTAGCAACTTCATCCACAACATATAATCCATTACAGGCCAGATACAACGTATAAACAACAGCTTCAAAACCCATAATGATTATAAAAGGGATTAATGTTGTCTTAGGGTCAATGGAGGCAGCAGGCGACTTGTCAAGTCTTTGGTTGATATTTAACTTGCTAGACAAAACGGCCTTGAGCTTGTCCTTATAAAACTTGCTTTTTTCAATTTCTTTTGCCAGCTCGCCTGCACCGGTATCAGCTTGGACATCTTGCTTTGTCAATGTGTTTGCTATAACTCTTAGATCCATTTTTATTTTCTTTCCAGCACGCTTACAGTTTGAAGGTATAGTATCTCCCCAATGTAAGATAATACCTGAACCACGGAAAATAGTTTCCATTAATGGTCCCCAAATTTTTACTTGGTAGTCGCCTTCTGAAAGCAACTTGTATTCGTCTTCATCAAAAATGTAACTGTCATACAAAAGAAGTTCCAACACAAACGTGTACAGTCTTTTTGTGATATTGTACTTTTCTGTTGTTTTGGCTTGCTTTATACATCCAATGTATTTCTTCAAGTAGCTTTTGTCGTCCCTTGAGTCATGTACTGCCTTTTGCAATTCTTCTAGTTGGTCAATAATGTTGTTTGTCTGTGAAATTGTACGAGTTGGGAACTGCTGCTTGACTTTGGCTTGAGTATCTTGATTAAAATTTGATAGTTGTGAGCCAGATGAATTGTCGGACAAGTCAATCACACCATTCATCCCAAGGGCATTAAAATAACGAGATTTTCTATCTGTAACTACAAGATTTCTTGCTGTACGGCCAATTGTTGTTCCTAATGATTCGTCTATACCATCGATAAATGTTTCATCAGTTTCTTCAAAGAGAGATGCAGTGATGTTGATTGTTGATGGTATTGTTGCGGCTTGCTTGGGTCTGAACTTCCGCTTTGCTGAAATGATAGGATATGACTCTTGCGTGTCGTTGATAAATGTTAACTCATTGTATTGTCTGAGTTGATTGTCACGTCTTTCGCAATCTAACATTCCATCCCAGAAGCTCACAACATCCCTATTGTTAAGCACCTAATCAAATATGTTATTAAAGCGTTCAAAATAATCAGTTGTTTGTCCTAATAACTCACACTATAGTTTGTGTCGATGATTAACTTTGACCATTGCTGAAAAGAAATATTGGCTGAATTAAGGGCTTTAAGAATGGATTCCTTATACTCGTTTATTGCAAGGTCTTTGTTTTTGTATGCGTACTTTCCTTTCAAGAAAAACTCTGGTAAGCCGTTGTTTATAAAAAAGTTTTGTTCAAGCCAGGCCATGGAGTTCCTAATTTTATACAAACGAATGGGCAAAACATCAAGCTCAAGTCGAATCGAGTACATTCGATTTTCATTTACCAAGTTAGTTGTTCAGTCATCTTCTTCAAGGTATAGAGAATAATATTCTAGAGAGAAACGTGTAATAAATGCGCAATCAAGGAGTGCAAGTCCTATCTGCGTCACAATGAGAGGCTGACAAGACGGATATATAAAAGGAAATGAGCAATGAAAAAGAGGAAAGGGAAAGAAGATAAAGTAAAGAGAGGAATTGACCTTGCTTCTGGTCTAGCTGTTGTTCAACGTCGAGATGAATCAAAAGCAAATATCTGAAGCAGCGATAAACGGTACATCATCAGAAATGGTTCTCCAGTGAGTCTGTCATATACACAGTAAGATACATGCGAAGGTTTGATCCGTCGACAAAAAAGAGAAAGGAAATGAAGGGTCGTGGAGATTAGTGGTAGGTGTGAGATGTAGCGTATGTTTGAGGATATGTTGAGGTCATCGGGAATGAGAGAAAGTAAAGTGCCGACGCATGAAAAAAGAATAGTGAATGAAGATTTCGCATTGTGTTACACAACTTAGTGAAGACAGTGTTACGCTGAGTTTTGAGTACATTTTATTAGCTACGATGTCTCGGCATAAAATATATTAGATTATAGTGTTTAATACACTATACTACAAGGTCACCGTGTAAGAATCAAGTGAAGTTACGATAATTTTGTTATGAGCTTAATGAATACGTCTCTGGCAAATCTATAACCGGACTTCACCAGTCACCAAATTTTCCTCATATACATACTTTTTACCTTTCGTATGTTTTTTATATTTGTATTTCACCCTTCACAACACCACTATTACATATTATCCCGGATTTCCTTCATGTATATATATAACAAACCTGCCATTCAATAAAATCTTAAAAGTGAAGGCTACTCTGATTCGATCTCCGAAGTATTTCAAGTCCGAATTTCTGATTTATTTTGATGATGCAAATGACTATAAACCAGTTTTACCAACTACAAAAACTCATTCAAATCACGTATTATAAGCCAAAATCTTGCGAATACATACGCAACCTGCTCAGTCTTTTTAACATGGTAAGGCTAATTTGATTTGAACATGCTTATTGATGTCCACTTTGGTTTGTTAAATTTAATAGCATGAATTTGGAAGATTATCATTAACGCCTTGTAAAAAGACTTTTGAAAAAAAAAAAATATGCGTTATACTTACGAAAAGACCTAATCGTTCATACAAAACAGACATCAAATTCCAAGATTAAAGGCGTCAAGGTACAGGATATTTCTAGAGCTCAGTAAGCAAGCCATACATTGCCGAACTTGCTTTAGCCATAGATTCTAGCTACTTGGAGAAGCTACTTGCTTCGTTATTCATTGTACTATGACGCCTTATACAATATTATTCCTACTTGATGCAAAACTAGTAACTGTCAGCGTATGGTAGTTGATAGTGAAGCTTCTAGAATGAGCACCATTCGGGCTAGTTTTGTTATTAAGCAAGGTATATTGTTATAACTATATAAAATGGTAGATAAATGTATTACTTTATACTTATTTATCAGAAAACTCTAACTATTGCTTTTTCATAATACGCTTTAAACTCCAAGGCCAAAGGCGTCAAGGTACAGGATATTTCTAGAGCTCAGTAAGCAAGCCATACATTGCCGAACTTGCTTTAGCCATAGATTCTAGCTACTTGGAGAAGCTACTTGCTTCGTTATTCATTGTACTATGACGCCTTATACAATATTATCCCTACTTGATGCAAAACTAGTAACTGTCAGCGTATGGTAGTTGATAGTGAAGCTTCTAGAATGAGCACCATTCGGGCTAGTTTTGTTATTAAGCAAGGTATATTGTTATAACTATATAAAATGGTAGATAAATGTATTACTTTATACTTATTTATCAGAAAACTCTAACTATTGCTTTTTCATAATACGCTTTAAACTCCAAGGCCAAAGGCGTCAAGGTACAGGATATTTCTAGAGCTCAGTAAGCAAGCCATACATTGCCGAACTTGCTTTAGCCATAGATTCTAGCTACTTGGAGAAGCTACTTGCTTCGTTATTCATTGTACTATGACGCCTTATACAATATTATTCCTACTTGATGCAAAACTAGTAACTGTCAGCGTATGGTAGTTGATAGTGAAGCTTCTAGAATGAGCACCATTCGGGCTAGTTTTGTTATTAAGCAAGGTATATTGTTATAACTATATAAAATGGTAGATAAATGTATTACTTTATACCTATTTATCGGAAAACTCTAACTATTGCTTTTTCATAACACGCTTTAAACTCCAAGGCCAAAGGCGTCAAGGTACAGGATATTTCTAGAGCTCAGTAAGCAAGCCATACATTGCCGAACTTGCTTTAGCCATAGATTCTAGCTACTTGGAGAAGCTATTTGCTTCGTTATTCATTGTACCGTGACGCCTTATACAATATTATCCCTACTTGATGCAAAACTAGTAACTGTCAGCGTATGGTAGTTGATAGTGAAGCTTCTAGAATGAGCACCATTCGGGCTAGTTTTGTTATTAAGTACCATCGATATTTGGTTATCTTTTAAACTTACTTTTTAGACGCTTTATTTCATATTATCCACACAACTAAAAAGTGCTTTAATGGCATTTTCCTGTACTATTTTGTATAAATAAGCGGCTTTCAAGCATAAACCAGAAGTTGGAAAAATTAGAATGCTTTCTACGTTTTCTCTAAATTCTGCTCTAAATATTACTATTATACTTACATGATTCGACGTACAACTAAGTTCTTTATATACTTTGCTGACAGGATTTGCAATTATCTATGTACTTTTATTATGCAAAAAATGTTTCGAAATATCAACATTGATTTAGGATATTCAGTTTTTTTGTAGGGGATCAAGCTCTTTTTATTTAAGGCTCTTTAAAATGCCAAATGTGAGAGGAAGAAAAGACTGATATAATAAGGTTAGAATTAAGTTGACAAGTAATATTAATAGAAAGAAATTGGTAGTTATAGAAGGAGAGTACTTATTAATGGCTATGGGTCGAGTCGAGCTATTGATTTGAGTACAGGCCCATTCAGTTGTTAACGTTGTAGTTATTATCACTACTACTTACTCATTGATAATTAAGCTCCGTTAGCCAACCAAATCCTCCGCTAAAATCAGCGATTTGAAAAACAGGGGAAGGGGTCGATCTCAAGACGAAAATTTTAAAACACTTCTTTAACTTTCTGGAAAGTCTAGATAACATTTTAAGGGTATATTTTGTAATTCAAATGCATAAAACATACATGAGTAAACATATATATATATAGTTTAGGATTTTTCATAAAGAAATCAAAATATAAGCGTAAAACAAATAAGAAAACGCTAACTACATTTTTGAATTACTTTAATATTCAAAAATAAGCGCGACATGGCCTTTAGGCCTTTCAATGTAGAAATTAAGTTTATAGAAGCTATGTCAATACATCATGCTCCTATCTAACCTTTATATTATGCCAAGATCGGATTCAAAGAAACGCAAGATAAAATTTCAGATTATTCTTATTAAATCGCCGCCAAGCAAAAAAATTATACAGTTCTATGCACAAAATTAGTATAATTCATTCCTAAAAGATTACTAATAGTATAGTCTAACCAGACCCATGTTTTCTGGATAGACCTATTTATGCTCCCGTTTTAGCGTCCAGAATACGTCAGAGAAATTGATACCAGATAGGACCCGGAAAAAATCATGGTTGTAGAGAGCGGTCTGGAATAACAAGTCGGATTTGACGTCTGTGTTCTCGAATATAACCCCCTTTTTTCAATTGGGGGAGGAGTATAGACTAATAGCAACGACTTAATCGTGCTATTATCGTTTCATTTCTTACGGTATCAGTGATTCAATCTGATCATCCATGTACTACTGTACTTTATTTGACAGTCTAGAGGCGGAAGGTTGCTCCAATTCAACAACCGGTTATATTAGCCAAGTATGGTAATTTCTGGTTATTACCTGCTAGCTTATATAGCGCTGATTTGGAGCAGATACACAATGTCTTGAGCGAAGATCTTATTAATGAGCCCATTTTCTCGGACTATCACCCAGCTACACTGATTCGATATGCCGTATAGCCTTGAAAGGTCCTTTGGATCTGTTGCGTTGTTTGACTAGATCCAACGTAGTTTATTTCCAACTTTTTTTATGGACGCATTGCATATAATAAAGGGGCCACTGAGAGTAAGACAAGGAGCTGCTTGGTGGTATACAAAAGCAGGCCCAAAAATAGTATTTTTTTATAGTATAAATACCTTTTCTTTACAGAAGAATGCGGACGATAACCGAAACGAGACACGAAGAAACGTTTAGTGGGCCAGCATAGAATATTTTATTAAATATAAACTTTTTTGATGATATTACACTTAGGAGAGTATGTAAGAGATGCATTTCTAATAAAAAGCTTATGGAAATACATATAAAAAGGACCTTTTCATTCAAGACGTTTTTGTCTAGCTGAATAATCTTTTAAAGAACGTTTTTCTCTAGAAACTACTGTATAAAAAAGCTCCAGAACATCCAGTCTGGGACTTTTTTTTTTTTTCCTTTTGTTCAGAAAAAAGTATTTATATCGAGTTGGTTCATTCTCATTTTCTCTCCCCTTTTCTTTTTCTACATTACACTGTATAACAATCAACTCTTTAATATATCACACATAAAATAGAATTACACTATGAAATCCACCATACTCTGCCTAGCAGCAATAGCACAGATCGCATTATCAGCAGTATCTGCTGAGCCAATCCAAAAGATTCCTCTTTACTATAAGCGACACAATAAACAAGAGTTTATAGCTTCTGCAGCAAAAAGCTTGGAAAATGGCATGCTTGGTGGTGTCGTTCAGATTGGAAACCCACCACAAAACCTCACAATGGCATTCGATACATCCACCGGCTTTTCTTGGGTTCGTGGTACCCAATGTATAAGTGAAAATTGTCTAGGACGTAAAGATTTCAACCCTGAAAACTCTACTTCTATCGTTTCTACGTACCACAACTTTACATTGAACTATGGCAAAGGTATTGTCAATACCACTATTTATGTAGATACCTTTCGCTATGCAGGATTGACAGTCGAGAAGATGCCATTCGGCAGCGCTTATGAAATGAAAGGTTTCAACAAAGGTTTTGATGGCTACCTTGGTCTTGGTCGAGATGTCAATCTGAATTCATCAAGTACTTTCTATGCAAAACGAGATATTCCTGCTTCAGGCTTTGTACCCAATGCTTTCCAACAAGCTTCAGGTATGCAAAGTTCTCAGTTTGGTATGTATACTGTCTCTACTGGCAGTGGATTCTCTCAATCCGGCTCTGTTGTTTCGAACGTTGCTTCCTCAAATGATGCTTCCTCGAGCCCTGTTTCATCGAATGGCGGCACTTTCAATGGTGCTGCTTCAAATAGTCCTGCTTCCAGCGGTGCTACTTCTAATGGTGCTACTTCTAATGGTGCTGCTTCCAACAATGCTGCTCCCAACAGCGCTACTTCAAACAACCGCGGTCCTAATGGTGCCTCAAACACTGCTTCGAATGGTGCCGCCTCAAATAACCATACTCCTAACGGTGCCTCGAACACTGCTTCAAGTAAAGAGGTCACTGCCGGTGGTTGGGGTGTTTTTAAACGTAATCACCATTATGAAGAGGAACCCGCTGGCTATCTTGTTTTAGGTAAATAGTTCTCTCCTATTCTATCCCTTTCCCCTTGATATTTAGAGATATCTTATAAGCTGGTGGTATTTAACATTCGATTTAATTTATTAGGTGGCATTGATCGAGATGCTATAAAGGGCGAATTGTATCACATGAAGGTGGTTCAAGAAGATAATGATTCTGGAAGCTGGGCTGTACATGTTGCTGAAGCCAAGTTTGATGATCTCTGGTTCCAAGTTCACAAAAAGGCAAAAGCAGTACTCAGTACATCCACAGATGTGATTGGCTTACCAAACGAACAAGGTACATATTGCACATGTAATTACATGAAATATATTAACTCGTAGTCTAGCTGAGCAATTCAGAAAGCATTGGTATGCAGAATACGATCAACCAGATAACACTTTTAAGATTCCATGTTGTTTGATGGACAAACTCTCGTCTTTCAAAATTCAGCTGGACAAAACGAAAGTTATAATTCCACCCCAGTACTGGAGCCATCCTCGCAAAGTAGATAATTGCTGTGAAATGTGTCGTACGCATATTGGAAAAAGTGGTTCTGATAAAGACTATGTTATTGGATATACCTTCACAAACGCTTTCTACACTTCTTATGATACAAGCGAGGATACAATCAGCTTGGGTATGAAGAAAAATCACGTTGATGATGGACTTAAACTATACCGCGCATAAAACTATATACATTATACTCTTTTCTACAAATTTGTGAAATAATACATTATACTTGCATCCTTTTGATCTATATGTTACAAATGATGAAACTTGATAATGAAATCGATAGTCTAGACCGACTTCAAAATCTCTTAGGACCGATTTACATTTTGAATATTCTCCATAATATCTCAGAAGCTAGGAGATGCATTCTTCATTATGTAAAGTTTTTTTTTTTTTATATCTAGAACACGAAGAAGCCTAAGAATAGAATTGCATGATCCTTCACATCTTTGTCAGCTTTATCTGGTACTAGTTCCGTTCTCTTTACAATGTATTAATAGCATAATGAGCTTCAAGAAACTTTAATTGTATCACCTCATCGGATAAACATAATACATATGGCTAATGCCCATATAGAGTTACTGAATGTTTATGTATATGAAACAAATATAGTTATACTCCGTCGATCAATACTATTTTCCTAGATGATATGAAATGTTTATCTTGCATATGATTATACATTCAAATAGTCAAAGTAGATGAATATGTTGTTGATACAAGCGGAAAATAGTATATATTTTTTCTTTGGACATGATCCAGACGCGATTATGGAACAGCGACAGCTTTACGTTTTGAAACCAAGCAATTAATGTAGATCATATATATTTACTTAATTACGAATATCATATATGAAAAGAACATTTGTGAAGCAAAGATTTCTATAGATGTAATAGAGTATTTTGTGCATATTGGTTTTTTCCAAACGGTTTGCGCATCAGATTTTTTTTTTTGCGCTCCGAATTTTTTTTTTTGCGTCCCCGAATTTTTTTTTTGCGCACAAGGATTTAATTTTTTGCGTACCTAGTTTTTTTTTTTGCGCATCAGATTTTTTCAGTTTGCGCATAAGTTTTCTAGTTTGCGTGCTTATTCTTCTCAGGATTTTTAAAAGTTTTATTTATAACATAATTTACTAAAGCATTGGCTCAAGAGTCAAACACCTATCAAAAAATGAAACAGAATGCTTAATCCAGTTGTGACAGTCTTCCACAGTAACCTGTTTTGCTGACTCAATAATCCTAGCACTCAAATTATCTGTTGCTGTGAGACAGTCTCTCTTTACGCCAGCTTTAACTTTCGACCAAAAAAGTTCAATTGGATTTAGGAAAGGTGAGTAAGGAGGCAAGTAAACAGCTTTATATCCGCGACTTTCAATGAGTTCTTGGACAGCAGCGACTTTGTGTATAGCAGCGTTATCTAAGATAAGATAGCGACCAGACATTTCATGCTCATCAAGTGTATCCATAACATTACTGATAAATTGCAAGAAGTGCTCGCTTCGTGTACCAATTCTTGCGTTTGCCTTCGATACTTCAGCTGCTTCACCATCATCTCTCTTTCTCTTCTTATTGGAAGCGCCTTTCTTCTGGACAGCCTTTGGCTTGCGCAAAGTTAAGTCAATAACTCCTTTCTCGCATATTGCCCCAATTATAGTGATCGTAATTCCCCTGTTTGAAGGAAGTACGATTTTAGCTGGTAGTCCCCGCTTGGATCTACCGAAATTTCGTCTGATGTGCATATTAAATCCTGCCTCGTCAATAAAAACGCAGTTGCCAAACCAATTCATTTCCTTATCACCCATCCACTCCAATACTCTCTCTCTTCGTTGCTTTAAAGTATTCTCAGAATTCCTCGCAGCAACAATTTTATCCAACTTCTTGAGGGTGAGGGACGCATGCTGAACAAGATGCTTATGAAGACCGGAAAGGGTGATCGACTGAATGTCTGGGAAAGCGGAAAGTAATGCATCTCTTGCCTCCCATAAAACAGCGGCAGCAGCAGTGTCATAATATTGACAAAGGAAGTCGGTATGCTTTGGCTCAAGCTTCCGATTATTCCCTCCCAGACGTGATACTTTTTTGGTACCTGGCAAACGCTTCTCCTCATCATCTTTGTATGTTTTCACATAATGTTGGGCTGTTCTTACAACGATACCCACAGTTAGTCCTGCTTGTCTTGCAGACATCCCTTGTTCGATGACAAGATCAAGCAGTTCTTGTACTTGAAGTGCTGAGTAAGAGCGATATGGGCCTCTGGTCTTTTTAGCAGTCGTAGTCTTGGAGGCGGTTCTTAGTTTACTTTCTACTACTTGTTGACTCGTTGTCGCCTCTTGTTGACTAGCTATAGGCGTTTCTTGTGAATACTTGAGAAAAGCCTGAAAGCTACCGAAATCCATTATCCTTTTTATGTCTGGCTCAGCTTCTTTGACAGGCTTCTTCTCATCTACACCTAGTTGCCATTCGTGCCATTCTAAGGCAGTGGTTTCATACAAATCCATTTGAACTTCTTCTTCTACTTCCATTGCAGTAACTTCAGGAATTTCATCAATAATGTTGAAGCAATGCATGTATTCATGGGGAACATTATTACACATTTTTACTTTAAAAAACTTGAGAAAAGAACAAGCACGTAAACTAAAAAAACTTATGCGCAAACTGAAAAAATCTGATGCGCAAAAAAAAAAACTAGGTACGCAAAAAATTAAATCCTTGTGCGCAAAAAAAAAATTCGGGGACGCAAAAAAAAAAATTCGGAGCGCAAAAAAAAAAAATCTGATGCGCAAACCGTTTGGAAAAAACCAATAGACTACTAATCAGATACAGCATTTGACCAATATTACACGAATTCTAGAGATCAGTGGATATTACTTGTACAAGATACTGCGATTTACTATTCATCTTTAAGTATAATATATCAATTATATTCTAATTCAATAAAAAATTCAATGGATTCAGTAGCTCTTTCTGAGCATGGAATACAAATCAGATGCAACATTTGACTGGGATTCATGGCGAGATTCACAAATGATCTACGGATGTGATTTATCTGAAATGTATGTTTAATCAATTATTGATAAGTATATCTATCGCCCTTCAGTCAAATATTGAGGGTAAAAAAAAAAAAAAAAAAAAAAAAAACTACGATGGTTCATTCTGTACCTGTATTATTCTTCAGACGCGAGATCAAGTTGGATGTTGTTGAAAACATGATGCATTTTTTTTTAAAAAAGAATTGAAAGGGCGCATTTTCAGGCCTCAAATTTATGAAGCGCGACAATTGAATTTTAAAGATATACTGTCTAATTAATACAGATTTTGCATTACTTCCAATACGTAGTTTTTTTTATATGTATATTCTTGTTGGTATAAAAGCGCAAATAGTGGTTGTATTTATAAATATTGACAAAATACAAAGTGCATAATAGATAACTCTACAAATGAGGTCAATCATTAGATAATGTCTACTCCATTAAATGTGACATTGAATCCTGCATATATTGTACTAAAAGAGTTTCTTAGCACTATCAGTTTTTTTTAAATATCAAAATGCAGATTAAAGCCTACACTATACTTTTTTTTTTCAGATACTGAGGAATTATGGTGATCCCCAACAATCAAAAAGAAAAAACCATAATTGCAATAGGATGATTTTTGAGTCAGCTTTTGACAATATGAATGGCAACTTTATTTTTTAGAATACTAACTATGTACTAGCGGCTTTTTTTTTTTTTTTTTTTTTTTTTTTGTCGCATTAACATGAATGTAGCCCAAGTTATCAAGCTTGAAGTATAAATCAGATGAAACGAGCTGATTAAAGGGGATCATACTTTTCATTCTCAATATTTCATTATATAAAGTTTCAATAACCTCCGAATGATAACGCAGTCCTAAGGACTGCTGTTTTCTATTACCAGCCCTGCAAAAAATTTTCGCGAAAAATTTTTCTCATATGAGAGTAAGGTTATAATCCGCCTTTCGTGTTTTCTTTTTTTACCTTCTTTCACTTTTTATAAACAAAACATGGTTGCCTAGTAAGTTTTTTTTTTCTTGTACTTGTATCAAGAAGAGGAAAAAGAATTCTGAAACAAGAGCTTTAAAGTATGCAATTGAAATTTTTATGCTTTGCTAAACCCAAAGTCAAAAATCTCTTTTGTCTACTCTACCTGTCTTTGCCTCTGCCTTTTTCTTTATTATAAAGAAAATAATGGATATTGACACTATCCTGGAGCGTAAAGGAGTTGAGGTTTAGCGGAAGAACCAGTTTCGCACTGTTTCGACTGTTGGGCCTTTAATATCATTCTGTTCGTGTTTACATTCAGGTGTCGTTTCATCTTTACAAAATATTTGAAGGCACTTTCTGAATGACGCGCAACATTTTTCTCAACTTTTGCTGATTCTACCTCGTAGATTCGGCACCTCTTTTATAGTTTATCTTCTATGAAAGGATTTGTAACCTGTGCTCTTTTGCTCGCGTTATTAAATGTATTATCGTTGTCATTTTGCTGCTTTTGTTCCAATTTCTTTTATGAAATGATAGGATCGAAACAAGAATTCAAATCTCGATTGATTCGCTTGTTATTGGATTCGATTTCCATCAACATTATTGGATTTTTGTTTTAACCTTTTGTTTTTCTTTGAACAATAGCACCGTCCCCACTGCCAATGACGTCCTCGTCCCCGAGACTCTCTTGAAGAAGAACAAGTCTTGTGCTAAGGCTGCTGAAGCTGCTGTCGCCAAGAAGGCTGAACTCCGTAAGGCAAGTATTCTTTTTAACTTCCTTAGATGTGATAGAAAATCGCTTTTTATGAACAAGTATGATGATTTGGGATTATTCCTATTCTAATGGCTAGATTGCACTCGATGCTGCCTATTTGTTAACCATCTTTCGGGGCTGATTTTTCTAAAAAAGAGTTGATTTTCTTTCACATCTTATGTTGTACTTTATTAATTACATCATTATTAACATTGTTCTTTCCTATTTACAGGCTAAGCTTGCCAAGAGACGTGAACTCTTCAAGCGTGCTGCCAAGTACGAGGCCGAGTACAAGGCCACTGAACGTAACGAGATCCGTCTCCGTCGTCAAGCCAAGGCTCAAGGTAACTACTACGTTCCCGCTCAAGAGAAGCTCGTCTTTGTTGTTCGTATCCGTGGTATCAACAACATTGCCCCCAAGCCCCGTAAGGTTCTCCAACTCTTGCGTCTTTTGCAAATCAACAACGGTGTCTTTGTTCGTCTTAACAAGGCTACCTCTGAGATGCTTCAATTGATCCAACCTTATGTCACCTACGGTTATCCCAACATGAAGACCATCCGTGGTTTAATCTACAAGCGTGGTTATGCCAAGGTCAACAAGCAACGTGTCCCTATCACTGATAACTCTGTTATCGAAAAGTCTTTGGGCAAGTACAACATCATCTGTGTTGAAGATCTCATTCACGAAATTGCCACCGTTGGTCCTCACTTCAAGCAAGCCTCTAACTTCTTGTGGCCCTTCAAGCTCTCTAACCCCAACAACATGTGGAGAGAACGTAAGTTCTTGAACTATGTTGAAGGTGGTGATACTGGTAACCGTGAGCAATTCATCAACAACTTGGTTCAATCTATGAATTAAGCTTGTCTGAATGGCTGACCATTTATCATGTGCGTACCTTAAGTGTGTATGTTTTGTTTATAATCTTTTACCTTGATTGTTTAGTCGTTAGTTATAATAAAATAATGAACTGATCAAATGCAATAAAATCTGTACATATACTATTTACCCAAACCAAAACTTTTCTGTTTATTTCCTGATAAATGACTTGGCGATTAAGTTTACTAAACATATTCCTTTTCTCGAATTGTTATATATAAACGTATGAGAGAACAGTACCGCAAGGTTTTGAACAAGGCAATGTTGTATGCGAAATAGACCAGTTGAGGGATTTATAAAACTTTTTTGGTTTGAAGTACATGTAATATAACTCTTGTTAATGTAAGGTAACGCATTATGCTTTAGTCAAATAATAATTTTAATGCCGTGTCTCATAAGTCAATAATAAACATACGCAAAGAATGATGTCTTTACGTCCACTGAGACTTTTGTTTTTGCCAAAATGCAATGGGTGCCTTTTTTTTTTTTGTATTTATTGAATTAATTTAAGGATCCATTATCACCTTTTGGTCTATATTAATTATTGGGGTGCTTCATAAACAGGACGATTACAAGGCGCATAATGCTAATCTGAGCTATAGTAGACATGCAAGTGAAGTGGGCGTGGCAAATATGCAAGTGTAATGGTATGTCCAGTTCTCTTGAAAGATAGTGGTACCTATCAATTACAGGCAGCAACCAGTCGTTTGTGAAGTAGCTCATCAGGCTCTGGATCATTATAGGTAGATTTATGAAAAGAGTAGATAGAGCTCTGCATATTTCATCCAAGCTTGGGAAGACTATGGACAGAGATAGCTGATCCAATATGTGAACACATAGAGTACTCTTGCCAATTGAGAAGCGATAATGACTCTGACATTGATTAGCCAGAAAAAAAAAATGAGAGAGAGAGAGCTTACTTGTAATTGTATCTCAGTGCATTTGGCAAATTGGGCTAGTCTGTAATGTTGGATTAATGCTATGTAAGAGTTTTAGATTAGTTATTTTTCTATGCAAAAGCCGCTACCAAGGGAGAAATACTCAAGGAGGAATGGAGAAATGACAGTAATGAAGCCATTTGAATTGAGTCCGTTATGGACTAGCTAATTGGTATCGATCAATGAGATGTGTTAGGAAGCCTGGATGCGAATAAGATGCAGAGCTATTAGCAGCGCCAATAGAGTCCCATGAGAATGGCTAGTCTAAAGTATTGATAGAGATAACGCCCATGTTCTTTATCTAAGTAACAGATGCGGTATCCATTGGATCTTCTTTCTATCTAGCTTGATTTGCACTTTTCTGAGTACATCTGGTAACTTGGGTTGATACGAAAATATTTGTGGATTAGTGGATCTGATTGTGAACATACTTGATACTAGTACTTCAAAGGCAATTGGGATACGTTGGTGTTCGCAGAGCAATTGAACATTCTATCTAAAGCTGATCAAAAAGAGAAACCTAAAAGCCATTGAATTTCCTAAAAAAAAAAAAAAAAAAAAAAAAAAAAAAAAAGATCAACTTCTCTAACATCTTGAGCAGGCGCATCTACTTTATTATTCAGTATAGTGTTAGGATAACAAAACCAATCTGTTGAGTTGTACGGTCTTGTTTGCGTAGCGGCTGTAGAAGATAACAAACTATTTGTAATACTATGCTCTGTGGGTGCAGCTTAATCAAGTTTAAATCATTATTTTTGGCTTGTACATGGTTTTCCAAGAAGGAACAGAGTGAAATGAATAGATATGTTTATGAAGCATCGTGTCAACGCTATCAAGCCAAGTATGAAGAGCAGGAACCATGCGTAGGACATGACATAGTCGACTGAGTAGTACACTATTCGCCGCCAGACTTATTTTCTTTGAAATATAGGTATCGTTGTTCGAACCGGCTACGTATACTTGAATCTTCATGAAGATAGCTCTTGAAAATCCGCTTCACTGACTCTTTGAAGAGCACAAGGGGTTGTATTGCCAGTTCATTTTCTTGATCATGCCACTGTATGATTAAGAATTCTTTGCGATCTAGTCAAGCTGTCAATAGATAGCTTTAACTAGAATCTCGTATTGAAACAAAAGTCAATATCAGTTACAATCCATCAAGCAAGATACAAATTAAAAACAAGAATTCTTTAGCACAGGTATTGGTTAGAAGATACAAGTCTTTAGTCTGTAGGTATTGTTGCATATTGAACTTTTTTTTTTAAAAAAAGAAAACATAGGTAACATAAAGTATCATGGTTATTGTTATATTTTAACGAGTGAATATACAGCTTTCTTGCAAGCAATAAGTTGTCTACATAAAAGAAAGCAATATCTTGACCCGACAGAGAGTCTTATTTCAGCTTGCTTATTAGTTTAATTATATCACTCAAACGGGCGCCTATAATCTCGCCAACTTTTTGTCCGTTTCTATAGTATACATAAGTAGCCGTCGTAGTGACTCCTGCGCTCGCTGCGACTGGCTAGAGATATCAATATAGTTAAGTACTCACGTATAGTCTTGGGAAAAACTTTTTCGTGGGTACTTACATGGAATGCATGTTTATCTACATGGCCAAAATCGACTTCGGGATTTTGATCAGCTAGAGATTTGAATATAGGACCC
The DNA here is from genome assembly GCA_026027325.1 of Actinomucor elegans. NCBI lineage: Eukaryota > Fungi > Mucoromycota > Mucoromycetes > Mucorales > Mucoraceae > Actinomucor > Actinomucor elegans. The sequence continues at coordinate 372,405 of JAMSLZ010000012.1, read as the reverse complement.
ATAAATGAGGAAGTTGAGCTCAATTCGGCCCAAAAGTCGACCACGACAAGCTTGTCTTGTTGGATGAGATCTTCAAATTCTTCTATATTTATGATTGATTTGAACATTTGTGTTGTGAAAGATAAGAAGGAGATAAAGAATGAAATATAAAAAAGCTTTTCTCTTGATGCATACAACCTGTGCCTCTTGACTCCCAGCTTCCCCTGATTTGTTATTTCGCCGTCTTTGTGTCACAGTATATGGCTCTTTTTGTTTGTAAATAAGCCTTGTTATCGTTACAATAGCGCATCAATTAACTTTAAAGGAAACATGTTTAGACTTTGTACAATGGATCTCGATTTAATGTATCCTGTTCTGTTCCCAAGCAAATATTTTGATTTAGCGATAACTTATGTTTCAGCCATGGCTCTAGTTCAATAATAAAAATAAAAACTGAAGATTTTTCTCAAGGCAAAATGAAAGAGCAACTGATCTTCATAGCTGCAAGATAAATATAATTTGGATTCATTGGTAGGAAGGCGCTGGGTACAAAAATATGTAGCCTAAATATCTTTTCCACAAAATGAAAGTCAAGAGAAAAAAAAAACACCTTCATCAAGGCTTCCAATAGATGCAGCGTATAGACTATTGATCAGATGTGATGATTGATTGGGATCGGGTCAAGAGGTCTTTACATTATTGGATTCAGTTTGTACAAACAAACGACTATTAAATGCTAGTGAGATAAAATAAAGAAGGTGCTTTAAACAAACAAAGAGGCTAGTAAATTCAACAGTTTATTCTACATATGGACTGCGCATTAAATGCTGCTACTTTAAATCGAGATTGGCCGAGAGATCTATCGATTTATTAGATCGAGATTACATGAAATGGATGCAACTTGCAGTGAATATCTATAACTCTTCAGCCAAAGAACGGCCCTAGCAGAAGTGATACTTCGTTTTGAATTTGCACTAGACGTCGGATGCGAAATTAAACTCGAACCGTCGATCAATGTAAAACTATTCTGATTTCCGGGAAAAAAAGTGCCCAAATTTTTTAAGTTTACTTTTCTTGCTAAGAACTTGTTTGATAATATACAAACATATCATCGCCGTACTTTTTTTTTTATCTTCAGGAAAAGATGAGTTAAGGACGCTTTTTTTTTTTTTAAAAAAAAAAAAAAAAAAAAAAAAAAAAAAAAAAACCAAGAAAAATCGACTTTTCGCCAGTATAATCTCTGTTTTTTGGAATAAAAGTTACTTGTTTTGTATGATATAAATTAAAGCATAGCCTACTTTTCATCTTACTATAAAATTTTTTTAGGTGTATCTCAGCATTTGTATTATTATAAAGTTGGTTTAAATAATAGGGAGACATTTTATTTGGGCTCCAATACTGGTCTCTGGTTTCATCAACAAAGAATCATTGAAGCATCGCAAACCAACAAGCATGTAATAGACAGAATAGTAATAGTGGTTGATGATGTCGCTACGATTCTTTTTTAAACCAACTTTATAATAATACAAATGCTGAGATACACCTAAAAAAAATTTTATAGTAAGATGAAAAGTAGGCTATGCTTTAATTTATATCATACAAAACAAGTAGGACAGATTATATTGGAAAATAATCGATTTTTCCTATTTTTTTTTTTTAAAAAAAAAAAAGCGTTCTTGACTCGTCTGTTCCTGAAGATAAAAAAAAGAACGACGATGATATATTTGCATACTATCAAGCAAATTCTTTTTAGAATATTGAAAGGCTATACTCTCAAAATGCAACTTTTCTGCTCTGTTAAAAAAAAAAAAAAAAAAAAAAAAAAAAAAAGGTTAAAGGTATGCCCCTGGGGCTTTTTCCGAAATAGGGCAAGTTAGAACTATTTTACTACATTGATTGACGAATTCGAATTTATTGTTGTATCTAATGAGTGGCATTTTTTTAGAATCTCCAATCGACCAAAGTACAAAGAGAATATTATATTTTACATTGCGTGCTTTGATCATAGTAGGCTTTTACTTTTGTAAATTGAATAGATCTCCCTGCCGATCCAAGTTTAATGCCGCATTGGATGGCTAATCCATGCTCAAAATAAAGCACTGAATTTTACTGGAACGGATCAGTTGGCAACACGTGTACTAAATGTTAACGATCTAACATATGATTACATACATGTCACCTGGAATTTGTAGATCTATCGATCTCTTGGACGATCTAGGAAATATCACATTTGATTATTAATTGATATTCAGAATGAGATGCTGCATCTTTTGAAATCTCCATTTAGATTGGAATTCTTTGATTACATGACATGTCTTTGTTCACATTGGCAGAATATCATTCGATAGAAATCGAGCATCGGCTGTTCTGTTGTCGTGGGATAAACGGTTCATTGTGATAGGGCATTATAATTTTTATTTGCTAATCCAATATACGTACAATGTCCAATCATACCAAGCACATGCTTAGTTAGTTTGTTTCAGCTGCTGCCAGTATATTTTCTAACGCTTGAATAATGGATTGAAGGCCAATTAAATAACCATGGTCTGGTTCCATTGGCAAAAGAGGAGGATATGTCATCTGATCCAAACGTTCTCCAATTTCCTTTCTTGTTACACACCTGGCAAAGTCAATCAACCTAATGTCTAGATTACTGCCATTATGGCCGTCATAGAGTATCAGTAAACTGGATCCATACAAGCGATAGCCTGGCAAATTCTTGATCAAACGTTCAAGTTGATAAAGTTTTGAGATGAGGGTTGGTATTAACTCGATCAGCAGCCTTGAGCCATCATGCAGGAATTGATAAATGGATTCTTGAAACAGGAGTTGGTTTGTTAAACGTCTTCCGGCGTATTTGTCTTGATAATCAAATGTATTCGTATGCGTTTTATAGACCTAGTAGATAGACATGAATGTTAGAACATGAGTACATAGCATACTGCAGGAATGTAATACTAAATGAAATAATAACAATAGAATATACAGCTTAATTTTTGGTAAAGAAATGGAGTGTACTTTATAGTATCTTTATAGTATTTTGGTCTTATTGATTATTTGAATTATGATTGTATTGTTTTATATAGGAAAAGAGAGGGGAATTGTAAATCACAGTTGATAATCTTTACCTGCATACCACATAGCCTGACACCCAGTTGACGGCTTGTAGACATTTCACACTTTAGTGTTTGACTGGCCATTTTAGTAGAGTTGGCATATACACCATGTTGTCTTGTGCCCATCTTCAAATCAAGTAGACAAGGTCTATTGTACCTTGCTGTCAAATCTTCTAACACGACATATTCTGTATCTTGAAGGTCTTTTTCATCTGTTAATACAACGTTTAACTGCTGTACTTGATCAAAAGATCTCAAAATAGACGGATACAATAGTGATTTCTTTTTTATTAACCTCAATGAACCCAAATAGTTTGGTAGAAAAGGAATCAATTGAGGATGATACAAGTACAAGTGCTCATAAAAGAGTCTCTCTCCTTGTGTGTTTGGTGTGATAGCTTTACAAATGGCTTCATGATAAGGCAAACGGTACATGGGAATATGGCCGCCTACTTTATCATGGTATGGTACCAGTGTAATGATGGGTATAAGGGTTGATGACTTTCTGTTCTTTTTGATATAACGCGTTGAATTGACTGATAATGATTTGGCCATAACTTTTTTTTTGGATTTTTTTTTTTTAATTTAAAAGAGAAAGAAAAGCGTACCTTATTCATAGTAGAACGCATTAATAAAGATTTTTTTTTTCCAAGTAGAGACAGAAAAAAAAATTAGAAAAGACTCGCCAAATAGGAATTCATTATTCTTGAATATGATATTTTTATGGAATATTACAGATAAGGCGAGGGGAATGCTAGGATGCTTTGGATTGATAAGGCGAAAAAAAATAGGTTTTGTATTTTTAAGGTATATATATATAGACAATTATGAGGTTTTAGTTTAAATCCATTTGCTCAGGTTCACTGTGCGTCTTTGTAGCAGCAACGTCAGTAGAAGCGGTGGTAGGTTTACTGGAGGAAGAAGTGGATCTTCCACCAGCTACACCTACTACGCGTAGACGACTTAACCATAACTCAGCGCGTTCAATTGTATCAGAAAACACATGAGCGACTGAGTTGATCATTTCGACGGATTCCCCACCAAAATTCAATAGTTTGACTGAGGTTTCATGTACACTTGAATCAGCCGGTTTCATGGCGGGAGAGGCGGCGGGAGAAGCAGTGGTAGAAGAGTTTAATATTGCCCAACGTGTAGGAAGAGCCAAGATGAATCCACGTACAGCCTGTTTCGCTTGTTCAGGTAAGCCTGTACCAGCGTATTTGGATATCACGTCCACTACTTTACGCAAAGTATCTACTATTTCTTTCTTGATACCAGCTAATGTAGTAGAAGCATTATCTCGAGTCACGGCTGTTTCTTTCTTGTCGTTTGATTTGGAAGCTAAAGAAACCAAGAATGTACGAAGAAGGTTCATCTGCTGATCGATATGCTGAGAAGCATACTAAATGTTTGGTTGGGGTTATGAGTTGTTTGTTATCAAAAAGTGCGCGTGCGTATTATATGTACCTGTAACCAATAAAGACAGTATCGAAGACATTTCATACTTTCTTCGCTAATAACTGCAGCAGTTGTGCCAGCTGCTGAGGAAGCGTGCATTACGATCTGATGCCATTTACTACGTGCTAAAGGTGTTTGACGATGACGGCTATTGTGTGTTGGTTTTGTAATAGAGTAAGGTCTATGTGGTGAAGTAGATCGAGAAGGATTACGCGACTTGCTTTTATGAGGATCTATGACAAGTATAATAGCGTGAATAACAGTCTAGTTGTATACACAATTGCGGCTTACATGTAGTTTCTTCTCGAGAATCTCTTCTTTTACGAAGACCTTCTGTGTCATCTCTTAAAGAAGCACGAGACAGAGCAAACGTAGCAGATTTAGCATCGTCTTCATCGTCTTCTGTTTCGTCTTTTGGAGCAACGTAATCAGGATAACGCTCTTCCAGCTATTGAAGGGATAGGTGAATGAGATGACATATTCTTTTCGTCTATTAGGTGTGTTCTTACTCTGTCAAGCTGCTTACAGCCCCATTCATCTACTGAAGATAAGGCATGTTTTCCAAATTTGTCGTAGATAGGAGTTGCAAAGGATTCTACCATTTCAGCACCGTATTTCACCACGTTGGAAGAGTTCTTTGAGCTTTCATAGGCTCTTAGGGCGGTATTGACGAGAGGAATGTTTGATACACGATGAATAAAATTTCTCTGCTGCATAGTATGATCCTCATCCATGGTTGATTCACTGGAGAAAGACAGCCTTTCATTGGTTGAAAATGATGAAGTAGTAGGTGTGGGTAAAGGTGAGCTTGGTGTAGTAGAAGGTGTAGACAATGGAGGCAAAGTAATGACAGGCTTATTTTCTATAGGATTATTAATACAAAGATTATATATTTATATATATTTATTTACCCTTCTTTATATTGGATAATCTTGCCATATCACCTAATACTTCAGCAGCTATCTTTACATCAGGATCTTGAATATCATTCGTAGTGATGACATTCTCTGAAGAATGAACTAGTTGAGTGATGGACATGGGTGAGTGCTGAGTCATTGTATTGTTGAAAGAAAAAAAAAAGAAAAAGAAAGATTGGGGAAGAACTGTTTCTTTGCAGTTATCAAATACCATGTGAAACCTGACCTCCAAAGTTGTATTTTCACGTGTCTTCAATAGCACTAATACGATGCTTTTTTTTTTTCAAAAAAAAAAAAAAAATAAAAATAAAACAAGAAAAGCTAGTTAACTAACAAATCAAGCAAGGTCTGTGCTTGTTATCAAACTACGCAAAAAAAAAAGGATCGATTTTTATGATATAAACACTGTAATAAAAGTGCAAATTTTTTTTTTTTTCCTTGAGATAACCCCAATCATTTTTTATATCCATCATTTTGTTCCCTTTTTTAATCTAATTGCAGATGCCTAAAAACTGTAAGAAGATTACTATATCAAGCATCCACTAAGCACCTTACTTTTTTTTTCGATATAGATTACTGTGATTTTTGTCAGTGCACCTTTCCTGATAATAAAACTAATAGAAGAAACCATAATGAAGGTTCCACTCATCTGAATAATCGAAAGCTACATTACGATTGGTATAAAGGTAATAAACACATAATAAATGAAGCTTGTATTCATCTATTTTCAACCAGATCCCTCGATATTTCTTCAAGAACAAATGAATAAATCGCCTTGTAGATACTACCAACAGCAAGGCTATTGTGAATTTGGTCTACTATGTAAATACAGCCACATCACCTACGATGCAAACACTGGTAAGTTACGAGAACAACCCTAAAGCAGTTATTAAACTTCAAAAGGTCAAACCATATATCCACCTGAGCTGATTCAATGGTTTCAGCTGCAAAAACAAGAAGCCACGATGGATAACAACACCATGCGTCCTGCCACTGCTCCAAGACGCTATAAACTACCCTCCGGTTGGAAGGTAAAGGATCTACCACCTTCTTTAAAGCCGCCACCTTCAAGACATGGCTACAATTGGGATATCAACACGGTTGGTACTTGGAGTTTGTAAGGAATCCACGTGGTGACACTACAATCACCCAGAATAAGGGCGTTTATTCACAGTAGTACAGTTTCGGCTCCAGTTCCTTTTTTTCTTCTTCTCATGCCTTCTATTCAGCAATCTATCATCCATACTATCTACAAAACTCGTTCCGTATGGACTAATAAATCATTATCGTTTCATACTTGCATACCCAGGAAACAAGTCTACTTTGATACTTTCAAGTTTGTTGAACGTTTAGAAAAAGAAGGCTTCTCTACTGAACAAAGTGAAGCTATCATGAATTCGTTACAAAAAGTCATTTCAGAAAGTATGACTGACCTCGCTCGCATCATGGTATCCAAAGCAGAGCGAGAAAAGGTAACAAAGAGTTACAGCTTTCCACCTCTATAACCCCATTAACAAGAGGTTAGGCCATTTATGCATATAAAGTCGACTTTGCCAAACTCAAATCCGAAGTACAATTGATTGAAAGAAACGATTTTACAATGATGAAAGCCGAAAATGATCGTCTAGAAAACGAATTAGAGAAATTAAAGCAAAGATTACGCGAGGAAATCACAAGAACACAAGCCAATGTGCGCTTAGATTTAAATCTAGAAAAAGGACGCGTGCGGGATGAGGCCAGTGCACAAGAGATCAAAATTAAAGAAACTGATACACGTATTGAAAGTGAAATATCTGGTTTACGGACTCAAATGGAGGCCATCAAATTTCAAATTATGCAATACATGATTGGTACTATGACAGGTGCTGGTGCCTTGTTCTTGGCTTATCTTAGAATGTTCAAATAAAGCACTCTTTTATATAGTATCATAAAGTGTGTGTATGTATGTGTGTGTGTGTGTGCGCGCGTGTGTGTGTGTACATGTATACAAAATTTGTCCAAAGGGTATACTGATTTATCGACCATACTTTTGCCATTCCCATTCACGATTATCCAAAGGACATACTTGACGACTCTTTAACCAACGAGATATACAATGGAAGTGAAAAGCATGCTGTCATATAAATTAGCTTACAATAACACGTACATAAGCACACAGGTACTTACGTTACAAATACCCCAAGCAACGGTGCATTCTTCAGAAGTGGCTGATGCTTGATTAGCTTGACATTCAATACCTATAATCGCACGCATGTTTAAGTATAGAATTCAACCGCAGTTTTTTTTCCGAAATTCTTACATAAATCCATAATATGATTTCTACAAATGGCACAATTATCTACAACAATATCTATAGATTGGCAAAGCAATTGTTAGTTGTAAAAGTATCAGCTGTTGTACTCCATCATACCCCAAGCCCAAAGAGCAACGGCATTCCACTGAAAACTTGTTAATAAATAAAATCGTGCTACTTCCAATGTGCTTCATTCTCACCTTTTTGACTTCGAAACGAGGCTTTTCTTCCTTTCCTTTTCCTTTAACTTCATCAACAGTCGTGTTATCTGCAGGTGCCGATGCTGAAGCAGCAGGTGGGTCAATATCCATTGGTGTAGACATGTTTATAGAAGCTATGAAAAAAAAAAAGATAAAGGTTCAAAGAACGCGTGAAGCGAACGCTTGAGTTGCCGCTATTTGAGTGACGTATAACAATATGCTCGGTTTAAAATACATATATATATCAGCAATTAAATCAAGTGCTGCAGTAGATCAGTAAAAAGGAAAAAAAGGAAAAAAAAAAAAAACAATAGAGAACTGGATTCACGCCTCGTAAACATGCAATATCATAATACATCTTGCAAATGCCAGATGGTAATGTATGAATTAACAGTGTTTGAACTTCCAGAAATGACTTTTGATTTCCATACGTCACTGAAAAATACAATCCAAATGTTATAATTGACCCCTATATCACTTTAAAATGATGCAATTCGTACCTTAATAGTTGCTGGCACAGAAACAGGTTTTCCCAAGAACAGTTATAAAACACTCGCAGCTCTATCATGCAACACTGTTGTGTCCTTTTAAAAGTACATATCAGGACTGTTTTTTGTTGCAGGAGAATGAGTAGCTTAAACATGGCTCCAACTAGCTAATGAAGCATCACCCAGCCATCTAAAGCTGAACACGCTCTAGCAACTCTTTTAAGCGTACCTCCCTTTTTTTTTCCCTTTAATTCTATGACAATTATTCATTGATCAAGACCTACTCACATGTATCTTGTGTCTAGCCCATGATAGTAGTTGAAATATATATATAAGTACACACTAACATAAACCAATGGGATGCATAAGAAACAATAGACAATGAACAATATCCCTGGATACTATAGTATGTATCTTGTGTGGACCTTGTTCCTGGGGGGTAATTGTAAAACAAATGCATGGAACATTTTTTGGTTCCTGTATCTATATAGTAAAATGAACACAAAACAATTAAATAATAGAGCTTGGTTATCCTAGAAAGTATATTTAGAAATGTCACAATGTATTCAAAAGTGTATTGATGTGCGTCATTATCATCCGTAAGGTCATTGTTCAAACAAATCATTGTGATATATACTCCTGGACAGTTAGTACTGCCAATAACAATCTAGTTATTGAACACATTTATTTATACAATGAGTTGAATAAGGACACATTTTGCTACTGCATTCTTTTCGATACTAATACTGTACAGATTCGTTATGATGATTCATTATTATGAAATAACATTTAAACAGCACAAAAAGTACGCTGATGATATATCAATATATATATATATTTAATCAATTAAAACCATGGCAGCAGCGACTGAAATGAGCACAAAAGCAAAGGTAGGATGGGCGATTGCCTTTATCCTTGTGATTATTGCCCTTATTTTGGGCCTTGCGCTTACAGGATCGATCCGAGTCAAAGTACCTCAAAAGGACTACCATAGTCACGGTCATTGAGGCTGATACATATCAGACTCAAATTAGAGCTTAGTACTATATATATTCTATTAAATAAAAAAACTTTTAATTACAAATTGCGTATAGCCAGGATATGAAACCTAAATAGAACTATCTTAGTTTGTACTTTGGGCTTACTTGATTCATCATCTTTACAAACGTTACGCTTTAAATAGCTCGTGTAGATTTCATTTTCGACCTATCCAGTCCTATAGAATCACTTGCTTCTGTATCTACAGCCAATCAAAAGGAAATGTATGCATGAATGTCCAAACCATGGTATATCGAATTGGAATAGTAGCTGTCCTTTTTCAATGAATGATGAAGCGGTAAACGGATTATATGTATGATTAGAGATATTGTTTCAAATGTACATACCTACATGAAACAGTATTATAGCAGGCAGGATACAGTTCCTTGCGATAATCCAACAAGCCATCTATCAAACAGCATATGACGTGCTTGTCTTGCTTTGGAGAATCAGCAGGCAAGGCCAGTATTTGACTGTGGATTTTCGTGAACCTTCTTTTTATTAAATTTCCATTCCAATGCCCTTTTGAAATATTCCTTCTTTTTCTCTTCACATAACATTATGGAATCGATTCTTGGGTTCAGTTCAGCAAACTGCTTTATAACAGAGCTTTATCCACGTTCATTGTTTCATTCGAAACAGCCGCAGCAACCAAGGCGGCAAACCAACCATCATCTATCCATTGCCATTGAAAAGACCCACAAGAATAGACGCAGTTCTCAGCTTGTGTCCCCTATGGAAACCATCTTGGAAGAAGAAGATTATTCGGTGTTTCCATCATCTACTACCTCCACTTCTTCTTCTTTATATTAATTCAAAACACTATGTAAATACAATGCACACTCTTTTTTGTACAGGTGCCATAATAAAATAAAAACATCATACTATATTTATTCTTTTAGATTAGCCTCATGATCTCATCATAAGGTATTCTCTGGTACTTCATAGCCTTCTTCAGCCAACCAGATGGATATGTAATTCGCACAAGCTTGAGCAATAGGGTCTTGATCCCAATTGGAGTCAGAGTTACGCATTGTATTCAATAGCTCTGCTACCACGTCCATCACTTCTGACAGGGTAGTACGGATCTTTAGTAGCATTTCCGCTTCCATACCCGAACTTTCGCAATGAGCAGCTAAATATTCCATACCAGCCTCCAGTGTTTCAAGATACACACGTACCATGAGCTGTTGATTTGTAAGCGTCTCAGCATTCATGGTTTTGTTTGATTCATCTTGCTCTTTCATCACACGATCATTGATTTCATCCACAAGTAGTTTAGCTTCAATGGCCACTAGATGGATCACCAGAGCGGGGAAGCTGGCAATGGCATACGCCTTGTTGGCTGGATCGCTGGCTTTATCGGTGGATGCTTTTTCCTTCTTGCGCTTAGCTGCTTTTGTATCTTGCAATGATTTAAAAAACCAGTCTGTTCCGAAATGTTGAAGCAGGCAATAGTTTAATGTCAAGGCAGCTTGTTTTTTGGAGCTCGCTATTGTAAAGATGCATTAGATTGATTTATCTCTCTACTAAGTCTTTTTTTTTTTTTTTTTTTTTTTTTTTTTTTTTTTTTTTTTTTTTTACTTGCGTATTTTGCTAGTTAGAATCTGTCTCAGGCCATCCAAAAAATCGTCCAACCATTTTTGCAAGTGCTTACTTTGTTCTTGTTCTTTTATGAACTGTTTCATGATCTAACAAAATGGTTTAGAAACTGTTTTGGAGATCCTGCTAAAAAAAAAATTTTTTTTTTTTACCTCTTCGGGTACAGTTGGTATCACTTGTCTCAAGATATCCAATGCTTCGAACTTTAATGTCTTTTGATCGTGCTTTAAAGCCTTTGACAGATAAGATACCAAGGTAGCTAATGAAAATTTCAAGGCCGAAGACAAACTAGGTATCTTTTTTTCTACTAAAAGAAAGGTTGACCATCGATAGACCGAGGTGATGACATTAGTGCACTTTTTTTGAAGCTGTTCATCATCGCTTTGCACCAGGACGCGCAAGATGTTTTCAAGGACATCAGGATCCAACATTTTCACTAGGCCTTCTTTTTGCACTGCTATAAGCGAGAGAATGAGCAGTACCTCGCTTGTGGTCTCTGTTTCATCATTGGGTGTCAGCAGCCTTGACAGGGCAGGTATTCTATCGACCATGTTTTGTTGAGAGGCAAGTTGAGGATAACGTGCAAAACAACTGAGCACATTTACAGCGATCTCTTTTAATGTAGAGTCAGGTACTTCGCCATCAATACTATGAGCTATAAGAGATGTTAGATCGCGTCCCTATACAGCAACAGGAGCTTACATGTCCTTAACAACCGCTCGAGAAATTTAAAATTCATTTGCTCAAAGACTTTTTCCACGTCTTTGTTGTTGTTTTGATCAAGCAGTTTGGGCAGCATGAGCATGCCAACGAATTTGGATTCATTGGAAGCTGAAGGCACGATCATGGATAAACAGCGGTCGATCTCGGCCGATCTGTCTCTTGTTGAGCTTGTCACGGTTTCCATTTGTGTTTCGAGTTGGTTTATACCGAGAGAAAGATATTTTGATTTTTTTCGGTTTGGTTCGAAATGGACGTTCTTGCTGCTTGAGCTTCAGCTTATCATGATTGGCTGGCTAAATGTACAAAAAAATCCAACAGGATACTTTTTTTTTTTTTTTTTTTTTTGAGAATGCATTAATTTTTACTTTGAAACATTTAAAGTGCACTAAAAAAAAAGCGCCTTGGTAGGTATAAAGCAGTTTGGGAAAATAATTAAACTATGTATTAAATAGTATGACAATATAGTCTTAAATTTGGGAAATTGTTATCTATTTTTTGATTTTCAGATTTTTATACTTGTAATTTGATTATTGATGTAGAAACAAATTTCATATAAAACGTATAATCAGGCTACAGTATAAATAAATTAACGCTTTTTAATTATTGATCATGCCTCAAATCTACGAATTACATTGTTAAATAAATTGTTAAAGTTGATAGATGAAAATCACAAGGAGAACCTGGCAGCAAATTCTTCTGCGCGTTTTATTGGTGGACGGAGTCTCAACAGTAAATATTATGATGATGATGATGGCGTTATAGTATGATGATAATATATGGAAATCTAGTTAAATATCTATTATTTACAAAGTAGTTTTTGTATAATAAAAAAAAAGGTTTAGATCATCAAACAAGTCATTTGATAAAGTATGTAGATAGCTTCATTGCGCATTGAGTGATGCGAGAATCGTATCTATATATCAAACGATCAAGGAGCTGACTCGGCTGGTGACCCATTTTTGTTATGTATAATCAAGGTATGTATGTGTGTATGTGTATGTGTGTCAGAGCAATATAAGAAGGGGGGGTTTATTAACATATGTATAATGGTAGCAACTAACACAAGATATTTTGTAAACTCATATGCTTTGTTTCATCATAAGCAGTAGTGGTAGTTGTGGTAGTAGTCGGTCTAGAAGTAGTAGCAGTAGCTTCCTGTGGAGGAGTTAAAGGAGTTGCACCAGTAGAAACAATAGGTGTGCCAGATTTAATGACATCCATTGGCTTTAAACCCCTCTGCGTGTGTTCCGCGATAGATCGTCGTTCTGTCGCTATTGTACTACCATCTTCATCTTGCTTTGTAGGATGTACAGAAAATTGATTTGTAAAGGGCTCCACTTCTTTTGGTAGCATGGATTTAGCGGTTTTTACTTTGAGGTGGTCACCTTTTAGCAGCTGATCGCTGGTTCCACCTGATTTTTCATCCAGTTTCTTGACAATGTCTTTGAGATAAGTGATGTAGTCGATAGCACTCTGCAATATAGACATTTTGTGTAGATTATCTTGTTCCACACAGGATGGTATTAGTTGTTTCAGCTGAAAGATCTTGTCGTTGATACGTTCACGTCGTCTTCGTTCTATAGCACTGTGCGATACCTTTCTTGCTTTTTCACGTTGATCGGCGGTTGTGGCAGTAGGCCCAAGTCCAGGAGAGCTAGAGATAGAATTATGACGAGAAGCAGTTGTATAGGGCGAGGGAATTAAAGTCGGTGACATTTGCTGAAGCGTGTAAGGGTGATAAAAGGGTGATAACGGTGTTTGAGGTTGTGGATAAGGTGACGTTAACGGCGATGTATCCGAGGAAGTTTTGGGCAAGATGCGAGGTGGTTTTCCTTGCACAGGTGAATTGATGAAAGGATGTTGCTGTGGACTGACTGGGAAGTAGATGGGTTGTTGGGGATACATGTAATAAGGCTGTTGAACTACTGCAAACTGGCCATTAGGATACTGCATCAAAGGCGGCGGTAGTGCAACCAATGGAGGTGCATCTTCCTTGACTATTGTTTGACGCTTTGGTGATGGAGATTCTGAAGAGGTTGAAAGCTTTCTTTTACTAACTGTCATGCTATACGCGTTATAAAGATAAAAATAAAAAGAAAAAGAAAAGAAAGAGATAAATCGATTATAAATAAGACGTGTGTGAGAAGCTTATGTATATAGGGGGGGCAGCTATTACCAATGAGTATTTAGAAACGCATAGCATGGACCTTTCATATCTCCAATTGGTAAGGACATGTTCTAGCACGTGTGTATCTGATTGGACCCTTGGATGGTCACGTTTATTAATCCAAAAGGATAAATAATAGCCTCTTTCAAAAGATAAATTTTTATATAAGCCCAGATATACACTGTTTCCTAGAATCTATGTTGCACGTTGGCTGACAAAAATAGAAGTCGTATGTACACATAAATTTTTTCTTTTTTTTTGCGCTCAAATGAGAAATCAAATGTTGTATTCACAGGGCTGGTAAATTCATTATATAAACACATCAGCTTTTTGAAGCCTGAGCATTTTTATCCATTTTTACACTTTATGTATTTTGAAATGAGCTATCATTTTTTTTTTTTTTTTTGTTGGTTTGTGGCTGTCCTGAACTTCTTATATTTAGACTATTATGTCGTTGAGGAGGAAGTGTACGTCCTTGAAACTGTCAGTTATCGCATGAAATATTGGCATGCTGTATCTTGTTAGTAAAATTTTGAGCCTGTTACTATGCATATCTCCCCAAGACAAAAGATATACAGATATTCATATGAGAAAAGCAGAACTCATCTCTACTACCTTCATGAACTAGGATAGAGTAATAAGATTGTTTAAACTGATGTTTGAGAAGGTTCTGAGTGTATCAGCAGCTGCAAGGCGGTTAGGAATTCATGTCCGATCAGCGTAAAAGCTAGCACCTCACTGGGGAGCACCGCAACATCGACATACGTATCTCTCTCCATCGTTTCACTCTGTTCATGCGCACGTAAGCAACGCTCTATTCATTTATCTGTAAACGATCTATGCTACGATTTATGATAAAAGCCATCTCGGGTGTCGGATCGGTAATAGGTAAAGCCCAAAGATTCGCATAATAATAAATAAAAAAATAAAAAATAAAATCAGTATATGTAGTCAGATGACTGAGAAGTTGTTATTCTTATATTCCGTTCACAATTGGAGGGTATATCAAGCTTATCTGATGGAATATATGGCTGTGTTGTCTACCTTTGAGGTCAACTCCAAACACGTGTACGTTCAACGCCGAGATAATGCGTATGGATAATCTATGCAAAAAGCTTTCTTCTTTTATTCATTCTGACCGTTGCACAAGGTGCAAACGGCAATCGAAAGCACGTAACTGCTTAGAATGGGTAAGGAGTTCTTCGCGGTCGAAAATCGTGAACTTTCTTTCAGAAAGAATCTGACCAATGACCATCTGTATATATCTCGCTGTTATTGGGATTATGAAGTAAGAAAGATCACAGTATTCAAGAATTCAACAAGCTGTGATCCGTGTAGTTCTTGCACCACAACAGTACTCTCCTTTTTTGTCTTCAACGCTTTGGGATTCTCTCTCTCCAGTAATGCCATTGTCTGGAATTCGAGTAGCTCTATTCTCGACAAGTTCAGCGCTAGTAACAAATTGTCCCGCTGTAGGTAAGTACCTTGAATGATTGTATTCATTAGTTGAGTATCATCTCACTCTCCATGTAATTGATCAGTTCTGGCGCCAAAGATTATATCTTCTTAATGAAAGTTTGGTTTTAGTGATATATCGTTCAGAAGATAAACTCTAAGCTTTTTTGTATGGCTTTTCAAGTATGCCCTGCCAGTCAAGTGCCCGAGGGTCCTGTGGTAGAACATCGCCATCTTTTAGTTACACTAGTTAATAATATGAAAACTTGTCCTATTGTTCCTTTAGTGTGACAGTTTAAGGACGTATAAATAAAACCAAAGATGTCTTTCTCCCTACAAAAAATAAGTATGTATTTCTTAGTTTTTTGTATCTTTCAGCTTTATTTCTTTTAATTTGCAATTCATTTACTGAATTCTACCTTTCATACATATATTGGAATGAATGGGTAATTTCAATCAATCTTAAAAGAAAGCAAAAGGAAATACTGTGAGGCCGTTGGATGTCTAAAATAACAATAACGAAACTATGGGAATAGAATTACGTAGAACGTGGGGTTATATTTATTATACAAGTTAAAAGAAAGACCAAGAACTCTTTATTACGCAGATTGAAATATATTCAATATCACATGGCTGCATGATATCAGAAGACTTTGTTGATACCATATCACTGTACGATTAAGGTCTTGCCCCAAGTGCCACATTTTTTTTTCGAGTGCCACATCGATTCTGGGAACAAACGTATTATTGTACATGTATATCTTGGCTCTGATTGGTTAAATAAAAACCAATCAAATACTAGAACTTCAAAAAAATTTGCCAGTCGCGTTATAGGTCGCGTTTTTTTGAATTCCCGACATGTCAGTCAAGTAGTTATACTATCACGAATGTTACACTTTCTTATTTAACGTTCACCCCATTGTTATAGAAAGGGTCTACTTGCATGAAAGACTTGCTCTTTCTCGAGAAAATCTGCTCTTTACCCTTTTTTTTTATTAATTCGATTTATTGCAACTCGTTTCGATTTCTCAAAACAAATTCTCGTGTAAAGTGACGCGTTTATTGCCTCGAGCAGAAAAAAAAGCGCGTGTCCTTCTTAAAAGAAACAGAAATAAGGGATCACGGACTTTTTTTTTTTTTTTCATCTTTTTTCCTTTTATTGGAGTCTTTTGGTACCTTAGCTTTTGCCAGAATTTGTAACTCTTTTTTAACACCCTAAAACTACTATAATATAATAATGAGAGAAGTTATTTCACTTCACGTTGGTAAGTCAATAGGAATCAAGGATACTCTAATAGAATACTCATTCACTTTGTTAATAGGTCAAGCTGGTGTTCAGATTGGTAATGCCTGTTGGGAATTGGTAAGTAGTAGCAAACTGTTGCCTTAATGACATCAAACTGACCGTTTTATTCATAGTATTGCCATGAACATGGTATTTTACCTGATGGTCGTTTCCCTGAAGGTACTCATGTCAATGATCACTCGTAAGTTGAAAGAATCTCAACATGTATCCTTTGATTCTTACTTTTATTCAAGGTTTGAGACCTTCTTTTCTGAGACTGAAGGTGGCAAGCATGTGCCTCGTACGGTCATGGTTGATTTAGAACCTTCTGTCATTGATGAAACCCGTACTGGTGCATACCGTGAGCTTTTCCATCCTGGTAAATAGTAACAAAGTAGTGGCATTTTTTCTACATAATAGTAACCTGTTATTTTTTTTATTATTATTATTATATCTCAGAACAATTGATCAGCGGTAAGGAAGACGCTGCAAACAATTATGCTCGTGGCCATTATACTGTCGGTAAAGAGATGGTTGATAACGTTCTCGACCGTATCCGTAAATTGGCCGACAATTGTTCTGGTCTTCAGGGCTTCTTGGTTTTCCACTCTTTCGGTGGTGGTACTGGTTCTGGTTTCGGTGCCCTTTTGATGGAGCGTCTTTCTGTGGACTATGGCAAGAAATCCAAGTTAGAATTCTCTGTCTATCCTGCTCCTCAACTCTCTACCTCTGTTGTTGAGCCCTATAACTCTATCTTAACTACTCATACCACCTTGGAGCATTCTGATGTCTCATTCATGGTAGATAACGAAGCCATTTACGATATCTGTCGTCGTAACTTGGATATTGAAAGACCTACCTATAGCAATTTGAACCGTTTGATTGCTCAAGTTGTCTCTTCCATTACTGCTTCTTTGCGTTTCGATGGTTCTCTTAACGTTGATTTGAACGAATTCCAAACCAATTTAGTTCCTTATCCTCGTATCCATTTCCCCTTGGTCACTTACGCCCCTATCATCTCTTCTGCAAAGGCCTTCCATGAGCAAATGTCTGTTCCAGAAATCACCTACTCTTGCTTCGAACCCAATAACCAAATGGTCAAGTGTGATCCTCGTAATGGTAAATACATGGCTTGTTGTTTGCTTTATCGTGGTGATGTTGTCCCCAAGGACACAAATGCAGCCATTTCTGCTATCAAGACCAAGCGTACTATTCAATTTGTTGATTGGTGCCCTACTGGTTTCAAGGTCGGTATCAATAACCAACCCCCTACTATTGTTCCTGGCGGTGATTTGGCCAAGGTACAACGCGCTGTCTGCATGTTATCCAACACGACAGCCATTGCTGAAGCTTGGGCTCGTCTGGATCACAAGTTTGATTTGATGTACGCTAAACGTGCGTTTGTCCATTGGTATGTTGGTGAAGGTATGGAAGAAGGTGAATTCTCCGAAGCCCGTGAAGATTTGGCTGCTCTTGAGAAGGATTATGAGGAAGTTGGTGCTGATTCCCTTGGTGATTCTGAAATGGAAGAGAATGAGGAATACTAATCCTACCTGATTCATTTTTGAAGCACACTTACTCTCTATATACAATACATTTAATGATTTATATTTTGGAATAAACTTATATACACTGTTTGAAAAAAAAAAAAAAAAAAAAAAAAAAAAACCTCTCTACAGGCCTTCATAATTTGAAAAGTCATTGCATAGCGACAGATGCGATAAAAGACAAAGACATATAAAAGTGGTTTATATACAAAAAGTTTATTATTAACAATTATTATTTACAGTAGAGTTGAGTCCTGGAAAATAAAATGAAATATGAGTAAACTATACAAATACAAAAGTAGCAAGAAGGTATGCAAGTAGAGAAGTTTAAGTTATATATAACTTTCAGTGCATTTGTCAAACATGACTCAGCAAAAGCCACTACTCCGAACATCTTGTCGTAAGTAGGACACTAAGACGGCTCTTCCTATTTTTTGATGTGTGTTGTTTTCATCCTGTTATATAAAACCAAACTTCTCGGTTTTGTATACCTTCTCACAAAAGAAGACTTACCAAACGAATCTGGAACTCAACACCGGCCAAGTAAAAGCCAGAGGTCCTTTTTTCTTGGGTTACAAAGACGCGAGTCTAATGCATATACCAAAGAATCTATAGTGGAAGAAATATGAGTAAAAAAGATTCCAAGCAGTTTAAGCAAGAAACAGAGCAAATTGAATGTGTCAGGAAGTTATACTGGCAAGTATCAACAGCACTCAGCGAAGCACTGCGGTTTATATCATCAAGGTCGATAAGATAAAATGAAGACAATGTATAGTTTTCATCATTCACAGTAATTTCTCTTATTTCTCTTTGTAATTTATACATACCAAACCTAGCTTACTTGTATGAAGAAAGGAAAACTTCATAGTAAAAAGACGCGAAGAGAAAAAAATTTATACCAAACGAAAAAAAATTTATTGATCTCGGCGAATCATGACTGCTTTACGAGGGACTGCTTTTTTTTTGGTGTCTAACTGGCATGTGTTTCGGTAATACTTCGATAGTTGTGAATAATAAGGACATATTAGAGCTAGCAATTTCTTGGTCATTCTAGGTCGGGTTATGTTTAATAGCTGCACCAGTTTCTTTTATAATACCAATATGGAAAGTCGTGTTGTTAATGAAGATTCATCATTAACAAATGTGAATATGGAATCGAATAAGTTAAAGTCATGTTTTGATTTAACCTGCTGCAGCATCTCATTTACAATGTGAACAATGTGTTAAATACGACACATAGCCGAAATCGAATCGATATCTCTCGTGATTCATAAAGCACGCTGGAATTCTTCTTCTGCGTTATAATTGTGGTTTTGATTGGACATCGGAGATTTACATATAAAAAAAGATGAAGACAAGAAGAAAATGGATTCTAGATTTCTCCATCGATTCTAGTTTAATGTTGAATCTGATGACTATTAGACATTCAAAATGAAACGCTACTCCTATTAGAGTTTTTATTAGACTAGAGGACAATCCATATTTCAGATTTAGGGATATATACAAAATAAGCTACAAGAGTATTTCAAGTCAACGTGGCTGATAAACCTAAATCAAAAATCGCATTTAATGAGTATAGCATGTTCAAAATAGGCTGCTTCATCTAGCGGACCCTTTTCTCTAATTGAGTATAATTAGTACAATCTACATTAATGAATGACTTCAAGTTATATGTACACTTTTTTTTTTTTTTTTTTTTTTTTTTTTTTTTTTTTTGCACAGTAACATACCTTATCATGTAAACCAGATCTACTGACTTGTAGATCTTCTGACTGATCTCGACCAAATGTCGCATCTGGTACATAACTTT
Organism: Actinomucor elegans; assembly: GCA_026027325.1. Lineage (NCBI taxonomy): Eukaryota > Fungi > Mucoromycota > Mucoromycetes > Mucorales > Mucoraceae > Actinomucor > Actinomucor elegans. The sequence goes on along the minus strand of JAMSLZ010000012.1, from coordinate 352,327 downwards.
TTTCTCGGAGTGGATGGCTACATCAATTGCTTCCTTTATTACATGTTTTTATCATGAATTGAACTTGTTTCATTCTTTAGAGTACAGAAATAGTTGCATTGATCTCAAATCTGCAGATCAATTACATTTGTTGTGACTATATATATATGTAATATTTATTTATGGTTGGATACATAGTGCATTAATATATAAGGTAGTATCCAAGAAGCTATAACTAAAAAGTATGTATAATACAAGAATTAATCGGTGGTAGTTTGGTGAATACCTTTGAACGTATGGCGTCCAGAAATAAACCAAAAGAAGATGGAGAATATCATAACACCACCTAGCATAACAGAAGCCCAATTCATTGTCTCTGCAGTGACAGGGGATACAGAGGGCACACAAAGAATGACACCAAAGAAACAAACCCAAATAATACTGACGATGTTGAGAGGAAGACCCCATTTGCCTAAATGAAAGGGGCCTTTTGGCATATCATTACGTACCCATATCAATCTACATAAAAGAGGCCAGCCATAAGACACATTGATAGAAATTACAGCGGCACTCATAATTGCCTGCCAATACACTGTTGAGCCAAAAGATGGTAAAATAACTAAAATACAAAGCCCCAGTTGCACTAGCAAACATCGGGTAAGAATGCTTCGATCACCAGATATCTTGTAAAGAAATTTGGAACAAGGCAAGACACCATCGCGTGATAAACTCCACATAAAATTACCAGCCGCCAAAATGGAGTTGCAGAGGGATCCAATTTGGGCCACTAACAATATGACCAAAAAGAAGGCAGTGATAGCAGGGCTCTTCGTGGCACGGAGAAAAAATGTAGCTACAGGCATGGTTGAAGCCAAAAGCTCATCCACATCTTGAATTGAAAACAAGGTAGAGAAAATCAGGGCAAAACCTTGAACAATAGCACCAATAACGCAGATGATGATACCGCGGGGAGCAGTAGCAGCAGCATTCTTTGTGCCTTCTACGATTTGAGCACCACATTCGTACCCAACTATAAGTATATACGATCATGTTAGAGCAGTTGATTTGAATGATCCACTCTATGTTAATAATTGTCTTACCTAAAGCCCAACCAGCAGAGAGCTATCGAAGAGAAATCCCGCTCGTTATTAGCTACGCTTATTATATAAGTATAAAAAAGACTTACCAAACCGATCAAAAAAACCATACCATTGTTTTCATATCCTGTGGAATTCTTGAATTCAGTAAAAACCCATGCAGCTGAATTGTGAGAAGGAGCCATAACTGGCACCGCTATGATGATGACCAAAGTACCAATAAGTACCCAAACGACTACAAGACCGAATAAGGTTAATACGTTTGAAGATGAGTATACTCAATAAGAATGTGCTTGCCCATAAATTTATTCAGATAGGCGCTGAAACGAAGACCTAATAGATTGTACAAGGTACCTGCGATGACAATGCCAATATATAAGCCGACAGAAGCGCCTTGTGAATCAATTTGATTTTCGTTCAGCGTATTTGCAATCATGTATATGAAATCAGCACTTGTCCAGGCCAAAGTGATAGTAACAGCTATCAAACCCGTAAGATAGGCCCAACCATTCACCCAAGCCATGACTATGTTACATAATTAGTCATTGAATAACCTACCTTGGTGAAATACTTACAAGGACCCCATTTTTTGCTACTCAACATTAAACTCCAATGGTAAACACCTCCTGCAAGCGGGTAAGCAGAAATTACTTCAGACATGGACAATGCAATACACAAGACAAAGGGTGAGACCGTAAACCATGCCCAAAAAAGCGAGGAAGGACCTCCTGCGCTAAGACATGGGCCAAAAGAGACCATCCAACTTGGCAACACAGCCATAGTAGAAAAAGCAAAACCTGCCTGTACAAATAAACTGATCTCCCGTTTGAACTCTTGCTTATATCCTAAATCGTGTAATCGTTGAGCATCTGCGTCTAGTTGATTTGTTTCTACATGTTGGATATTGAGTTTTTCCACAGAAGGGGGCTGTATCGTTATTTTTGCTGTCTATATCAGCACCTAGCAGGTTAGTAATAGTAAGAACAAATTTTTGCTTTCTACTCTACGTCAGACATATAATAGCTGCTAATTCTGATTCAACTGCGACCACTGGCGTCACTGTGTAGTTCAATAGAAAAAGGCAGACAAAAAGGGAACAAGCACCCTCTTTTTTTTGCATATTTATAGATCCACATATTGGAATGCGGTATATTAATTAGTAGCATGCAACAACACATTTGCAGTAGGTGTACAAGGACAAACAATCGATAATCAACCGAGATAAGGGCATACTTCATACAAAAGGAAAGAAAATTACCACCTGCCATTCCTATTTTATTGTGCAAGTTAACAATAAGCTGTACTACGATCGCTGACAAATAGTGCACTGTTTGTTGCAGGCATGAATGGACGAGTGTGTAACAGCAATATCCCACTGGCGGGACATTGGTCTAAGCTCATACGAATGCTGGCACTCTGTTTCTATTTAGTCCTGTAAGGATAGACTCAAAAAACAAAGCGGGCAATCGCAATAAAAGGGTCTGTATTCCTAGTTATTTACTCTACTACTTGATGGGTCGAAACCATATCTTGTGTTGCACATGTGAGGTATCTACTATAATCAGGCAGCATGCATATTAAAGTTTAGGCTGGTTCATTATGCATATAAGATCAAGTAAGTTGTATTATAATCACAGATATGCCCTATTTATGAAGAGGTGGTAGGTAGAGCATCAAAATTCAAGCGTGATCTTTAATCGGAATATCTCTTTACTACAGCGTAAATATCAAGCAGTCCATTTTGGTCCTGTTTTCATATGGGATGAAGGGTTTCCAATAATATGGTTATTGCTTATGTTAAGCATAACATTACTAACCAAAATGTTTGACTTTTAAGCTTAAGTTGTATCCTCTTTGTTAGTTATTATGATTAGCAGTTGTTTATATATTGATCTATGCAAGCTTATGCTATTTAAGTCGTCTATTGAGCGCTGATGTGTAATCCAAGGAGGATATTCATGATGATAAAAAAAAAAGCAAGCTAAAAATTTACTATCAATAAGTGTCATAGACGTGAAAAAGATGCTTGAAAACCGCTGCTGCAATCCATTAGCACTTTGTTTAGTCTATATACCAAGCTTAAATTTGCCAACACATCCACTATTCATTTTTATTGTACAAAAAATAACACCAACATATATTTTGAACTGATAAAACATAACTTATTAAGAACTATATCTCTAAAAGGTCTCTAATAATGTCAAAAGTAATATAAAAGGATCTGCCACTCTAAACTGCTTCTGTTGTTGAACTTGCTTAATTTAACCCTTAATACTGGAATAATATGGATACACAAACATCATACGAACGGAATTTACGCAGGATTTGATGGAGCAAGCATTATTACGGATACTAACTCTCCCCTCTCGCCTAGTTGGTTGAACCTTCTAGAAACACAAGTATACATAGTTTACCAATAGCTATTAAAATAAAAGTATATCAAAATATTTCTTCATATTTTAAACTTGTATTATTGATACATAAACTTTCTTAAGAATGCCTCACAAAAAGAAAAAGGGGATTGAAAATTTGAACTTAGGAGCAGCACGGATTTTTTTTTCTTGAAATCAGGTCAATTTTTACAACTTTCTCTTATTTCTAACTGCATTTAATGCCTAATACATGTTTAGAATTAAATGCTACATCTACTGGAACCATTGATTAATTGAAATCCTACAATATACTATATTTTGGAGATTGACTTCAGTATGCGTACTTATCATATAGACTAAATATGGCCGATAGATTTCTCAACTAATTTCAATTGAATGTCGCATCAGATGAGCAATACATGCCCAAAAAATACTATTAAACTCACTGTAACCATTCTTTTTTTAATTACATTGCTATTAAAGCTACACTGATCTAGAGTAAGCCTGTAAATGGCATATATCTGTGAAAAATAAAGAGCTACAAAAGCTTTGCGAAGATCAATTTAAACTCCGTTTTTAATATTTGTTTTCAAGACATGAATAATATTTTAAAGGTGTTATATATAAAATCGATAAGCTATTTAGGCTGTAGAGTATGCACACATATTCTATTGCATTTAATTTCAAATGAAATGCTCAGGCTATGACAGTAAAATGAACAACCTCAAAAATCACTTGAAATTCCAATCAGTTTCTTAATTATAGCATAGAACTGAACATGATACCTGCACTTTTCGACAACGAATGAAACTTTCTACAAATATGGTTAATGCACTTTTTGTGTATGGAAAAGTTTTCATTATACAAAAGTTGGATGAAAGTAATCCCAAACACGTCCCAGGTACAAAAGTGCGAATGTCTATAAACCAATTAGATAAACGAAAGAAAGTATAACAACCAAACTCAGCCAAACAAGCCATTTTCATTTTCCCGGGGTGAAATTCACTCTTTTTTTCCCTTTTCTTTCGATAATTCCAAAATGTCTGCTACTCAACAATCTGCTGGAAAGCTCATTAAACAATTGATCGCCAAAAATGGGCCCATGACGACTCAATCACTATTCGAATATGTACCCACCTATAGCGAAAAGTTCATTTCCAAGACACATTTAAAGACAAAAATTTTGAAATCGCTTGAAGGTGAAGGTGTCTTAACCAAGCAAGTTTACCGTGAAGACCCAACAGCAAAGCCTACTTGGAAATGGCATTTCAGTAACGAAGCCAATATCGAGAAATATAAAAACTTGTAAATTCTTATCCAATCCACCCGATCCTTTTGTATACAATTAAGCTAATAAAGAGAAGCAAAACCAGCATTTAGAAGTAGGCTTTATATTTATTGTACACTTGTTTTATAATAGTTGGATATCACAACTCAAACCATAGTGATCTAGCAAAAAAAAAAAAGAAGAGAGATGGTGAATCACTCTGCTAGAGCATCCAATGGTACTTTGTTTTTTCAACTTACCTGAAATTTGTGTAAATCCTGTATTTTGACGTTCTTGTTCTGTCATTTTATTATTTTCCTTTACCCAAAATTTTTGAACGCGAGGAGATTGCAGCTTAACTTTGTTCGAGTTACGATCTGACCAAAAGATGCGGTCGATACTTTGCACAGTCATCAATTGATCCCAGTTAGTCAATATGGTTTCAGCGGGTATCAGTTTGCCATTATCATCTGTCGTGTAATCACCAAATGTGACAGGATGATAGCCATAGTGATGATAGACTACGTCGTTTAGATCGTTCATTTTCCAAGGATGTTCGAACCAGCGGTCCTCAGAACCAGGATGTTTTAAAGTGCCAGTACCGCGAATGACATCGACCATCTTGGTGTATTCTGGCGAGCTTTCTTTTGATGGACGGGTAATGGGTTTATCCTTGGGATGAACGGCGGCATCGACGTTTAAGTCACCTGCAATCATAATAGGTTCATTATCATTGCGTGTGGTATCGTAAATAAAGTTGTGTAAAAGAGAGAATTGAGAAAGTCGGATAGCAGTATCATCTTCATTGATAATGTTGTTCAAGTCGTAAGATGCTTGAGTATGGGTCGTATAAAGATGCATCTTTCGAGTAGAATTCAATTCAATAAGAGCATGCAAAGCACCTTTGACGGAAAACCTATTCTCTATGTGTCAGCGGTCTATTTTGTTCTATGCGTCATGATGGCTTACCAATCACTGTGTTGGCCCCGAGGGTATTCAATGATGTCTACCTGTCGAATAGGAAAGCGCGAAAGCAGTAATAGTCCACCATCCACACCAACCTGCCATGGGTATTTGCGAGGTGATTCAATATGATAATTGAAACCCAAGTTACGAGCGGCTGTAATGAGATGGTCCTTTCTCCTTGTAGCAAAGGCAAATGATTCTTGAAAAGTAACAACATCGTACTCTGGCAACACATACTTTTCTATGTAAGCCAAACGGTCATCCTTGTAATCGGACCAATTGTTCTTGATCAAAGGTGGGCGCATAAAGATGTTTAATGTCAAGAAGCGGGCAGTTGAATTGGTGACTTTATCGGGCCAAATAGGATCTGGATAAGCGGTTGGAGCAAAAAATACCGAACAGAACAACAAAAATGAAAACAAGACCAAGGAAAAGACAGATACTAGCACAAGTGCTAACCTGTGCTTTGCTAAAAAGAGAGGAAGAACAAAACGAGGACAATCGGGTAAACGATCAGTGATTGCAAAATAAGAATAAGACCAACAAGAGACTGAATTTGCAGATGATATACTACTTGACGAATCTCTTCGTTGCCTTCTTCTTATACTAAATATTGACCTACCACTACTGTCATTACGGATCGTCGGTAGATAAATGGCTTGGTGTGTATTCAGACTAGGAATCTTGCGTAACCAGTTGTATATTCTACCAAACACTGTCTTTGCGGGTGGATACAATTCATAAGGTGGCGGGTTGGATGAAGTACTCACTACACTGGGTTCATATGAATGCAATCTTTGTTCTTCTTCTCCTTCAGAATGTTCAGGCCGTTCTTCTTGGTCGTGATAAGGTTCGTTTGGTATAGTAATTTCTGTATCTTCATCATCACTTGCTGAAACTCTTCTGTCATTAAAAACGGGTGCAGAACTCATTTTAATCAACCGTTACAAAGTAAAGTAAAGAGAGGGAAAAAGGGATTTTTAGAGGAAATTCGTATACTATGTATATAGCATTTCATGTTTAAGGCTCCGCATCGTTTCCTCTTCTCTATGACGAAACATCACCATTTAGCTCTTCCACTTTTTTTTTTCTTTTTCTTCTTTACCAAGACCACAAATCGATCATTTACCACCCCCAAACGCTCTTGTAACAATGTACAATGCGGCTTGGTTTTTTCGTTGAGTTAATTGATATACCCAAGGCAATAAACAAAAGGGCTTATTGTGCACCAATGAAATGTCTCTTGTCAAAGCTTGTGGTGTAAAGTAGGCGTGATTTTGTTGTATCACCTAGACTTTCTGCATCAATTAGAAGGCTCAGCACAAGAAAAAAAAAGGATCTTCGCCAAAGACACCCACTTTTGAATAGACGCGACAAACATACAAAAAAAAAACGGACATAATCGCATTATTTTCATAACGGTATATAGTTTTATTTATTTATTTACTTGTAGGTAAAGATGCATCTCTAGTCTTGGCACTACTTGAACCATCGGAAACAAATCCTCTCAGGTGCTCAATAATAACCAGGTCAAACTGGAGAGATAGTAGTTTAATGACTGCCAGAAGCACCAGTTCTTAGGACTCTTATATCTCCTGATCACGACAAAGCATGTTTACATAAACTAGTTTACTAGAAAGAGCGTCATTTGCTCTATTTTTTTCCCTCTTCTCCCGAATGTATATCTCGGTTTTGTTGGAGATCTAAGCTATTATAGATAGGATTATGGCGCGAAGTTTCTGACTTTCAATGGTAAATTACCGACAACCAATCCAAAACATCACTATTTACAAACCGCTTAAAAATCAAAGGTATAAATTCAGCAGTCATTTTCCTTCACATCATGCCTTTGGTGAGAAAAAAGAGCTGTTTCTTGCTCGTAAGTACAGTTGATTCTCCATACAATGTCCAAAAGAGTGTTTGATTTACAAGGAAGTAATTCGTCCAAACGCGTCCGTTTTGATAAAAAATCCAAACCGCAATCCAGTGAAACCGATTTCGAGTTTGATCATGAAGATCAGTTGGAAGACAAAAAGTCCCGTCGTGGAGCTGTTAATTTCGACGTATATGACAGCGATGATGAAGAAGTAGGGGGTGGAGCCTATAGCAGCGACTCTGAAGATGAAAGCAGCAAAAAGAAAGATGAAGAAGAGCTACCTACTGCCACAACTGGTGAAGATTTTGATATGTTTGGTGGTGAACCTGAACCTACAAAAGATAAAGGCAAAGCAAAAGCTTCTGAAATTGAAGGGCAAGAGTTTGATTCCTATGATCGTGAAGAAGAGGATGATATAGAAGATGGACAAAAGAAAGCATCCAAGATTTCAGCCTTCAATATGAAAGAAGAGATGGAGGAAGGCAGTGTGGATGATCAAGGCAACTATATCCGTAACAAAGTGGATCCTCAAGCGTTTCATGACAAATGGATGGAAGGTATATCGCGCAAAGATATCAACAAGGCAAAAGAGGCACGTGAAAAGAGAGAAAGAGATGAAGCTTTGAAAGAAGCGAAGCGTCAATTGGATACACCACAGACTCAAACGGATATCTATCTTGCGCTAGTGGAATATTTGAAACCTGGACAGACTGTACAAGAAGCATTGACTTCCTTGGCTAATTCTTTACCAAAGAAGCTGCCTGCTTGGAAGCAGAAGATGTTGGATAAAAAGAACAAGAACAAGAAAGCTCCAACAACACAGTTGAGTGAGGGTGAAGAGGAATTGAGACGTAAAAAAGTAGAATCCATTACTGGTTTAGCGGATCAAATGATGGCTCTGGGCCATTTCAACATATATGAAGATACGTTTGAGATGATGGTGCGTTATTTAAGAAAAGAAGGCGTAGTGTCTCAAGATTGGATACCAACGACTCAATAAAAGTGTTTATATTATTTTATTTTTTTTATTTATTTATGGTTTACCATTGAATTTGTTTTCTAGTTTTTGCCATGCTTTATAATAGTTTTCTTGTACTTTACCGCAAGTTTCAAGACCCCAAGGCGTTAATGATAGCATAAAGCATGTTTCAAACATAAACGCTTGATCACTCTTACCAACATAGACTGGTTTTAATTCTGCCTTGGAAGCTGCTTCAAATACAGCAGCATCAGGACCATGAGGAGTCATGGCACTATGAAGTGATCCACCGCCAGGCAAGAATCCATCTGCTTTACCATCATAGTCGCCCTTGATCAAACCCATAAATTCAGACATACAGTTACGGTGGAAGTATGGTGGTCTGAAAGTCTTTTCTGTTACTGCCCAACGAGGGGGGAAGATGACGAAATCTGCAATTGCAACACCAGGTGTATCTGATTTAGCTGTCAAGACTGTAAAGATGGAAGGATCCTACCATTCAATAACGAGTTAGAGTTCTGCAAATACGTATGCTCAGTTGACTTACAATATGATCAAAAGAAACACTGTTGATAGTACAGAAATTGGCCAAGTCATATTTATATGGAGCATAATTACCGTGCCAGGCAACCACATCAAATGGTGTATGGTCCTGTTTGGCGCTAAATAATTGTCCATTGAATTTTGTGATAATTTCCCACTCTACGTTGTTTTCCTCTTCAAAGTGAGCTGTAGGTGTCAAGAAATCGCGAGGATTAGCAAGGCCGTTGGCACCAATGGGTCCAAGGTCGGGTAATTCAAAGTGAGCACCAAATACTTCAAGAACATAACCTCTGGATGCACCATCAGGCAAGCTGACAGTGAAACGAACACCTCTTTGGATCACAGCAATTTCATTAGGGGCAACTTTCATTTTACCAAACTCGGTAAAGATATCAAGAACACCTTGTTGAGGAACTATACAAAGACGCGTTTAGATCTCTCTAACAGATCACCTACACCTTCTCTTTAGTTTCTCATAGCTTACCAATCAAGAAATCACCATCAGAATTGTAGAATGCAGATTTACCCATATCAGTGTTCGCAGTATAGACGTGAACAGCAAGACCGCTACGACAAGCTGGATCTCCAGCTCCGGCCAATGACTTTAATCCTTGTACAAAATTTACTTTATCGGTAGGCAAGTCGAATGGACTCCAGCGGATTTGAGTTGGAGTAATCAACACATCCTCTCCGCCAAACTTACTGACAAGCAAGTCATTGACTGATTTGTTACGCACAAATGGTGTATGGACAACCGAAGGACGAATACGATAGAGCCAACTAAAAAGAAGATAGGATTAGAACATGTCTTGAGGTTCTATTTGCAATAATTTACCTTCTTTGATTATGTGTGCGTGGTACTGTAAAGGCTGTGCCTGATAACTGCTCAGCGTACAAGTTATAAGGGCATATTTGAGGTGTATTTTGTCCTTTAGGAAGAGCGCCAGGCAATGCTTCAGAAGAAAAATGATTTCCAAAGCCTTCTTGGTATACGTATGTGTCTTTATTAGTCATATTCAAAAATATAAAAAGAGAGATAGAGTGATTATTTGATAGAAAGCTCTACTTTATGCTTATATATTTATACATACACCCTAAGGTCGTGGGAATGATGTTTTTTGAGTATCCGAACATCACTGTTCTGCGTATTTCCTGTTGACCGTCTTAGCACACCCTTTCATTTTAAATCGTACGACTACGTACTTAAGGGTATAAGCAATTATTCACACAAACAATAGAAAGGACTTAACGGGCTATCAGACCCGACTTGTGTCTTTGATCCAATATTCCGATAAGCTTTTATTTGTTCTGCTGTTACTCTAAGCATCATTAATAGGCATATATATCCCCCCCCCTCTCCCTATAGCAGCAGTCTGTATTACCCATCATTTGTACCAACTTACAATGGCAAATGTTCGCTAGACCCTAATGTTGGAAACCAACGTGTAACAAGAAGCTTTATCTTTATGAGTTATCTCCAATTTTCGATCAGCCTGAATCATCCTGCTTTATTAACTTTTGCACTATCCGCTGCACTATTGCGTATTTATTTATGTCAAATGATTGTACGTCTATTTCTTATGGCAAACTACTCTTGAATTGCTTGATTTTTATCGAGTGCACGCATTGTAACAACGCATATGTTCAAAGCTACTATTCTAGTGTGGGGCAGACGTGACATTTCCTCCTCCTCTCGCCCGAGATCGACCAGAGAGGTGTTGATTAGAGTGTCATGCTCTCTTAAGTTTGAAATTCTGGATAATTGAGAATTAAAATCATAATTTACTGGATCTTGAATGTAAATTCAAATTCCTAGTGCTTAATGACACTCGTAGGCTACCTGATTCTCATTCGAGTGATACTCAAATTGTAAAAAAAAAAAAAAAAAAAAAAAAAAAAAAAAATTTCTGCATGGTAGAACAATGGTTCTTCTTTCGGAACTTGCAACGTATATTCTCAAAGGTATATATGTATAGCTATAAATGCCTATCAATAAAAAAAGAATGTATCTCGTTCCATGTGTTTCTCGGATGCTAAGACATGAACTAGAGTCATTGTCGAATTAGACGTGATTTCAACATTTCATCAAGTAATTCAACACGGACCTTTATTTAAACGCAGATAATGTCTAATAGCCAATCAAGTATAGAATAGTAGATTTGAGATTAAATTATTTGCTTTTCTTATTAATCCCATTCTTTATTATTCTATCTCTTCTTTCTTTTGTAATCCAAATTATTTTCTAAATAGAACAACCATTATTATGCCAAGCAGCCATAGATACGAGCAGGTAGATATCAATTATACAAACTGAAAGCACATTTTCCTAGTAGCAGTATTTGCTTATACTTTTTTTCTTCTCTCCTCGACACTCATAGATTCCTCTTGAGAATCAAGACGATGATTTGCATCAACAACAACAAAGACAATATTCAATAGATAATATATCTCCAACAACTCACCAGAGAACGGACTTGGAAGACACTTTTGATATTAGCGAGGAGGACCAAGAAGATAATCATTTGATAGAAACAGAATATCATCAATTACTTCCCAGTGCTACTGGTACCGCTACCACTACCACTTCTACCGCAAGATCCACTTCACCAGCATATATCCAACAGCATTCAACTGATGGTGTGTTTTCCAATATGTCAGCAAAACCAGAGTCTGATTCTAAAGTAGAAGAAGTCCCACCAGTAAGTTTCGGGAAATACTGTATGTGGCTGATAAAAGAAAAGGAATCTAACCTTGTTCATTTGCTTAGACCTACGAAGAAGCTTCTGCAGATGCAACGCCACCTTACTGGCAAACAACGATCATTGCACCTGCTGGTATGGGAGACATAGTGCTTGTAGAAGGGTTACCAGTAGGCAGCATTGTAAGCTTTTTGTGGAATTTAATGAGTACGTAGTGCGTAGTACATTGGAGAGTTCATAGTTAACTAAATGACAAGCAATTCTTAGTATCCGCAAGCTTTCAATTAGTTGGGTTCATGTTGACATACCTTTTACACACAACACATGCTGCCAAGGTAAGGGTGATGCCGAGTAAAATCAGCCAATCATTACTGATGCTTTGTCATAGGATGGTGCTCGTGCAGGATTAGGTGTCTCATTGATACAGTATGGATTTTACATTCGTAGTAGTAAGTCCTATTTATTGTTCCGCATCTCCAATAATACTTATTCTTCTTTTATTAGGAGGAACATTAGACGAAGACTTTGATTATGACGGTGAAGGTCATGAAACTGTGGGCCAAGACGCAGCTCAAGCAGACATAATCGCATATTTAATGATGTTCATTGGTTGGTTTATCATACTCCGGGCAGTTTCTGATTACAACCGAGCTCGTAAAATGGAACGTATTATCACAGCAGAACCAACTACGGATGCAGATGCCATTGTATAATCCCTTTTCCTTATCACTTGTATAACCATATACCCTTTTCCTTAGTAAATCATCTCATCTTAATCCAAATAAATCATATCACTGCAAGATCAATCGATTTTTACTGTAGTTTCTTCAAGTCACAGACAATAAAGAAAAACTTTTGTTATTATGTATATGTGCTAATAAGAGAGGATGTATAAGCAAGAAGATGTGTATAAATATGTGCGTAATGGGGTTATGGTTGCAGTCATAGGAGAGAGCTTGGAGTAGATTTACTTTCTAAGATTCTTTCTGGCCTCCTTCTCCAAGTTTTCCTTGAAAGCCTTCATGAATTCACCACCGGTTTGAGCGCCTATTAACACTTTATATCAATATGACTAGTGCAAAATGATCATTTATGATATACTGACCTTTGTTGGTGATAGTAGAGACATGTTGATGTGTCTTTGCAGCCATGCGATTAAACAGAGGACTAGCTAAAAGACGTTCAGTAACAAAGCTAGAGAACCAGAAATTAGCGAGCTTTTGGAACATGTTTAAAATGAATAGATGATATGAAAAGAAAGAGGTGGGAAAGTGAAGGCTTTAAGAGTTTTTTTAATTGTCCAGGGCTTGCTTGGTTTTAAAAGTCACACATTATTTAAAAAACCGATATCCAATCAGGGAACAATGTACTAGGTAAATTATTTTCCCTAACAAACAGTTGCCAGAATCTTCTTTTGATATCTATTGTTTGATTTCGTGATACCTGCTGAAAAAGACATAAATCAAGGAAAGCTGAGGGCTTTTAATTGGGTAATGAGAAACAATTATCTAATTGACCCACAAAGGTTAAAACAAATGATTATAACCAAAGCATGTAAAGCTACAGACTATTTTTTTTTCTTTTTTTTTTCTTTGCATGTTGAATCAAGCCTGCGTTAGATATAGCAATACATGACGAGCTTTTGTTATTAACCATATGCTAATATTGATCGAAACCTTTTGAGCTGATCAATTTATCATGCTAATATGTTGGAAGCTGGAACAATCAAATCTGAATGGTAATCCTAGATCAAATGCGATAAATGAATTTATGTACCTTCAGTGCTTAATAAAAATTGTAAGGATCCTGTATCCGCTTTTATGTGATAGGACTGGTGAGAGATTGATAAGAAAATAAAATGTACAATTTTGCTCCAAAGGAAACAATACTGTATTTTCCGAAATTGCCCCTACTAGATTATTTCCTTCAGTAGTTCCTGCACAAATTTGATTGTCGTCTCAATGAAAGTATGTCTCTGGTGCTATAAACTTCCCGAATTCACTTCTACAGTCATCTCTATAATAGTCTTTGTTCGTTGCGAGGCCATGCACTACTGTTTTTCAACGTGCGCTTTGTATTTATAATTGAATGCTTTTTCTATTTATGTAAGCAATCTTAAGGAAGTTGCAGCGTTAGAGGATACACGTACTTTATTTTTTGGTGTCATTTAAAACAAGTCTATTTAATATTAAACTATGGAAACAAGATGTTATAGGCAATACCAATCAATAGTATAAATCACTAAATATTTAATATGATATTTTGAGTAGCTGTTACCCTACATACAATCAAAAAAATTTATGATTTTCATCAAGGGAGGGCTATAATGGTGGTGGAGGGTTCATTATTGAATTTCCGTCACCTAATGGGGTCAAACAGCGAACAAATATAGAAACAGCAGTAATAGAAACAAATAAAGTTTTTTGAATAGTTTAATTATTTGAATCCTCTTATGGACAAAAGAAATGTATGTATATACAATGACAAGTTATAAAATAGAGATTAAAGAGATTGATTCTTGTTAAGACAAAAAAAAAAAAAAAAAAAGAAAAAAAAAGGAAGAGAGGGCGAAGGTGGCATTTTTATATAAAGGTGTTGGATTATAATAAGGAAATTGATTATGATAAAGAGAAAATATTGTTAGAAAAGGTAGGTTGTGTGTTTGTGGTAGTGGGGGATCTTCTAAACTTATTTACAGTTGTAATAAAAATTATAAAAAAAAGATTATGATCTTGAAGATTGACCTCTCTGTTGCTGTGGACGGCGTCCATTTCCTCTACCATTATGATAGTTTCCTCGGCCATTACCTTGATACTGACCATTTGGTTGATGTTGCTGCTGCTGCTGCTGCTGCTGCTGTTGTTGTTGTTGTTGTTGTTGGTGTTGTTGTTGGTGTTGCTGGTGTTGTTGCTGTTGGAACTGGTTTCCTTGTTGATACTGTTGCTGTTGGTGATGATTATAATGATATTGTTGTTGTGATTGTGATTGTTGAGGATAAACTTCGCGCTGCTGTTGCTGTTGGCGTGTAGCAATAGCTTGTTGACGGTTAGGTTGTTGGACTTGAGCATCCTCAAGAGCATTAGGGGCAACATAAAGGTTCTTGTCAATAACAGGAGGAATAGGTTGGATTTCTGTACCTAATTCGCGTTCAATCTTGTAAAGATTGAACCGATCTTCATAGGTAATCAAGTTGATAGCCAAACCCAAGTGGCCAAAACGACCCGAACGACCAATACGATGAAGATAAGTCTCAGCATTCTTAGGGAAATCAAAGTTAATCACTACATTGACTGCTTGAATATCGATACCACGTGTCAACAAATCAGAACAGACAAGGTTACGGCAAACGCCGTTTCTGAAATCATGAAAGACACGGTTACGGTGTGATTGAAGCATTTTAGCATGAGAATAGAAGCACGAATAGCCTAATTCAGTGATCTTTTTAGCCAAAAGCTCCACACGGTTCGTAGAATTACAAAAGATGATCGATTGATTGATTTGAAGCTACAAAGAAGGTTAGTCTACCGGATCACGCTAGCAAAATTGTATTACCTTTGAAAATAAGGTATTCAAACAATGAACTTTTTGCTTTTCTTCGACATAAGCATAGTACTGAGTAACACCACGCAATGTTAACTCATCCATCAAATTGATTTCATAAGGCTTAACCAGATACTTGTCCTTGAAGGACTTGACAATCATGGGAAAAGTAGCACTAAAAAGCATAATTTGTCTGTCCTTGGGAAAGAAGCTGATAAGTTGATCGATAATAGGTGTAAATTCAGGTGACAAGAGTTTATCGGCTTCATCCATAACGAACGTAGAAGCTTCGCTGAAATCAGCTACGTGCTTGGAAGCAAGGTCAAGGATACGACCGGGAGTACCCACTACAACGTGGACAGGTTCACTGAGACGCATAATATCATCTTTCAAGGTAGTACCACCGGTAGTTACCATGACTTGCAAGTTCAAATGTTTACCGAGGTTCTTACAAACTTGAGCGGTTTGCAGTGCCAACTCACGCGTAGGTACAAGCAATAATGCTTGAATCTTGGCCTTTTTGTTATTGATTTTCTCGAGGGTGGGGATGACAAAGGCAGCGGTTTTGCCAGTACCGTTTTTAGCTCTGGCAAGGATATCTCGGCCAGTCAAAGCAATAGGAATAGCTTCTTCTTGAATAGGGGAAGGACGTTCGAAACCAGCTTCGAAAATACCCATCAACAGTTCTCGCTTCAAGAAATAATCTTCAAATTCGTTTCCTTTGGTAGCAGTAACATCCTAAACATTAAGCATCAGTTACCATTCTTACTGCCAAAGATTTCTCGAGCACTACCTCTGTTTGAGGTCTCATGTCCTTCTTGGGAACAGCGAGATCCTTCTTCCAATTATCATTTTCATGACTGTAGTAAGCACGAAAATGATCAGCACAAAATAAAAGTAAATCTCGGTTGAATATACGAATACTACCTTAACTGTTGTTGAGAAGCCATAGTCTAAAAGAAGCCGTATACTGATTTTGTTTAATTGTTTTATGGTTTTAAGTGAGTCTTTTTTTAAAAAGAAAGAAAAAACCAATAGAATGTGTATGTGTGTTGATGTGTACGCGCAAAAAATCGCTGACATCACGAATAATCATCGGCAGTTGAATATCCAAACTCTTGTAAGGTGTGATATCTCCAGTTTCTATTAATTTTAATAGACTTTTACGCGTGCATCTGCAATTTTTTGGTAAGAAACCACGCATAATCTTTACTCCGTTATATGTAGAACTTGATTCTGTTGGATTGTTATATTATAAAAAAAAAGTCTTGATGAGCGCGTGGTGTTAATTAGACACACGTATACCGCCTAGGCTAAATCTAAAAGGAAATGGAAAGGTAAAAAAGCAAAGGAAAACATGGAATCCACTGGATACTAGCAGTTTAACTGTGTGGATTCTGAGGGTAGACCAGTCTGGGTGGTGTGAGCCAAGCTGTATTTTTACTCCAGCATCAGTTTTTTAGACTATCCGATCCTTCCATTTTAGACAGAGAAATATTTTTTTATAGATAAGTATTGTTTCAGAACTAACATGGTTCACTCCTCCCCGCTCTCATAGAAGCTTATCAAAAATCTCTAGTCAATAGTGTATGAAAGCTGTATCGAAAGTGGCGATGATGACCAAGATGAAGAGGGCAACGAAAAAGCAGATATACTTGGTTTCACCAAGGCTAAAACTGGATGGTTTAGCACAGTCGCTAATACAGAATTTACTACGCATTCATATCATGATTATATATTTACTTTACTAATAAATATTGTAAATCTAGAAAAAGTCGGGCTTGTCTCAATCTCAAATAATAGTAAGGTTTAGGAATTGATTTCGGAGTTTGTTAATAATTCGAAAATCGCATTAAAGAACAAAGTATGGTCTAGTTTGAGGTAGTGGTTGAAAGAAACTTGTCTAATCTTAAAAAATGAGTGACTTTAACAGTTGTAATAACTCTATTTGAACATAGCTTACTCATGATTCGACTTTTAGACTTGGAAGATCCGCTAGAGATCTAGAGATGATGATTATTGTTAAATGAAATGTATACTTAGTCATTGTATTTTTATTTTGTTTTTGATTTGTCAATAATGGTTTTAGTACTGCAGTAATTTATCAGAAGTATGTGCTAGTCATTAAATGTGAGATTGAACAATGAGAATTGGTTGAGAAATGTAGATACATTGGATAGAAATAACTGGATTCAGAAAAAAAACAGACCCTTCAAGCTCAATTTTCTCACGCTCTATTTTCTTTGTAAAATATAAAGACGATATTGTCAAGACTAAATTTGTAAGTAGTAGAGAGTATACAGCGATATTTTCCGTGTAATTAAAATGTTCGAGCCATGACCGTATTTATAAAAACCTTGACTAGGCCTCTTTTATTTATTAAATATAATCTAATAAATGATAAGGCATATCGGATTCCATTGACGCCTTTCAATTCTCTATTAAACTCTGTTAATACATAGCGCATCTATCAGGGATGTCCTGCGGCGGAATTATATTCAATAGACGACAGCCAATAGATATCAAAAATATTTCATAGTGGAAAGTCTTTGCATTGGTTTTTGACAGCAATTAAAAGTATTTTAGAGAAGGAATAGTTTGCAATGCAGCCCTATAGCATAAACATTAGGATACCTTATTTTTGTTTAAAGGAAGCACAGAATATGTTATGATATCGGAAAGAAGAACAAACGTCAACGTCCTCTTGTCCCTTGAAACTCTGTTTGAAGGAAACTACCTAAATCTCAAGCACATTAAGTGTATAAATAGTTTGCTATTGTCGTCAGGATGTTATATAATGACAGCACTTCATATTGAAATAATGAGATTCTGTAACACTGAACCATGATCATCTTATTCCACTCAGCAGCATATTTGTCACCAAATCTGACAAATCTCAGAACGGACATTTAATTGATTACCAACTGGATTACTCAGGATATGGGTCATTATAAATACAGTTTTCTTTTCGTTTTTCTTTTTCCCTTTCGCTCTTTTACTAGCATACATACAGACTGAAAAAGAATGAGCTCTACACTTTTTACATTATTTGGCATGAACGTTGTCAGTGATTCACCCTCACAGAAATGCGATAAAGCCGATCCACCTACCATCCAAGATTATATCGAGTTTTTAAAGAACCAAGTCTATTCACCTAGTGCTGTCACTCCCAGACTTGTACCTGATAACGAGGTCAAGATCCAATGCCAAGTACGCGCTCGTATTCCCACTACTGAAGGAGGAGAAATGTACTTGTATCTCTATAAGAACAACCAAGATACCAAAGAGCACTTAGCTATTGTTTACGGTGATGATATTCGAAGCAAGTCCTTGGACCAAACATGGGAAAACGAGACGATCATGAACCGTGTTGTCCGAGGTGCTTACTATGGTCGATTAGAAGAGGTAGTGACAGATGAAAGCCGTTCATTAGCTTTAACAGAGGATCAAGAAGCTTATTTGGAATCGCAACAGGCAAAAGCGAAAAGTGAATGGCGTTTATTACCCGAACCACCCATGGTACGTATCCATTCAGAGTGTTTTACAGGCGAGACTGTGCATTCTGCGCGTTGTGATTGTGGTGAACAGTTGGATAGTGCTATGGCGCAGATGCAAGAGGCCGGACGTGGTGTTATCGTATATTTAAGACAAGAAGGTCGAGGTATTGGTTTGATGGAAAAGTTAAAGTAAGTGCAAATATTCTAGAAAAGGGAAGGGAACATTAATCCTTTGGATTAGAGCGTATAATTTACAAGACCTCGGTCATGATACGGTTGCTGCCAATGTATTGTTGAGTCATCCTGCTGATGGTCGAACATACGGTATTGCTAACGCAATTCTCAAAGACTTGCAGTTATCCAATGTTCACCTTTTAACAAATAATCCCGATAAAATCAAACAATTAGAATCATTTGGTGCTATCAAGGTAGTGAAGCGCCAATCGATGATACCTCGATCATGGTCTTCGCCTGTCATTTCAGACTTGATTGGTAATGGTGGAAGTAATACGAATAGCGCTTTACCATCACCCTCTTTAGTAAAAAGGGAATTGACACATAGTAACTTGGGAGAAGGTTCGCCTGTGCTATCTTCTGGCGCATCTACACCGAGAAATGAAATGGACAAGTATTTGGCTGTCAAAGTCAAAAAGATGGGTCATATTTTAGATTTACCAGATGATTTGGCCTAATAGTAAATAGATGGTATAACTTATAATAAAATAATAGACTGAATGATGGGCCTACTCACTGTATTATAGTATTGATATTCCATATTTTGAAACTGATTTGATAGTATAAAGACATTCTAAGGAGGTTCATAATATAAACCTGTTTGGCGCATCTTATCTATGCTGGGGCATTTCTCGTAGAATTTCTCTATATCAAAAAATGCGACTTGGCACATCGTTTTTATGTCAAATACAACATGATCTTTTAAGTTATTTGGTATACAATCAAATTTAATACAATCTTTGTTAAATGGTTTTGTATTATTATTATTGTTATTTTACTAATAAAAATTGCATCAAAATGAGAATGGTCTGGTTTGAATCAAGAAGCTTAATTTTGATCGCTTTACCGTTATATTCCCGCTGCCCAATAAGCATCCATACCTCCTCTAGCGGATTTTTAATATTGTACATCTTCTTTTATTTCTCATTATCCAATCATAATACAGGAATTAAGATATTCCACTACCGCTAACCAATAAAAAAGCGCCTACAATCGTGGCTTGTTGCTCCTGCTCCCGTAGTGTGACTAATTATACTCACTCATCTTGAATTTAAAAAACAGCCAAAAAGGTAACCGAGAAAAAAAAGAGACACAGTTGAGATCTCTTTTATTATAATTCATAGATAATAGCAATGGTTCCTAAAAGTGAGTTTCTACAATATACGAATGAGTTACTGTTTATTAATTTATATATTTTTTATCCAGAAATCAAGAGTAAGCGTGTCCGTATTGCCCACAAGCATAGAATCTTGGGTCGTATTAAAGATCATCAACGTAAGGAACGTAGAGCAGCAAGAAAGAACCCTTCTCAACAACACAGTAAGTCCATATCCTTTTTTTTTATCGTATAACATTGCTCTTACACATGCTGTTGTAGAGGTGAAGAAGGATCCCGGAATTCCCAACGAATGGCCTTTCAAAGAGGAACTTTTGAATGAGATTCAAGCTCAAAAGAACATGGTATGTAATCAGAGATAAGAGTAATTTTCGTGTTAGATAGTAACGAATACATAGGCTGAAGAGGAAAAGTTGAGAGCCAGACAAGTTCAACAAGCAGAAAGAGCCAAGGCAAAGAAAGCAGCAAAGAAAGCCGAAACTGCAGCCAACATTGCCGCCGCTCAAGCTGCTGCCAGAGCTGCCAAAGCCTCTGCCGCTGCTGCTGACGATAAGAAACCTTCAGTAACCAAAGCGAAAAAGAACAGTAAGAAATAGACTCTTTTTCACTTCAACTCCACTTTCTTCAACATCTCTCATATCTCCCACTCGCTTTATTATCATTTTTGTTTATATACAATTCCTGCCTTGTTTTTATACATTAAAAAAAAAACGTTACTTTTTATTATTATTATTATTATTATTATTGTTATTATTATTATTCCAATAGTCATTTGTAGCGGTATCACTTACACCAGCAGTGGAATGGGTGTCGTGGAAAGGATCATCAGTAAAAGATCGATTATTAGGCGTGGATGGGAATGGATGCACACTCAATATATCATCTTCTTCCTCCTCTTCTTGTAAATCACTTTGAATTGAAATGGAAAGGGTGGAAGCAGAAGGAACAGCAGTTAATGTAGTTTTGACTGATGCACTTCTGCTGAGGCCATTGGTTGCCACGCTTGATCTGACAGAATTGACCCGCATAATCTGTACTTTTGCTCTGTTCACTTGAACTGCCTGTACAGATGCTATTTGAGGTGTTTGATGTGGTAGACTGGTGGTGGTTGATACTGATAGGGTTGATTTCTTATCATCATCATAGTCATATTCATCGTCCGTTGTAGTAAACGAAATACCACTGTTCCTATGACTAAGTAGCTGCCTTTGCAACTGCACCTGTGATAATCTTGGATTACTATAGATTATCTCGGATATTCTTTTGTTCTGTACTGCTATTCTGTCTTCAAACTCTTCAGGAATCGTGGCATGGGTAGGTAGAGGAGGTAGATAATAAGATGATCGACTGCTCGTGCTGGCAGTAGTTTTAGTTGTTGATATGGTATTATTATGATTAGATATATTAGAAGTATTAAACGTAGAATTATATGGTGCATTAGTAGTATAGAGTGGCGTATCAAGGGATGTAAGTGCAATTGGCTTTGAACTGGTTGTGTCAGAATCGTGTGGTTGATAATGGGATAAAGCAGCAATAACCGCTGGATGTGGAGAAGGCGGAGGCGATTGATCATGATTTCCTACTATATTGCGCGATATATTGGCAGCAGCAGTAAAAGCCAAGGGCAGTTTGCTCTTGTTTTTAGTTCTTCTAATATAACAATAGACACCAATACCGATCAATAAGCCAACACCGACTAATCCACCTACTATCCCGCCTATCAATGATCCCTTTGTGTTACTGGGTGGGTTATTACCACTAGTAGTAGTTGTTGTGTTACTTGTACCAATTGGAGGTAAACCTAAAACAGTTCGACTCAAACACCTTGATGCAGGGCAGATAGCACAATCTGTCATTGTTCTTAATATGCAAGCCTCGTTGATATCACATCTGGGCGTACAAAGAGCTTTACAATTCAAAGGCTTGCAATCTGTAGTGTTTGTAGCGTCCGTTCCATTCGCTATGAAGAACGAGTTAGACGACCATCCAATACGCAATATTAAACATTATTATTACTTGTGGGTAATTGAGCCTGGACTGAGTTTGTATTCAAAGCAAGAATAAGTACAACAAGTAATGGTGAAATGAAGGTTTGATGACCATGATCAAACTTGAAGTTTAGCATTGAGTTGTATATGTGAATTTTTTTTTTCCCGTGTACTGGGATTTTCTGATTCAAATTTTTCGGGAACGATTGAGTATACCCCCAAGTAAAATAACCGGTTTATACAGTTGTGTATTAGAAAAAAAAAGAAGAAGGTATTAATAGTAGAAAGAGGGTAATATAATACAAAATATAAGATAAAGGTACACAATACAATTACAATAATGAAATGAGATTTAAATTGCTTAATATGACTAGGGACGGTCCAGACAGCTTGACGGGTAAATTCATTGTTCTACAAACCTAGATACGATCCATAGGATATTCATCCTTTGCTGCCCTTGTTTTTCTTCGATCCATACAGCAAACAGTGAAACATAACAATACAGTGGCGAACAGCAAGGCAATAGCTGCTGCCAATGACATCCAGACAGACGCACCAGTACGTGTATTCACGTTTACCAAACTGCCGATCAATCCACCCAATAATTCGCCCTTAGCATTGTTGATCTCTCTCTTTAAAATGTTGTATGCCACAATCTGCACTACAAAAGTGGCAATACATAATACCATGGCAATTAAAGCCACTATAGATATCATGATCTTGCGACACCAGCCAAATTGGTGCTTGACACTATGTCCTGTATATTGGTGATAAAAGTTGTAACACAGTAAAATGAAACACAGAATGACAGATGGAATAAATACACCGCCTTGTAAACCAGCCACTGTTCTATGAAGCCATTCAGGGATTTGACCTTGAATCATTTGTAACGTACTAGTGCTATCTATTTACAAGTACATCAGTATACAATGACTATTTATCATGCATATACATATACTTTACTACTGTATCTGTAGCCGAAACTAGGTGGCGAGCAGACTGTTTCGTTGCTACTGGAGCCTTCACATACAACAAATAAAGCTACCGTCAAAAAGCTAGGGATGCCTGCTGCTATACCTTGTGCCGCATCCAGGATATCACCGAGCATACCATTTGATGCTGAGTCTTCCAACTCAATTCGGGCAATATTAACAGATCGGAGACCATTAAAGTTACCGAGTATAACGAGAATCTGCAAAATGAAGCTTGCAACAATCAGTAGGGTAATAATAATTTGAATTATCTTTAACATGGTAAATGAATAAAGAAAAAAGAGAAACCGATAGATTCACAAGAATTTATATGTCGATTTGGCGTGACTATGCATAAGAAAGCTGCCAAGAAGTATAGCGCTATAAACAAACCACTTACATCATTGATACGACCAAGTGCAAGCTCCGCATCACAACTATCCCGACTGTCACTTGACGTGTTTATGTAGCTTCACTATTATGAAAACAGTATCAAAATAACACAGATCGCTCCTAGCTCGCTTGTGACAAATGCTATGTTTTATATATATACATTTATTTCTTCATCCAAATCGATACTAGCTTGGCAGAAACAATCTATGCAAGCTTTGAAACCAGGGCTTTGCGATACATAAACTTTCAGTTAAACTTGGATATGCTGAGCTGTATATTCGCGGCTTAGATGTTAATGGAAGCTGCATCCTTGGCAAAAATCTATATAGAGGTACTGTCCAGTTTGTTGCTTCCATTAGAATGACATTTATATCTTTCGTCAGCTTTAGTTGGGAAGCATGCATCATCTATCCGTCAAACCTATGACTTAAACTGGCTAACGCCAGATACCATCTGACCTGTCCAATTGTCAATGGCCAATCAAAACCACTATACTTTAACAAAAACGCGTGCATTCAAGCCATATCCTCTTTTTATTTTTAATCTTTCAATAGCTAGCTCCTGAATGAAAGCGTCCCTTGTATACGTCTTTTTATCAAAAAGATGCATCCCATAAAAGTTACTAAGTTAGTAGAAAGGTGGACTTTTTTTTTCTTCTGACCACAGATTTAAGTATAAGCAACTTGAACAGCTTCTAAATATAAAGTACGTTTGTAAAATAAATATTCTAACTGAAGCATCAGTTCTTTAAATATGTACTATTAATCAGATATGGTGTTAAATCGAGGTCAACTGTGGATCAATAGATCTATAGATCAGGTTTACATGACAGACATGCTAAATATTGTCAGTCTGTGATGACTTGATGTATTCATTGCATTATGTCAAACAAAGAGTTTATAAAAGAAGCAGTAGCTTATTCTTAACGTATACCACCCATCAAATGGGACATGAAACTGAAATCGCTCGTGAGTTCTACAGAACATTAACTTTTTTTACATGCAAGAAAAAGTTTATAATTTACAACCAATAGTTAAAATACAATATACTCATTATAATCAAGTTAAATAAACATTTTAGCAGATCTAACCGTTTATTTGGAACACGGATCATTAATTAGATGCGATGTCGTATTTCCCCAATAATAAATAAGTCGAGATGTCAAGTTATAAAATAGCAAAAAATTCCAGTGTAGTTGACGTCGAATGGCATTAGGATACGATCCAATTCCAAATTCTGAACCAATACTGATGAGTTCCAATGCACAAGAACAATCTAGCAACTATATGACTTCAAAGGGTAGACAAGACTTATCAAGACAAGACCTATCATGACAAGTCCTAATATCCCTACATTAGACATCATTCCACTGGTAAATGGTTTGATGATTGTCTACACTTCTGATTCTTAACTGTTGGGTTGAAACATTTACACCGGCACCATACAATGTAAGGCCTCAAAACCAAAAGTTAAAAATCTATGCATTCAAAAGGAAACACATCTTTTTTTTAGACTGCAGACATTACAGTATCGTATGGTACATATGTCAAGAGCATAGGGAGAGTCCTTACTGAGCAACCATACCATCAAGTCAAAAGATATGATGGCCTCAGCAACAGTCAAAGATGTGAATTGTATATTGTATACTACCTATAGAACAGGTAAAGTTGATTACTGCCATGAGCCTTGCAGCACAATATATCTATATACCTTTACGCCAATAGTGCAATAAAATTGCAAGTCAAAGAGAAGACAAGACTTATCAAGACAAGACCTATCATGACAAGTCCTAATATCCCTACATTAGACATCATTCCACTGGTAAATGGTTTGATGATTGTCTACACTTCTGATTCTTAACTATTGGGTTGAAACATTTACACCGGCACCATACAATGTAAGGCCTCAAAACCAAAAGTTAAAAATCTATGCATTCAAAAGGAAACACATCTTTTTTTTAGACTGCAGACATTACAGTATCGTATGGTACATATGTCAAGAGCATAGGGAGAGTCCTTACTGAGCAACCATACCATCAAGTCAAAAGATATGATGGCCTCAGCAACAGTCAAAGATGTGAATTGTATATTGTATACTACCTATAGAACAGGTAAAGTTGATTACTGCCATGAGCCTTGCAGCACAATATATCTATATACCTTTACGCCAATAATGCAATAAAATTGCAAGTCAAAGAGGAGACAAGACTTATCAAGACAAGACCTGTCATGACAAGTCCTAATATCCCTACATTAGACATCATTCCACTGGTAAATGGTTTGATGATTGTCTACACTTCTGATTCTTAACTATTGGGTTGAAACATTTACACCGGCACCATACAATGTAAGGCCTCAAAACCAAAAGTTAAAAATCTATGCATTCAAAAGGACACACATCTTTTTTTTTGACTGCAGACATTACAGTATCGTATGGTACATATGTCAAGAGCATAGGGAGAGTCCTTACTGAGCAACCATACCATCAAGTCAAAAGATATGATGGCCTCAGCAACAGTCAAAGATGTGAATTCTTTGGTAAAAAAAATCATTTTTCAACTCTACTGATGCTCTTATTTCCATGTTACGTCACTACGAAGGAAATTAATTTAATTATATGTAGATTGTAATATTAAATATGGATAGCACAGTCTCTGCGGGCCGGGTAAGAGCATTCTTCACTAGTAAGTCCACCAACCAGACCTAAAGTATAATACGGCTGAAGGCTTACTAATTGCTAGTGTGGTACTTGTGCCCAAAGATCGTCCTATAAAATAGTTATTCTATATATAATAAAAAAAGAAATTGCAACTAGTGGCGACTGCCTTTGTGAAGTTACATAATTCTCATTATAGTCAAGGAATAGCTTATATTATTACTGATTGTTGAGTCAAAAAGTGTATAAGGCCCTAATACTGCAGGATTAGAAAGATATCTTCCATGGCATGTACCCATTTATAATTATTGACTTTTTATATAAAAAAAGATTTGTAAGTGAAACCCCCATTGGTGAAACTTGAATTTTGATTAGTGATAAAGAGAAAAACAAAAAGTGCATGGTTATATGTACGCTCAATCCTTCACCCCTACCTTTTTTTTTTATCTCTATTCGAATCTATAATAGCATAGATAGAGTGCTAAAAAAAAGTCTTGTTAGTTCTTTTGCTAATAAACGTTATGAAAATACCTAACTTCAATATGTGAAAGACGTAATTATACGTTGCTTTATTTGTTTTATATTTGAAGTTGATAATAATTATACCATAGACTGAACGATATTAACAATGGTATAGTAATAAAAGGTATAATTTGGTCAATCAAAACAACATAAATACTATAATCAATATATTTTTAAGTGAATAACTGTGGTATTCAGGATGCTGTTCTTTTAATCTTCAGTTGTTTGAATATTTGTGGTTTGTTTTTTGTTGGGAAAAATGGGATCAGCGTACAGTTTGGTTGGCATGATTAACGGATCAAAATCCTGAGAAGATGGGTAAAATGAATCGCGAAGCCAATCAATATAACTTGTTTTTGTTGTTATTGGTGAAGATCGACCAAAGTGAGTATCATACGTTTTCTTGATATTTTCTGTATCAATGTATTGGACTAACTTGCTACAGTTTTTCTAAAATATATCCGTTAATTCACATAGTGAAGAAGAAAGGCAAGAAAAAGCGCAAGTACCTTTATGGCGTACAGGGCTTGGAACCATTGAGGTGATATATTGGCAAAGGCGATGGGAGAGGATGGTACAGTTAAGTCATAAACTTTATCAACGCAGTAGAGACCTTCATCAACAAGATAGATTCTCTTGATCTCGCAATGATTCGCTAAAAATGAAGCCATGTTGGTATATTTGATTATTGTTTTTGCCATTGTGTCATTAAAAAAAAACTTACTGCATATTTGTACCATAAATATTTCTACAGCTTCATGGTTGAAAATGGTCGAATTTTTCACAACAAAATCCAGTATATCTTTGCTTTCCACACATAATTTCAGATGATCATCATTTACTTTCTTTGTAAACATATAACGAGAAGCTTCAATATCTGTTAAATCCACCTCCTTTTCATTAAACATAAAAACCACTCTACAGTCAATCTTAAATTCGTTGCTGTGTGCTTTCGACTCGCCCCTATTTTTATTTCATCAGATAAGAAGGAATTTACAATGAGTGGATAAATATACATACCACCTACAATAAATTTGTTGACTATCTGGAAATAACGTTTCAAAGACTTCACCCCAAATTGTTATTAATGAATTCATTTCAGTGTTGCTCTTACTAGTGATTGCTGATTTCCGTTTGCGATATACATTAATACTATTTCAAAAATTAGTTACTGATTTGTGGGAGTGATCAATATTCTGTCAGAGAGCTACTTGCATATGTGAATATATGTTGTAAAGTGCTTCATCTTCACTGTTAAGGGTTGATAACTCCAGCTTTCTAGCTAGGGTGTAGGCCTTGTTCAAATTGACAGTTCTTAGTGCCTGATTAATACTTTAAATTAATAGCTGCGAGAAAACAAGTTATTACAAAATGTACCTTATTTATGTCTTTTAATTTATTCTTAAAGGTGTCATCATCAAATTTCTGTGTGCGTTTAAATTGTTTTTTTAATATTTTCCATTGGACATCATCAAAGAGCTGCCGTTGTGAATCCGCTGTTTCATTTGAAATATCAATAATGCTATTCAAACACAATCTAGGTACGAAATAAAAGGTATTTAGTATTTGATAAAGCAAAATAAAAAAAGTGATATTACCCCACAACATGTTGCTGCTTATTAGATAAATCATTATATTGTTGAAAGTACATTTCAGCAAAGTTTTTAATTATGGTGCCTACACTCTTACTTCCAAAAGAATCTTATCTTTTTCAATCTAAGAGATCATTACAGTATAGTTAAAAGATACCCTTAAAAAAGGTACAATCTAAAAACTCACTTTTACAACTTCTATTCTCCTTTTCATTTTTGGTACAGCATTCATTCTATTTTGAACAGATTTTCCAATCTCACCAGTTTTTTTGGTAATTATGTATTTTTGTTCCGTTTTGTTCAATTGTTTTTGAAGCTTCAAAGTGGTGGAGACTCGCAAGTTCCAATAGTAAAGAGTTTCGTCAGTGTTCAAGATCTGATTATAGATTAATATATTGAAGAATATGATAAATACAATTTGCATGCCTCGTAATTGTTTTCTTTTATATTCATACACCATTTTACAATGTTATAGGGATTTGATGTATCACTTGCTATGGATTCCACCACTTTTTCAAAACAATCACAAGCAGCATCACGAGTTAAAGATTTAGCAGTCGTTTCAAGAAAAACAACTGGATCAAAGTGGAGGTAATTTTCAATAATAAACTTTTCCATAAGTTTTTCTGTCATTTTGATAGAAAGTAAGATTCTTTTGTAGTTTTGAAATGCGACTTTTTAAATACTCAAAACGCAAGGCTTTATTGATATAGAATCGTATGTACATCTGCATTCATTGGCTGGATATTCATTCTTCATAATGCATTACTTGATTGGTTCTGATATCAAATATTGAATAAACAATGTGATGTTTTTTCGTATATAATCCTGTAAGCTGCTTGTAGCTTGATTGTATTAATAGTACAGCGATATGATATTAACTAAGCCTTCTAAACTCTTGTAATCATGTAATACTGGTAGATCGTTAAAGTCAACCTTCTATCAAGCTATAGTATTTAGCGTCAGAACCAGTCAAGCAGTGTATTGTGAAGAATGGAATATTCAGTAATGAGTGCAAATGTATACATGATTATATATAAATAAAGTCTTGCGTTCTGAGAAAAGATATATCATCTTTGGGCATTATTTATAAATTGCTGTCAACCAACAAAAAATCGAGACAACAACCTATAATAGCAGTCACACGAAAGCGACCCAATTAGAACATATTACACAGGACCAATTCTATTGGTGACGTTGCTGCCAAAAAATTTACTGCTGGTTGCTTTGCTTTGGTTTTATCTTTTTTTTTCTGTTTCTTTATTAATAACTTAATTAGCATGGCTTCGCTTTCAAGGTGAGTGAAACAAAGAAAATCCTTTAATCTATTGTATTAAACTGAAAAATTATGTATCATTTAGTCTTTTACCAAAGCCTCGCCAAACTTTGGCTTCAGCACCTAGTTCAGCACCTCAATTGGAAAAGCAGATTAATCAAATTGTTAGTAAATCCAGTCAAAGCAGAATCCCACCTTATGGCCAGCGTAAAAACTTCAGACCTCGTGTACCTGAGGATTTCGGTAATGGCGGCGCATACCCCGAAATCCATATTGCTCAATACCCACTCGATATGGGTCGCAAAGACAAATCAGCAGCCGATCGTAAAGGTGGAGCTTTGACTTTGGAGGTTGATCAAGATGGTAATGTCAAGTACGATGCTATTGCACGACAAGGCCACAGTGATGATCGTATCATCCATAGTTCCTACAGAGACATGGTTCCTATGCACGAACGCAAAGATATCGACGTCGACAAATTAGTAATGGATAGACCTGGAGAAGAAGAAGTACAAAGCGTAGCAGAAAAGACACGATTAGCACTTGAAAAGATTGTTAATACCAAGATCAAAGCTTCGCAACCCAAGAATGTAGGCCCTCCAAATGGCAATGGTACCAACAAAGACCCTACTTATATTCGATATACACCAGCTCAAGGCCAAGTCGGCGAAGGATTCAATTCTGGCGCAAAGCAAAGAATCATTCGTATGGTGGACGCCCCTATTGATCCAATGGAACCACCTAGTCATTTACACAAAAAAGTGCCTCGAGGACCACCATCTCCGCCTGCTCCAGTGATGCATTCTCCTCCCCGTAAATTGACAGCCAAAGAGCAAGCTGAATGGGTTATTCCACCTTGTGTTTCCAACTGGAAGAATACCAAAGGTTATACCATTCCTCTCGATAAACGTTTAGCTGCTGATGGCCGTGGTCTCCAGGAATTAACTATTAATGATAATTTCGCTAAATTCTCGGAAGCATTATATGCTGCTGATCGACACGCCCGTGATGAAGTTCGACAAAGAAATTTGATGCAACAAAAGTTGGCACAGAAGCAGAAGGAAGCAGAAGAAGATAAGCTTAGACAACTCGCACAAAAGGCTCGTGAAGAGAGAGCTGGATTCAAACCAAGTGTAACAGAAACGGCACCTGCTAAAGCCAATCGACCTTCAGCTTCTTCGTTGATGCCTGATTATGATAGCTCAGATGAATCAGGCTCCGATAAATCAGACAGTGAACAAGAATCGCCTGTTCGACGTCATGGAGCCGCTGAAGATAGTGATGAAGAGAAGGCAAGAGAGCGTGATCAGTTAAGACGTGATCGTCAAAAACAAAGACAGAGAGAAATGCGTATGAGTAAAATGGGTGCAGAGGCTAAAGCAAAGCATCTTGCTCGGTAAGAATCAAAACGCGCTTTTGAAGTAAATGCAATACTGACGTATATAACAGTGAGCAAGGTCGTGATATTTCAGAAAAGATTGCACTTGGTTTAGCCAAGCCTACATTGAGTAAAGATAGCATGTATGATGCACGACTATTCAATCAATCTGAGGGTATTGGATCAGGATTCAAAGACGATGATGGTAAGTGAAGAAAAAAGAAATACATTTTACGCATAATTTGTCTAATTGAGTCTTTTGTGTAGCTTATAATACATACGATAAGCCATTATTCAATCAATCTTCAACTTCTATTTACAGATTCAGAGGTGATAATAACGAATCTGAAGTTTTGGGTAGTACAAATGCTGAGGACCTCGAGAGATCGATTAAGCAAGACAGATTTGGTGTTCGTAAGGGATTCCAGGGTACAGAAGGCGGTGAAAGTTCAAGTGGACCTGTCGAATTTGAGAGAGAAACTTTGGGTAAATCAACTGCAAAGGTTGATAAAGATGTATTTGGTTTAGATACCTTCTTGAACAAAGCAAAGAAAGGTAAAAGAGCTCGCGAAGATGATGACAGTGATGATGATAGACGTAAACGATAGTTTCTCTACCAATAAAATTCGTCTTAAAACTGTTTTTTTAAGGTTATATCAAAATAGCGGCGATCTACTATTTTGACAGCTGTTAATCGAGCTAATTTTATTACGATTGATTGCCATGGTAGCCGTGATGACCATTAACTGGCCGTGACGGAGAAGCAGTTCTATTATTTGGTTCAACCTGGACCGAATCTACCATAAAAACCTTTGAATTTTATCAGGTTCATGTAACCAAGTGAATGGCTTATTTAGAAAAAGATAGACAGAAATTATATGGATACTAAGGTACAAACCGAGTGCCATCAGTGTACGATATGCTTGAGAGGGAGGGGGGATATGAATCATGTAAAAGAGAAACGGGATAATGAAATAACGGAATTCGAGTAATGGAGAAGGCACCAGTGTTAATAAAAGTGCGAATATATAACCAAAAGTTAGTAACACACTATTGTGGTTAGCTTGTTATCGCATGTTAGTATCTATTTGTTCCATCAGACTTATATCAAAGCTTACCAAAAACCTGGAGATTCAAACAACCACTAATCATGTAGATGGGAGCAAGTAAATAACGTACTGTCCAGTGTCTTCTATACACTCTTTTCCAGATGTAAAATGTATAATGTCTGTTGTCACTTAATAGAAAAGGATGCTCATATCTAATAATAAATGAATTAGTAGATATCAAGGGTAAAACAGATCGTTTTCTTACGTGTATTTGTGAACCAAGTATAATATAGTTGCGGTTGAGAATAGGCCATAGCAGACACTAAGATCATACATTGATTAGGTGATGATGCATCAGAATGCCGGTGTATACCTTTTGACTGTAGATTGCAAAAATATATTTGCCACGGCAGTAAATGAAAGGGTCCAAGGTGCAGCGAAAAACGATAGTAAAGAAGTATAGTAGAACAGTTGAGGGAAATGAAGCCCAGCAATATGGTTAGAACGATCTCCAAGAACAATACCATCGTTCCATACTAAAAATACAGCAAATGAAACGATAGCCAGTATAAAAGTGAGAATATTAGGTAGCACGACAGTGTAATGACAGAGAGTGCCCTTGATCAATGTAGTAATGGCTTTGAATACTTGTGCTAGTAACAAAATGTTATTTGAGCGTATTCAGATACAAATTCAAAGAGACATTACTTGAACTAGATATGCTTGAGCAAGAAGGGTTGAATAGTAGAGCACTACTGATATCATTCTTTTTACGATTGTCAGTGTCTATAGCAGTCAAGGTATCAATGATGATAACAACAGTAAACAAACATAACCAAATCACATTGGTTTGCCTGAAAGTCAAAGATAGCATGCCAATGATGCCAGCCAAGGCATACCTTTTCTGTTTAATCAAGAGATAAGACCATAAAACCAGAAAAGTTGAACCAGGATCAGTATAGTACACAAAATTAAAAAAGAAGCTGATGGGAAACCAAGATAATGCCAACGCATACATCTGCGACTTCCATGCGGTGCTTTGAGGCGATAATGTTGTGATCAATGATTGTAGAACATAGTACAATCCGATGGCAAATAATATATTCGTGAAACGTAACGCGTTCACACTGCAGAGATCATATTGAAACGTATTTCCGATGTATGCAATGACATTGCTTATCAAATACCTAGAGAGAAAGCTTAATAATTTTGCATTTTGACAGGTGATACATGACATACAGTCCTGGTGGAGTAGTAAGCTTAGGATCCCAGGTATAGTAATCCCCTTGGCAGTACTGTTGTGCCTGAGGAATATGAAATATTTCATCCTATCAAGCAATCAGGTTAGTTGACAATTTGAATGGATCTTGCATTCTACCATGTATGGGTCAGGCACATGGGAGTATATTAGTTTTGCAGTAGCGAGCAGGTTTAGTATATGAGCAATAATCCACATTAAAGGCAAAATGAACCGAGATCGTGTCTTGATCTCAAGAATATTGTATTTGAAGGTCAATTTCACCGCAATTGAAGCAGACACGTTACGTTTTTTGTAATCATATCATTGGATGATAATATTCAACAGCCGACATTGTATTTGGGTAACTGCGTATCAACTTGACCTGGGCGACTCGAGCTTGTTTCTCTTTATTACACTTCTTGTAGACACTTTATTTTCTTCTTTTTGTTAGGTTTTTGCTTGAAACTAATATACTAGTTTCTTATATCACTTTTTCTTGGTTTATTACGGTACAACTCTCATCATGACTTCAAACGAATCTTTGGACTCTTTGCCACCTTCTGCTCAATTGGCTCTTTTGCACGCTCAAGCTGCTAATCCTGCTTCATCTACTCCTGCCCACGTCGAGGAAGATCTCTTTGTTCCTTCTCCCGATGATCCCGTCGTTGTTATGGACAATTCTACCTATGAACCCCTCATCGCTGGCGATTTCCCTACTCCAATCGGTAAGCCCATCACACCTACTGTTACACCCAAGAAGGAAGTTTTGACCATGAAGAAACTCGATTTGAGCTCTGAATCTGCTTTCCCTTCTCTCTCTGCTTCTCCTCGCGCTCCTATTCAAACTGGTGGCTGGTCTTCTGCTGCCAGCTCACGCGTCAAGGCTCCTCAAGCCACTGCTACTCGTACTAGACCCATGGCTCCCGCCTCTGGTAACGCTGGTAAAAAGGCCTCTGCTACTCAAGTGACTGATGTTCTTGAATTGCCTGCCAACCAACAAATCTCTAACATGGCTAGCAAGCCTCTTGGTTTCAAGAGCAGTGCTGATGTGATCCAACAAGTCATCAACAAGACTGGTACCAACATTATCGCATCTACTAACCGTGCTGGTACTACTACTTTCCTCATCCAAGGTGCTCCTGCTGAAGTTGCTAGAGCCAAGAGAGAATTAGTTGCTGGTCTCGTTGTCAAGGTAAGTTTTTTTTTTTTGGGTTTGAAAATTGAGGACGCGATAACTTATGCTGTTCTGTATAGCGTACTGTTGAGATTGCTGTGCCTGCTTCTACTCGTCGTTTCATTATTGGTGCTAAGGGTGCCAACCTTAAGCAAATCGAGGCTATATCTAACACTCGCGTCAACTTCCCCCGTAAAGAGGATGAAGAATTTTCTTACAATGATGAAAACTCGGAAGAAGTTGTGATTGTTACCATTATGGGTGATGCTGCTGGTATCAGAATTGCAAAGGAAGAAATTGAAAAGATTGTTGGTGAAAAGGTAAATGAAATCAAATGATGAGAGTATATAATACTGACTGGTTATTGAATTAGACTGCCAAGCAAACTATCAAAATTGATACCTTTGATAGTAAGTACTATCTCTTCCTTGCCGGCCCTCAAAACTGCAATATCAAGCAATTGGAACAAGAGTTCGATGTCAAGATTCACATCCCAGCTGTCATTGTAGATGGCAATACTAACCGTGACACTGCTATTTCTATCTCTGGAGACAAAGAAAAGGTCCAATTGGCCAAGCAAGCCCTTGAAAAGAGTTATGCTGGTATCGAGAACACCAGTCGCACTGTCGCTATTAGCATCCCTAAGCGTCAACACAAGTATCTCTATGGTAAGAATGGTGAAACCCTCAAGGAAATCCTAAATGAATCGGGCTGTACTGTTGAACTTCCTCCTCTTGATGATCCCTCTGAAAATGTCACTATTCGTGGTCCTGATGCCGAGTTGGTCAAGGGTTTGACTTGTGTTATGGAAAAGGCTCGTGCTGTTCATGTCAGTGTTTTAGATTTAACCGAAAACTACAAGTCTTCTGGCCAAGATGCCTTAAAGTATGCTCGTTTTGCTCTCAAGTATCTTTTGAACAAGAAGAGTATCAAAAAGATCGAGAACGACCATAACGTCCAAGTTGGTGTTCCTCAACCCGAAGAACTCAAAAAGTCTGTTAATCTCGAGTTTGTCAGTAAGGTTGAAAAAGATGCTGCCCTTGCTCAGTTGGCTGTTTCCAACACCTTGCGCGAATTGACACCTGAAGTATTTGGTTTTGCTAGCGTTGAACGTTACCTTCATCAATACATTCTTTCTGCTCATCGTGCTGCTCTTGATCGTATTCAATCCGATAACAATGTTACTATCATTGTTCCTGATGAAAAGGAAAACTCTGCTAGTATCTTACTTGTCTATGATGGTCAAGATAAGGCTACTGCCAAGGCCGCGCTTGACGCTGCTGCTGCTGAACTTAGCAAAATTGCTGCTGGTTGTTCCGACTATGTCTCCAAGACCGTCACCATCCCTGCCAAGTTTCATGAATCGCTTCGCGGTCCCAAAAACACTACTTTGAATGCTATTGTTGGTGAATCTGATGTCCATGTCATTTTCGGCCCCAAGGACAAGGTCGAAGTTCGTGGTCTTACTAAGCAAGTTAGCCAAGTTACTGCTCAACTTCAAAAGGCTTATGAAGCCGTTCAAGACGAAGACTTTTCAAAGCCTTACACTGCCGAGTTCTTTATTCCTGCTAATTTCTCTGCCCATATCATTGGTAAGGCTGGTATCCATATCAATAAGCTCAAGGATGACCTTGCTGTCAAGATCGATATTGGAGAGAACAACAATGGCAAGTCTGAGGAAAAGGTGGTTGCTAAGAAGGACAAGAAGAACGTTGCTCCTGTCAAGGTTGTTATTCAAGGCCCCAAGATCAACGTAGAAGCTGCTAAAGAGCGTATCCAATCTCAAATCTCTAGCTTGGCTGATCAAGTCACTCTTTCTCTCAAGGTGCCCAAGGAATTCCATCGTTTCTTGATTGGTCCCAGTGGCCGCTATGTCAAGAAGCTTGAAGACAAGTATAACGTCTTTATCAAATTCCCCAAGTCCGGTAACCGTGGTGATGAGAGCCCTTCTGGCGCTCCTACTAACCCTAATGAAATCACTGTTCGTGGTGGCAAGAAGGACGCACAATCTGCCAAGGAAGAATTAATGGAGCTTTATGAGTATGAAAAGGATGAGCAAGAAAAGAGAAAAGAAAGAGAACAAAAGCACAAAGAATATGAAGAGAAGCGCGCTGCTGAAGATAAGAGAAGAGCTGAAGAAAGAGCCGCTAGAGAGGCTAGAGATGCTGCCAAAGAGGCTGCTAGAGAAGCCAAAAAGGCTGAAAAGGAAGCTGCTGCTGCTGCTGCCGCTGCTTCTAACAAAGATTAATCTACTCACTATTTACTTTTATCACTTTCATAATTCACTTTATTTTACCAACTCGTTTGTTTAAACACACATTTACTTTTTTGTATTCCTCAATCAACACTTGTATTTAGAAAAAACAATTAAAAAAAAAGAAATCAAAAGCAAATTGTAATATATGAACAGCGAGATTTCTTGTTCCATGCTTTGTAAATGTACATGACTCAAACTTAAATTACCACTTTTTTTTTTTTGCTTGCTCCTAGTATTTCAGGAAGCAGAAAAATGTAATGCAAAGATCATCAAACATACGCTAGCGAACCAAGTAAAAGAAATAGGGACCATACACTTTTTTTATAGCTAAATGAAAAATAGAATTTCGCAAGCTAAAGGAGTATTTATACAGTAAGTGTGATCAATAAATAAATAAGCAATGCCACCCTTTCCGACTACGTACGTAAAAGTTCGATACCTCGATGTTAGTTACACAATGCAAGCTTATGAATTAAAAAAAATATATATAATGCTTAATGCTTCTATTGAACTAACTTATCTTTCTATCATTATTAAAAATGAAGTTGACTATGCTAACAGCCCTCTCTCTTAGCGCGTGTATTGTTAGCGCAGAGATATGTGCGTACACACCACAAGGATGGGAATCCTTCTATAGTGCTGACACGGCTTGTAAACGCAGTTTTTCAAGTGAAGCATGGGCAACGGGCAAATTTACATACTACAGTAGTGCAAAAGTAGGAAAGCGCTATGAATGTTGCGGAATCACTGAGGTCTGGTCAGAATGCAAATGGTCCTATTGTGCTGGATTGCTCATCAGTGGACAAACTACGTGTAATAGTTACGGCTCAGATTGGATATATAATGGCAACACAGGTCAATATAATTGTAATTTTTTAACGTCACAAGTGAAATGCTGCAAGAGAGTAAAAGTTTAAAGCCATCGTTTACAGCCATTTGACCTAAATAGAGCATCGATTTGCCATGACTATGAAATAACTAATTCAAGTATATATTTCGATTTTAAATATCATTTTCATCAATAGAAACGTAGTATTTTAATGCTACAAATTATCTAGAATAAGCATTGGGACCACAGTTAGCTGGTCATTTGGAATTCTGTAAAGTTTCCTCATAAATGAATTGAACGTCCCAATCCAATCAAACAGCTCGCATATCGGGTTTGGGTGTCTAATTAAACATTACTTATTCCTTAAGCAAACTGTGTACATTGTATATAGACAGTAATATTTAGATTATCTTAAGCTCTACCAAGTGCATGCAATATTAGTGATATTGAACCATTAAATATAAGTTTATATAATTATAGAAGTATAGATACATAGGTAAGAAAAGTGCATGTTAAAATAGTTGTAGGATGTTAAAATAGAGATCGGCATGTGTGTTCTAACCAATTCATTGCTTGCGCCTACTAAAGAAGCCTCTTTTTGTAGGCACAGTAGCAATCGGGTCAGTACGTCTTCCAAAACCACGTTTCTTAGTAGGACTAGCTTGATGGTGATGTTTACTACTACCAATACCTGGAGTTAACTTGTCTACAAGTGTTTGGTTTTTCTTTGGATGCGTAGTTTTAGAAGTAGGGGAAATTTTGGCCTTTAGTATACGTAATGCGAATGGTTTGGTTGATGAATGTACAGCAGCAGGTTTTCTTTTCGATCCAGCATCAAAGCCAAACTTTCGAGTGCGACGAGGATTTGTGTTTTCGATAACAGGAGTGGCATGTTGTTTCTTGGTGAATCCAAACCTACGAGGGCTTTATATAAAAGGATTAATGCATGTATAGATCAAGCCATACAACCTGCTGCATATACCTTTTTCTGGCCTTGACTGGTCTAGGAGTATGAGCCTGTCTTTTCCTTGCTGTTGCGCTCATAGTATTTCCCATATTAATTTATGCTATTGATATAATATTAATGTAGATAATGAAGAAAGTAAAAGACAACATATTTATATATGACTTTATTCATGCTGATCAAGTAACAATCTGGTCACTATTACGTAGAGTGGCCTATAATTTATGCTTTCCTGGATTAAGTTCTGGCGTACATTAATGACGATCAGTCATAAGCTGAAAAGACTAGATCACGAGAAATTGGTCCTACTAGATTATTGGTTATACATGACGTACATCGTACTTGAACTGATAGTAGTATCCAGAATCAAAGTACATCGAATCCGGAAGCATTTACCAAAGCATTAGTCTCCTTTTGGCTCTTAAAATAAAGCTATATTGTATTTAGCAGTAATGAAAATATAACTGTCAACGAAACTGAGACTTTAACGGAAACAATAGGTCATTCTGAGCGCAGATTAATGTACTCGTATCAACTTCCCAAGCATTGGTTTTTGAATAAGCTTTCTAGCTTAGTCTTGTAAACCTAAAGTTCTTACTTGATTTATTCAAAAGTGTATCGACAACGCTTATAATTTATTCGCTTTTAGAATAGTATGAATACCATGTGTCTTTTTCCTTTAAAACCCGGAATTTGCACTTGATATGACGCTAATAATAAGTTCTCTCTGTTTTACAAACTATAATCACAGATATTATTTATATGCAAAAAAAATTCTGTCAAAATACGAATGGATACTCTGCAGAGCTCCAAACATAATTATCATATTCAGTATGTTCCTAGAATGTTTTTAATGGTGTGAAAAAAAATGGTGCAAAGGCACATTACTTTTACTACCAGGTAACTGCAATTTCTGTTGGATGACGGTAATTTAGCGTTTTAAGGTTCACTCCGAGTTTTAATATGGCAAATATTCACGATAAGCATAAGTTAGTATAATAACAAATTTCACGTAAAGATCATTTAATATATGTTTCGCATGTAGAGTTATCTGTGATATCAGACGATTACTTGTATCTTATCCAAATGTATTTCTAGAAAAGCAAAAAAAAAAAAAAAAAAAAAAAAAAAAAAATTGCGCATACCCTTATATATGCCCTACCTACGCTACTAATCAGTATATATTTGAAAATTTCGGTTTAACATTCTAAATCTCTCGACCAATTCTTGTGCAAGTTTATAAAGAGGCCTCGAATCTCTTGGAACTATTATTTAATCGAAATACAATAAAATATATTATACATTATTGATAGACGATAAAATGCGTCTATTTTTGTATGTATTTAGATATAATTTATAGATCTCTCAGCCGATTCGAGTCAGATGTCGCATCAAATTGAGATTTCATATTTAGAATGCATTGTTGCCTCTTACAAAACCTGCACCTAATAAGAGTGTAATCAATATATTTCATTTGCCAATAACTAACTATAAATTGCAAGCATTTCATTAACCTAGGTCTAATACTTTGTAGATCTCTCAAATGATGTTGCGTTTGGTTATTAATCCATCCTCAAAATGAATTGTTACAATTGTTATCTAGGCAAAACTTTTGTTTAACTATAACACAACCAATAGATTATACCCAGCAATAATCAACTGCCAATTTCTGACCATGAGAGAGTCTTTGGCTTAATATCCCATCGACTTTTGGTGATGAAATTGATACATCTATACCACGTCAGCAATGATACTTAGGAGCAAGAGTTTTGTCTTGATGTAACTAATGATTATTTCCTTCTTTTGTTAATGGGTGTGTGCTTCATGTCCGCTTGAGCCTTTCTTGCGCTATGCCTAGTCTTTTAGTTTTAATGTTTAAAGCAATCCCGTTAAATTCTTGATGGATATAATTCAATTATGTATATAAGTCTCTGGTCAAATATGTCCTTGCCTTTTTTCCCATTAAGCGAAATCAAGTATTATCACCTACACATGTAAAAGCAGAGCCCTATTCGGATTACCTAACGGATAATAGTACACTAGAATGATACTATTCCATACAAGCCATATTGTTACGCATAGAGTGCTTCCTGTGTATATTCAACCCAAATCAAGAGGGAAATAATATGCTCTATTATCCATATCAATCGTAACTGCCAAGTCGGCTAATATAAATCACCATAATATCCTTTAGTCATTAAACCAAAGCAGGCTTCTTTCTCCTCTTTGAGTTATACATAACTATGCAATAGCTTTTAATTTTATATATATATAACACAATCACCAATATATAGACACGTAATTAGAAATAGAATGAACTATCACATTTTATTTATTTGAATAAATGATTGTAAAAGTAGCAATTTAGCGAGAGGTGGCAGCGGCCTTAGGGGCGAAACCCTTGGCTTGTTGCTTGCTAACCTTAGGTTGAGAACCCTAATGTAAAGAATTGAGTAAATACACAGGATTTTCACTTTATCCAACGATCCATAATACTTACAGCAGGGTTAGCGGCCTTCTTAGCGGCAGCAGCAGCCTTCTTGGCATCCTTGGACTTGGAGATGGCAGCTTGACGAGCAGCAGCACGAGCATCGGGCTTTTGGTTACGCTTAGCACGGATAGCATCCCAAGAGGCACCAACAACAGCACGTTCGTGCTTGACAGTACGACGAGAACGCTTCTTTTGGATTTCCTCAGTCATACCCTTCTTGTTCAAACGACGGTAGATAACAGTCCATCTGATCTTACGGGGGTTCAAACGTTGAAGGAAGTAAGAGGCGGCCTTACCGTTAATGAAACGGAAAGTCTAAATAATTGAATGTTAGTTTATCGTCTTGTTATTTTACATAATCTGGCATTGAATCGATTGGAATGCTTACTCTACATGAAAAAAAAAAGCAAAGAGTTAGCTTAATCCCCAAGACCTTTAAAATGATTTTTTTTTTACCTGGAGTCGACACGGACGTAGGTCTTACCCTTAGCAGGGTAAATCTTGTGACCAGAGAAGGAGCAAATCTCAAGCCTATCCATTTGAAATAAAACTCATCAGTCATCCATCTGTTCGTTGTTTATTCATTCATCCATAATCCATGTTGTATTTTGATGTTGTATTGGATACATTACTTCATTGTTATAGAATGGGTGCTTATTAGAGCTGAAAGAGGAGGTTTACTATTATCTGGCTGGAGGTCTTTTGCTTGTACGCGCTTTCCCCTTGGGCTTGGAGCTGGAAAACAAAATTCGACATTTTCCGGTTGCGAATGCATCTTCGGACCGGACATCTCCGCCGGGGGGCATCAAGTTTCGTTCCTATATCCTCTTTCAAACTGAATAGTAACTAGGCTATTTACGCCTTACAATTGATGTACAAAGCGTTCAATAGCCTTCATTACCAAAACGTTACATTATTATGCAGTTGCTTTATAATTAAGCCTAGCTGGTGAATAGACTATTATATTCAAATAGTCGTATAATTACTTTTCTTTGGAATTTTCCAATAATTGTCTATCTCGACGTACGATGACAAAAGTTGATTCATTAGAAACAACAGACTCTTTTCTAGGTTTTATCCAGAAGTCATTCTGCTATTTCGATCTGTTGTTGGTTTAGGAATGATTGTGATGTCGGGTGTAGTACCCAGGGCATCACATTATTCTCCGCTTTATGTTTGAATGGGCTTGGAGTACTTACAGTCAGTAGCATCTAACAATTTGAAAAATGAGATTATTGTAAGGGGTGTGTGTTGATCTATCGTTTTTCTCGGAAATCTTTGATCTAACGCATTTTACTGATGCAAATATACAATATTATATGATACTGACGGACATTAATTTAAATCCTCGTAATCCAATCAAGTTTGGACAGTTCATTCCCAGCGTAAATCGAATGTAATAATGCGGACTTTCTCTGCTTGAATACCCTGCGGTTTCTTACAATTGTCAGAGAACTTTGTATCATATGTGATGTAGTACGTGGTACGTTAATAAGGGGGCAACTCCTGTGCCATGGCCTTAAAGTAAACAGGAAAGAAGAAAGCAAAATTAACGGAAAGTATATATCATGCTGATAAAAGTCTTTATCTACATCTACTTAAGCTTACGAGGGGGATATCAGCCAGAGATTAGTGGATTCATGGCCAGTTTTCTTCGTAGGTTTAGTGAAAGCATTGTTTTTTTCTTGCTTAGTTAGTCAACTGCTGAGGTACAAGAACACTTAATAACAGTAAAATTACGGATGATCCGATCTTTTGTTAGTACAAAGCAATAAAATGTAAACACATTTCCTTTTCATCTTTCTTTCGTTTTAAACTAAAAGAATTCTCGCGTGCTACCTTATGTATTAAACCATGTCTTCCAATGATGCAAATACGAATCAGCAGCCGCAACAGCAACAGCAGCAGCAACAACAGCAGCAAAGAATAAACGAAGAAATAAAGAATGAAGATAAACGAGGCTACTACGATTATGAACAGCTGAACAATCCGTCAATTCAAAATCAAAAAGTAGGTGAATATGCAAATAGTAACGACAGCCTGTCTAAATCTGCACCTTCAAATTCTTGGGTAGAGGAGCAGGCAAAGCCATTAACAAAACATAAAAGGGGCGCTTCTTTTTCAGATATAATGAAAAATACCGCCAACCCATCTGCCTCTTCTTCTTCAAACGTGGAAATACAGCGCTTTCCATTGAATGAAAAAGAAGCCTATCGAGCTGGAGATGGTAAACAGACCAGTCGCGCCAGTAATAATAACGGTGTTAATAGACGCCCTGACGGATATTACCG
Organism: Actinomucor elegans; assembly: GCA_026027325.1. NCBI lineage: Eukaryota > Fungi > Mucoromycota > Mucoromycetes > Mucorales > Mucoraceae > Actinomucor > Actinomucor elegans. The sequence continues at coordinate 309,091 of JAMSLZ010000012.1, read as the reverse complement.
GACAAGACAGATGGATTTAGATAATACCAATGTTCCTCCACCATTGTCAACCTACGAATTTTCACAACGTCAGCGACAATATCCACTTCTTTATCGCCAGAAAAGTCATCCAGATTACCTCGATGATATGCCTCCTCCCCCACCGATGCCCTTGCGAATGGATCAAATTTCAATTCAGGAAATACATGCTATTGTTGAGGAAAACGTAGCGCTTCGTAACGAACTTGAAGCGATGACGCGTCAGTTCCATACGGAAAGACACGATTTGCAGCGTCGTTTAAGGCACATTACAGCACGGGTGCAATATTTAGAAGAATTTAAGAAATCTGCAAGCTCTCCCGAGGAAATATCAAATGAAACCAAAAAGCCTTATCCTACAAGCACTGCCAGTAGCAGACGCCATCTTCATTATAATACGAGTAGACGTCGACAACAGATGGATAAAGCACAGCCCCATAACAACGATGAAGAAGCCTGTGCAACTCCAACAGATGAACTAGAACCACCTGATGGTCACCATCAATCTGAAACCAACAATAACAATAACAATGAACAGAAAAGAAGAGTTAACTCCTATGGACCGCCAAGGAGATTATCTTTGGATGATCGTCTGCCACCACAAAGAAGGCCGTTTTACGCACATTATGATACGATGGAAAGCCATCATAGTCCTTATATGTTGCCGCCACCACCACCACCACCACCACCGCCACCACCACCATACTTCCCACAAAGTATGTTTGAAGATGATAAGCAGCATCGACATATGTACAAGAGGCATTTCTTTGAACATTTGCCTTATAATGCTGGTTACTCTGATGAAGAGGATGAGGAAGAGGATCGGAATGGCTATCGTATGCATGCTAGTGATAGGGATATAAGCCAAATGATAGAGGATGATGCGGCTATGAATGACTTTTACCGCCACCAAAGACACCCCTTTGGACCTCCACTTCCTCCCCATCCAGGCCCACCTCCACCTCCACCACCATTTATCTCTGGTCCTCGCCCACTGATGCAACCACCGCCTCCAATGAACTATGGACCTCAGCATCATCAAGGGCCTCCTCCTCCTCCATCTTGGTTAATGAACGATCTTTCTCCGTATCCAGAGCCTTCTCGTTCTCGACGCTCTTCTATCCATCGTAACTCTAGCGTGAACAAAAATAATGGCAAGCATTACCCATCTACAGTAGAAGATTTAAAGGATCAGGAGGAGCACATGTTTTTTCATCTGCAGCAGCAACCTTATGGAGATGTAGATGAAGATGAACAAAATATGCAGATGCTCTTTCATCAAATGTCAATCAATGGACCCCCTCTACCACCACCTGGCATGATGGGTGGACCTCCTCCCAATCCAGGCCCTATGGCCCCACCTCTACCTCCTCCGAGACAAATGATAAATATGTATGGTGAGATAGTTCCGCCACCGCCATTCAATAGCAAATTTCATCATGCTCCCAGTGGAGGAGGCTCTTTACGCCGTGTTTCAAGTCGTAGAAGTGTACCAGGCGGTGTAGGTAATGGAACAGGTGCTACCAATATAGGCTTAGGTAGTAGTCGATCTTCGTATATCGGCAGTAGATAGTTATATTCTTTATATTTATATATAATAAACATGTTCATAGTCTTTATCAGATAAAGTAGTGACTAAAAATCCAATAATAGTTGCGGTAAGATTCTTTCCAAGTGTTCTGTTTCTAAGATCTTTGTCGAAGAGTTGGATAACACGTCTTGTTCTTCAGCAGCTCTGTGAATTGCCTCTACAATTGCAAATGTTAAATCTAGCTGAATTAGATATTTGTTCATTACTATTTACCAACTGTGAAAAGCCGAAAGAATTCGCAAGAAAGCGACAATGCATCCCTGTTCACTACATGATAGGAATTAGTGCCGATGAATATGTAAGATATATAGAAGATCAAACATAGAGGTTGAATACCTTTTGTATTTTCGTGTTTCCATGCCAGTTTGAACAATCTTGAAACTACGTCCTATCAATATCAAAGATTCGTATTTAATCAAATAGTTCAATGTACAGCATTGATGTTAAAAGTGATTTACGGGATTAAAAGAAGGCTGTTCTTCGAAATTCATGTTATAATAATAAAGCTGAAAACTGAGGCTTTTAACACGTAATTTATATGGCTGTAGATATAACGCATGATTTCAGTGACTTTTAATCAAAACCTGCACTTCGGGAGATCAAAAGGCCTGGAAACATCAGAGCCACTCATGTTGAAATTCAAGACAAAAGTACAGATCTGCCCCTTTTATCATTACCCAGTTTAGTATGAAGCTGTCTATAGTGAAAATGTAAGGGCCATTCTTTTTTTTAACAGATCTACCCTTAGCCTTTAGAAACCTAGCCCTAATTTCTCCACTTAAGTTTGAAAACGCAGTCCATCGTACTGAAGAAACGCTAAAAAAAAGGATAGTATATACTTTGAGTTTTAAAAAGCAAATATTCCTTGAAAATCATACATCTATCATACCGTTGGCGCCGTCAAAGCTGATACTAAAGCATTCAACCACTACTATATTATGTTCTCATGTTTATTGGTCATCGACCATTCAATACATTGTGTTGTTGTTGTCGTCGTCATTGTCGGTCGAAGGAAACCTAAAACACAAAACTTACACTCTAACTTGAGTAGCATTTTCATGACAAATGACTGTGAATAGAAAAAAAAGAGTATTCTAACCAAGTTCATGTAGAATAAAGCAATATGTCGAATATATTAGTTGACATTAAGCATTGCCCTTTCATTCATTGTGTTATCGTTGATAAAAGACGAATTTGTTGAGCCTTTCAAATGCCCTATCTATTTTATTAACATATCATTATCGAAAGGGTCACGCTCCTGCTCTACAAAAAAAATGGAAATGTGGGGTTTAAAGGCTTCATATGGAAGTCAATCCGTTTCCAAAGTCCTTCCATCTCTCGAGCAATTCTATTTTAATGTCTTTTCAAATGGCCAGTTTATATTTAGAATGTACTGCTGTACCAACTAGAATAATTATTTGACTAAAATGTTGTCGATATATTCTATTTAAATGGGTGGCTGTAAATACGTGTGATTCGTATAAACTAGGTCTAATGATCAATCGATCTCTCAACCAATCTAGGCTTAATGTCTCTTTGAATGGTATTTGCATGTTTACAATGAGTTACAGAATCCATTAGAACTATTGTGTGAGCGCAATACAACTAAATGCACTTGATAAATAATTCTTCAATGACATGAACCCCACATAGCCTCGGCCAATCTCAGTATAGTATTGTTTCTGATTTGAAGAATGACACCAAACCCATTGACTTTATTTTTAATTGTTGTAGTGCATTGACAATATAGTTTATACTATTGCTTGAACGGATGTTTGAATTGCTTATTGTTATGATTTGGCCAAGGGAAGTAGAGTTTTAGATCATAATCACATTAGCTGTCAGAAAAGGAAATGCGAATGCCTATTTAAGCGACAAGACGCAATCTAATCAGACGGGCTGCACAAAAAAAAAAAAAGAAAAAAAAAAGGAAAGGCCGATTCTAGGACTATAATTGGTGTATAAAATATGGACGCGTATTAAAAAAGATTCTTTACATACGAAACAGCCAACAAGTTGTAAAAACAAACATGCACATACATAGGCCATCGGTAGAACGCGCAGCAGGGCACTTTTTTTGTGTCTATACTGCCTGTGCAACAAACGGATAAACAAACCAGATGATGATGCATGCTTTTCAAGTACTGTCTGAGATTATGCAAATGTATATCATATGGCAGATAGATTGCTTTATGATGAAAAGTGAATAGAAATGTTTGGACGTGTAGCGAACTAGTATACTTTATTTTTGTTTCCAAGTACAGTAGCACATAAATACACGAACTGTTACATAGCCTTCATATAAATAAAAAAATGAATACTTGTTCAAGATTTCTTGGCATATCATCGATATAAGCTTTCTTATAATGATTTCATAGAAGGTAAAAAAAAAAAAATAATAGTAATAATTTTTTTTAGTGTAAATTAGATTGCTTATAAATGGTTGGGCTGTTTATCTGATTCTCAATCATGGTCGATCTATTTGCCGCATCCGTTGCAATTGGTTGGTCAAGTAGAATGGCTCTCATTGCCAGTACTTGGTTATTGGCTAAGGTGCGGATTCGCGACCGCCTAGTTCCCGACTTGGAAATAAAGATTACCACTCAGACATTTCATTATCCAGAGAGTTTCTGGAACCGTAATGCTTATAAATACGTTATAAATACATCTTTTATTAATAGCATTTGCTCACAACATTTCAGTATTTTAATCTTTTCACAATTGCTTTAGAAGAGCGATGGTAACTGTTATATGTTTAGGTGGTTTATCAATAATGATGAAAATGAACGAGATTTACCTTTCAAGTTTTACGGCCAGTGTGTTTTTCCGAACGTAGGATCATAATACACCCGCCAATGTAATTGAACTTCCACGTGGTACACTGGCTTAAAAAATTCAAGGACAGTAGCTTATTTTGAGTCACTTTTTTTCCAGTTTTACCTTTCTTCTTTTCTTTACATTTTTGTTAGTGAATGTCTTTCAAAGGTATTATATAAGAAAACAAGCCCTTTTTCTCGGTCAAATATTCATAAGCATCTTTTAGACATCAAAGCCTACTAGAAATGAAGATATCTCCTCGATCAAACATTTTCTTAAAGAAAAAGAAGCAGCAAAAAGATCAAGAAGACGACGAGGATGATAATGATCACCGTAATGAAGATTTGCGACGTATGGAGTCCACTTCATCGTATATGCAGCTGAGACGCAATATTTATGTGAACATGACCTTACCTCAGTCAGAATATGACGATAAAGGCAGACGTATTGATCACCGGTACGCTTCCAACCTAGTGCGGACTGCAAAGTACACGCCTATTTCATTTGTGCCAAAGAATCTCTTTGAACAGTTTCGAAATGTAGCAAACTTGTATTTCTTGTTTTTGGTCATTTTACAATGTATTCCATTATTCGGAACGACAGAACCTGCCGTGTCTGCATTACCGCTTATTTGTATTCTTATTATCACTGCCATCAAAGATGGTTTCGAAGATTGGAAAAGAAACAACAGCGATGATAGAGTCAACAATTCTCTCGTACTACGATTATCTAATTGGAAAAACGTTAATGTACCCGAACTTCATAAAGGTACTTGGTACTATCTTCACCTCGTAATCGGCTTCTTTTCCGTATTATCCGGCACAGATAATAAATACGCTCATAGTTACCGACAAGCCAAATTCAACTCATCGTCCTCATCATTAAGCGAGCCAGTGAATGCGACAGATACACCTAATATTAAATCATCAGAAGATCGGCTGCCGCTAACCGAGGAACAGCCAGAATACCCGCCTTCAACACCAGCAAAGACGCTTATGACTACTGTACGTAAGCGATCAGATACAATTCGTTCAGGCGTCTCCAGTATATTCAATAGACCAACTACTAATGTAGTTGAAGAGAAAAAGCCATATAGACCAGGCTCTATTCCCCATTCTGTCCTTTACCGTATATCAACGCGCGATTCATCTGCACCTGCAGCAGCTAGTGGACGACCTCATAGTCAAATATTAGAAGCAGACGAAACCGAGGGTTCATTAAGACCCATACCAACTAACAATCCTGCCGTCAAATGTGCTGACGCTTTTCCTGGTGATCCACCTGCGCCTACCTGCCAAGTCAAGTGGGCCAATGTGAAATGGAAAGAATTAAATGTAGGCGATTATGTGATGCTGCAGAACGATCAAGATATTCCTGCCGATGTAGTGATTTTGTCAACCTCAGAAACCGATAATGTTTGCTATGTGGAGACGCAGAATTTAGATGGTGAGACCAACTTGAAGCAACGCCAAGGCCTACCTGGTACAGCAGGTTTACGAACCGAACACGACTGTGAACGCGCTCGTTTCTACATCGAAAGTGAACCACCACATGTCAATATTTATCAGTACAATGCAGTTTTGCGTTGGCAGATCGATGCTAATGAAACAGATACTGTAAGATCTGGTGTATCTCACGAAAAAGCAGATGCAGTAACCTATAACAATATCTTGTTGAGAGGTTGTGTACTTCGCAACACCAAATGGGCTATTGGTATTGTGGTTTATACTGGCAATGATACCAAGATTATGTTAAATACTGGGCGTACACCTTCTAAACGTAGTAAAATGGCCAAGGCCACAAATCCTCACGTAAATAACATTGGCGTTGTCTATGCCAAGAGTTGCTAACAGGTTTCTATAGGTTATTGCCAATTTTGTCATCTTGGCCATCCTTTGTGTAGTTAGTTCGATCATGGACAGTGTTCAGTTTCATGGAAGTGGATCTTCGCGTCATTTTGATTATGGAATCGAAGGCTCAAACGCTTCTTATTCAGGCTTTCTTACCTTCTGGTAAGTTTCTTGGCTCCGTTTCTGTTCTGAGCTCTCATTTATACTATAATTGTAGGGTTACACTCATTTTATATCAAAACATCGTGCCTATTTCACTTTACATCTCAGTTGAAATTGTAAAAACATTAGCCGTAAGTCATTCTATGTAATGTATTATGACATAATCATACTAACTATTAAACTAGGCTTATTTTATCTTTGCAGATCTGGATATATATCACGAAGAAACAGATACACCATGTGTCCCCAAGACCTGGAACATCTCGGATGATCTTGGTCAAATCGAATACATCTTTTCGGATAAGACAGGTACACTGACCCAGAATGTGATGGAATATCGCAAATGTACGATCAACGGTGTTTCCTATGGCGTTGCTACAACAGAGGCTACCATGGGTGCGCTCAAAAGACAACAAAGCCAGCACAACTTTGGACAATCTACCTTTGACGAAGTTGATATGCACGACTTGAGTTACGGAACACAAGAGACGCTAACACCTGACGCCAGTGAGATGGAGGAACTTAGAACGACCATGTTTGAAAAGCAAGCTGAGTTATTCAAAAACCCTCATGTAGGACCCAATCCTACCTTTGTCGATCCTAAACTATTCGATGACCTTAAAGACGACACGTCAAAGCAAGCTACAGCCATTACTCATTTTTATCAATCGTTAGCCCTTTGTCATACTGTGATTGCCGAACGACCGGACGAAGACAACAATGACATTATTGAGTACAAAGCTCAATCACCCGATGAGGCTGCACTGGTTGCTACTGCTAGGGATATGGGCTTTGCTTTCTTGGGACGTGATTCCAATAAACTTTTCATCAAGGTCAAGGGCGAAGAAAAGACCTTTATTCTTTTGAATGTTCTGGAGTTCAATTCGACCAGAAAGCGCATGTCTGTCATTATCAAGCCTATGGATAGCGATCGTATTGTATTGCTTTGTAAAGGCGCTGATTCTGTTATTTATGAGCGTCTGTGTACGAATTTTGGCAATCAGACAGAGTTGGCAAAGGAGCAAGAGGACTTGAGAGACTCAACTAGCAAGGATTTGGAACAGTTTGCTAATGAAGGTATATCACATTGTCTATACTTATTAAATGTCATATTGACGGTTTTGCATAGGTCTTCGTACATTATGTCTTTCCTATCGTTTCATCTCTCCCGAAGAGTATAAACCATGGAACAAGAGATTCCAAGAAGCAGCTGCAAGTATTCACAATCGTGAAGAACGTTTAGACGCTGTGAGTGAAGAGATTGAACAAAACATGCTTTTGATGGGTGGCACTGCGATTGAAGATAGACTTCAAGAGGGTGTTCCTGAAACCATTGCCGAACTTTCAAAATCTGGCATCAAACTGTGGGTTCTTACTGGTGACAAGACCGAGACTGCCATCAATATTGGCTTTTCCTGTAACCTTCTCACGACAGACATGGAGCTGCTCATTCTGCGCTCCAACAATCGTATTGATACGGCTCAGTTACTTGATGATACGCTCGAGAAGCTCGACAAGGAAGCACAAATGGACCCGAGCACTATTACAGAAGAGAGAAAATATGCTTTGGTCATTGATGGTACCACCTTGAAATATGGCTTGGAAGATGCTACTCGTGATAAGGTGCTTGCCCTGGGCATGCGCTGCTCTAGTGTCATTTGCTGTCGTGTTAGTCCCAAGCAAAAGGCCCAAGTGGTGCGATTGGTCAAGAAGGGTCTCAAAGTCATGACACTTGCCATTGGTGACGGTGCCAATGATGTCTCTATGATTCAAGAAGCTAATGTTGGTATTGGTATCTCTGGTGTTGAAGGTAGACAGGCTGTCATGGCGTCTGATTATGCTATTGCACAATTCAGATATCTGAGAAAATTACTGCTGGTGCATGGTCGCTGGTCTTACCTTAGAACAGCCGACATGATTATGGGTTTCTTCTTCAAGAACGTAGTTTGGACTTTTGTCTTGTTCTGGTATCAGATCTTTTGTCAGTAAGTTTTTCGTATGCTCTTGTTTTATTGAGAGGCGAGTTGTTAACGATTGTTCTTTAGATTCAATGGTAGTATGATGTTTGATTACGCTCTTGTTACTCTGTATAACTTGATCTTCACCTCTCTTCCCATTATCTTTTTGGGTGTCTGGGATCAAGATTTGAATGCAAAGATGTCACTAAAGTATCCTCAGCTCTATCGTATGGGTTTGCGTAATGATAAGTTCAAGGTTTGGCGATTCTGGTTAACTATTGTTGACTCCATTTTCCAATCTACTGTCTGTTTCTTCTTTCCATACATGTTGCTTATTGGCGGCGCGACGGATCCTAATGGTCTGGACTCTAATGGCCTTTACGAGATTGGTACCATTGTATCCAGTATTACTGTCCCTGTGGCCAATTTCTTTGTCGTTTTTGCTTTGTATAGCTACACCTGGATTCAAGTTCTGATCGTTGCTTTGTCTATTTTGGTCTACTATGCTTTTGTAGGTGTTTACTCTCAGTTCAACACGTTCATCTTTGCAGGACAAATTCGACTCTTTGGTACTGGCTCTTACTGGCTTGTATTCATCTTGACTTGTGTCGCGTGTTATATTCCTCACATCACTGCCAAGCATTATTTACATCAATATCATCCTTATGACAACGACATTATTCGCGAAATCGAGTTGGTTATTAACAAAGGAAGAAACTGTCGCGACGATAAAGATACTGACAGAGAAACCTTTGACATTGATGAAGAGATTGCTACAGAACCTACAACTACTTTATCGTATCAATATAGTAAAGAACAAACTCAGCAGCCAAACGGCGCGAATAATTAATCCTTACATTTACCCTTCTTTACTCTTTTTGCCTATTTATTGTATTTCTCGTTTATTAATTGTTTTGTATTTATACTACTACTCTTTAATCACCATAATCATCATAATAAAACTATTGTACCATTGTTTAGATATATATGACGAAAAGGAGACATAATGAGCCTATCTAATTTATAAAAATTCTGTATATAACCTTGCTATCCACTACTGATATTTACTAGATGAATCCACTGGAAGTGATAGGGATTTGTTGGTGTACTATTTTTATTTTATTTTTATTATAGCAAAATTTCAAACTCTATTTCATCAATAGGTTTCGACTTATATATATATATAAATCTCAACATGTTATAATATTCAAAAAAAAATCAAGAGATGCATACACTCATCGTAAGAAATAGCTTTTGTTAAAGTGACACAGTTAATCAAATATTTGTTGAAAGCCTGCTCAGATTCGCTAAATCTTGTCTTTTACACTCCCTCAATCTGAATCTCATTGTGTCCGGCTATAAAATGTATGCGAAATATACAGCTGGCCGATTTTTTTTTTTCTAACAGAGAAAACATTCAACTATAAACTCTGTATAGTCATCTTTAGGTAGATGAGAAGCGTGTGGGAGCTCAATTGAACTAATCGGGCTCTTTGAAAGCATCAAAGCCAGCGTTTTAATCAAGAAAACATAAACATGTATTCTAATGAGCTACTTGTTATTAAACGACATCATATGATTCTGCAAAAAGAAAATAGTATAATAGTATATGTAAGAATAAATATGATTATTTCATTCTGGATCTACGCTTCTTGTCTAATTCAACCACATAATCATATCTTTGTTGAGTGAGATTAGTTTCACCAAATGAAGCAGCAGCTAGTCTAGCCAAGTTCATACGCAACATAAGCTCTTCTTGAGTGGGAAGCTCTGTCTTATTGTCAGTAGCAGCCTTACGTTCATTGACAAAAGATGTTTGAATATACTAGAGAAACGTTAGCATAGATAGTGATTCAGGGAGAGGGTTAAATTCAACTCACCTCTGATACTTGTTCAGGAATATCATACGAAGAATATTTGGCAGAGTGAAGATACTTTCTATAACGATCTAATGTTTCTTTAACAGGTGGAACCATATTGGTTTGACATTCTTCCAAAGAAGAGACAACTTCGAGGCGGACAGAACAATGATTCTATAGAAAAGATTAGTAAAAAAAAAAAAAAAAAAAAAAAAAAGGCCAGCCTTTTCTTTTAGTGGAACTTACAGGAAGCATGGATTTAGAAGAAGACAATGAAAGGACACTGATATCTGTATCAAAGTCATATTGGCTGTAAGGGAACTCGTATGTCAATGTTTGGTGTTGAATCAAGTTTTGAAGAGCTTGGAAGTTGCGTACTCCAGGGTCCACTAATTGTCCTTCATCCAAAGTCGTTTCGTCCACTAAAAGCACAGTGCCATCCAGCAATTGCAAGACACCTGCTTCCAAGTTTTCGCTGATGCTTTTAGGCATAAATTTAGTTCTATTGAGACCATCGATTGTCAAGGGAAGATTAACAGAGTGGACAGTTAAATCATCCAATACTTGAGCTAATGCTTTTGATAATGGGTTGTTGAGTGTAAAGAGTGACGCGTTTTTATCTGCTTCAGTAGGTTGGTGAGAAGGGACTCCACAAATATTCAATGTAAAATTTCCTATTTTCAATCCTCTTGTTTTGACAGTGCTATAGAATGAATGAGTATTTGAGTGAATATACTCTATAGAAACCTACACTCTGGATAATAGTTGTAATAAAACAAATTCGGCAGCAAGCTTATCGCCACCCAAAGCACAAGATAGATAGTCAATTAATTGACTGCGAATATCATGAGTTAGATTGCTGATGTCCTCGTGTTCAGACATAGGGCTACTATTAATAGCGTCTAGTGTGCTGTAAGCAATTGCGTGTATGACAGGCACATCCGAGAACAAATCCAACACTGAATCAAATCCACTATGTTCATCTTGCTGTTTCTGAATATCCTGTCCACGAATTCCAATCACTTCAACCAATTGACCAACTTTGATAGATTCAGCCATATCATTATAAAATTTGATAATAGCTGCAGTATGATCTTGATCAGGCAAAGGAAACTTTTTCAAGGTAGTTTGATTAGGTTCTTTGAGTTCAAGGCGTTGTAATTGATCAACTAGACAATCTATGACAATATTTAATTTTTTAATTTTGTAATAAAATACACACATACCTGCATTGGAATTATGCGCTTCTTTAGACCACATATTTTCACCAGGAGGAGATACACAATAGACTAGTGTACGTTCACAAAGATGCTCGTTTTGAATAGCACTATGTTCAGTAAACTGTGACATATTAGCTTCAATGATTATAATTCTTTTTCAAGCTTACCTGTGCGTCAATTGGGTCATCTGTATAACGGTAGCAGTGTAACTTGGTGTCTCCGTTCTTATCAAGCTTTTCATAGGCAGAAATAAACATTTCTTGACCTAAACCAGTATCTTGAATCATACAACGGAATCTAACAAGCGTATTTTTAGGCACTTGTTGTACAGGCGTATCATTTATAGAAATAATCTATTTTTGAAGCAGGTTTATACAAGCGTATTTAACAGCTGACGGTTCTTTTTTACCTGACGCTTGTTGGTTTTCAATAGATTGAGGAAATAAGGCGAAGGATCGAAAGCGGCAGGCACATTGGAACGATCTGCAATGAACTGGTCTATTGTTTCAATGTCAATATCAAACAAAATCGTCCGATTTTGCTACATGATTACCGAAAAGTTGGTTGATATGGTTCAATGGTTCGAGGATCTGGTTAGACATTTGTGTGTATGAAAAAAAAAAGTCAAATTTTTATTTCTCCTGCAACAGAGGTGGCTTTGGGTCAAAAATAAGAGAGAGAGAGTCGGTGTTCCTATTTACTACTTATATTTTTTCCTCTCCTATTTATTTCGCTCTTTCTTTTTCTTTTACTTTCTTTTTCCTTTAAGATGTTTCATAATAATACGAGCAACAGTAATTTAAGCCAAGATAATAGCAACGATTTAATGTCGATTTACGAGAAACTATCGCTTTCTGATATCAGTGTGGGAGAAATACTGGATGTTTACAAGAATGATACAGATTTGTTGAAACATATACTAGCAGCTAAAACAGAGGAGGATAAAGTAAAAGAAAAAAGCTGATTATTATATAAACAAAACAAAAAAAAAAGACTAACAATTATATAACAGAGAAGAGGTGCAGAAGAAATAAGAAGAGCGGAAGAAGCAAGATTACACTCTAAATTCATTGATTTACAGCTGGACCAGAACCGTCGGTCATCCGCCATTCTGGATGATGCTTCATTAGGTAAAGATTTTGTAATATACCGCTACTACTGTTACTTATTCATCACCAGGTTTACCTTCCAATGATTGGCTTTCTCAAGTCAATAGCAACGACCTACTATCACCGTCTTTCTTGAACAATACCCCACCTTCCCCGTCTCATCTACAGCCTTTATCGCCCTATACCTTATTTGAAGTACCTTTTGCTGATTTAAATCTATCTGCGCCTTCTTCACCAGAGCCCAACAATCCGCCGCCACGTATGGTAGAGAAAATCAACACAAACGATACAAAAGATAAAACAAATGAATCGACGCCAATGATTATGTCCCCACCACCACCACCGCCTGCTGTTCCTAACTTGCAAGTACGCGAAAGAGGTTCTTGCAAAAGAACATTATCTCGCACGCGATCTACCCGAAAACCCTCCATCAAAGCACTTTCAAAAAAGAATCGGTCTCAAGCTCAGCAGCCGAGCGGACAAAATAGTGATGGCAATACTAGTAAAACTGAAGAAGAAAGACTTGAAGCAGCTGTAAAAGAAGAATTGCCATTGGACCATGATAAAGTCATGGAAGCATTACGAGCCAAATTGCAACGCTCCACACAGCAACAGAAAGAACAAAAGAATGTCAAAGAAGAGATTACAAGCATGTCGCCTTCTGGTATATTGCTACTGGACTTGAAGAACCCCAAGAAATCATTTCCTGTTCGTCCTAAAGCGACACCGCGCGCTTCTGTAGTTCGAAAGCCTAATTCTTTTATTTCAGCCCATAAACCTAAAGAGCAGTCTTTGTAAATAAATATTTTGTGCTTGATGCTCTATCTTTTTGTCAAACAAACATGCACTTGCTGCCGAGAATCATTTGGATATGGACTATAGCATTTGATTGGATTTCGATGATTTAATAATCAAGGCGGCGGCGTTCTGAGCGCAAAAAAAAAAAAAAAAAAAAAAAAATAGACCAAAATTTTAAATGACAAAACAAATACCCATACACAAGCTATGCATTTACGACCATTGTAGAGAGTTCAAAGGGGCATTGGATGGAATAAAATGAATTAGATAACCCACTTTATCCATTGAGATATCAACGATAAAAGATTATTTGAAGAATCTTTTAGAAATATGGCCGTAACTCGATTATTGTATTAAAAAAAAACCCGCCTTTGCATACGTTCTTATATGCTGAATCAGCAGTATTTATTTAATAGACAATTTCCTTTTCATGCACTAAAAAAAATTGGCCAAAGCTTTATATCTTTGATTTATATATATATATATATATAGAATTACTCTATTTCCTTTGTTTCTATTTCTTGAAGGATTTCAATTTAATATCACGTTTAAAGATTTGAACCTGTTTAAAAAGAAGCATTGCATCCACTAAGACCATTAATTGACTAAAGCACAAAGCGTATAATACATTTTAAGCATTAGCTGTAAAATACATACGTTTCATGTACACTAGCGTCTACAATTTATAAAACTCTTAATTGTTTCCCATTAATGTTGCATCTAACAAGTAATTCATACTCATAATGAGCTGTTGCACATGAAACCTTTATTAAAATGGGATTTGCTGAAGCTTCGGAGAAACTATACTGGTGGTGGTGCCTGTACCATATATATGCGAGTCACATTTTTTTCATAAAAAAAAAAAAAAAAAGGTTCTCGAAAGAAACCAACTTAATCGATCTTGTTCATTTTGAAAATCATGACAGAACCTAGAAAGAGACAATTAGCTTCCGATCGTTCAGTATCAGCAAAGAAGCAAAAACAAGGCGAGTCAAAGGAAGATCAAAAAGAGATCGAGTTTGGTCAGCAAGATCAACAGCAAGACGCTACTGCACATGTCAGTTACGATTTCAGTTCTTTGGATTGTTGTGAACGTACAAAGAATGCCATCAACGAATTGGGATTCACCAAAATGACCGAAGTACAAGCTCGTACCATCCCACCTCTTATGGCTGGTCGTGATGTACTTGGTGCTGCCAAAACTGGCTCAGGAAAAACACTTGCCTTCTTGATTCCTGCTGTAGAAATGTTATATCGTCTCAAATTTAAGCCTAGAAATGGTACAGGTGCTATCATTGTTTCTCCTACAAGAGAATTGGCTTTACAAATCTTTGGCGTAGCAAAAGAGTTGCTCAAGTACCATCAGTTGACGTTTGGTATTGTGATTGGTGGTGCCAATCGTAAAGCAGAAGCTGACAAGCTGGTCAAAGGTGTGAATTTGATCGTAGCCACTCCTGGTAGACTGTTGGATCATTTACAGGTAAAGCAAGATGTCATCAATGTAGGTAGTGGTTGTACTTATAAATTATACAGAATACCCGTGGTTTTGTGTACAAGAACTTGAAGGCTTTGATTGTGGATGAAGCTGATCGTATCTTGGAAATTGGTTTTGAAGACGAAATGAGACAAATTGTAAAGATCTTGCCATCAGAGAGACAAACGATGCTATTCTCAGCTACACAAACAACCAAAGTGGCTGATTTAGCACGTATCTCGCTTAAAAAGGGCCCACTATATATCAATGTACATGAAAATCGAGACACTTCGACAGCTGATGGATTAGAACAAGGTTATGTTGTGTGCGATTCTGATCGTCGATTCCTGTTGTTGTTTACATTCTTGAGAAAGAATATCAAGAAGAAGGTCATTGTCTTCTTTTCCAGTTGTAATTCAGTCAAGTATCATGCAGAGCTATTGAATTATATCGATGTACCTGTCTTGGCTCTTCATGTAAGTGGATGATGTATAGTATATAACTTTGGGTTTATACTTATATTTTTTGTGATTAGGGTAAGCAAAAGCAACAAAAGCGTACGAATACCTTTTTTGAATACTGTAATGCGGAAAGAGGTATCTTGTTATGTACAGATGTAGCAGCTAGAGGATTGGATATTCCCGCAGTAGACTGGATTGTTCAATTTGATCCACCAGATGATCCTCGTGATTATATCCATCGTGTCGGTCGTACTGCTCGTGCTGGTGGACAAGGTAAATCCCTGTTGTTCTTATTACCAAGTGAACTTGGATTTTTGAGATACTTGAAACACGCCAAGGTGCCATTGAATGAATATCAATTCCCAGTCAACAAGATTGCCAACGTACAAGGACAATTGGAAAAGTTGATTGATAAAAACTACTATTTGAATCAATCAGCAAAGGACGGTTATCGCTCTTACCTCCAAGCATATTCATCGTTCAGTTTGAAAAAGATCTTTGATGTAAATGCCTTGGATCTTGCCAAAGTAGCTAAAGCCTTTGGGTTTGCTTCGCCACCCAAGGTGAATTTGGGCACTATCAAACAAGCAAAGAAAGAGACAGAAGACAAGGAGGATGAAACTGCTGCTAATGACAGCAAACCACAACAAAAGAAGACTAAGCCTAATAATAAGAAGTTTAATAAGAAGAAATAATAAACCAAAATACCTTTTCATTGTATAAAATGTACAGCTGAATCATGATATGGTATTCTGTTGATATATATCACTAAATCAGTACAGATCAATCGCTGAAGACAAATGTCTCTACAGCACAATAGTAAAGCCGCAGCGGTGACTGCGCCTCCATGTAAGGTATACTTTAGTTTGTTACATTTAAACAATGATCATCAGTGCAGTAGCAGCAACGCAACAACAACAACAAAAAAAAGCTTACTGTTTCGTTTTCCGATGGCCAATCTTGAATAGCCATTTATTATTTTCCGCTCTAAATGTCAAAGGTTTACTGTAGTGTGGGGTAGGATGGCCGTGTCACCTTCAACAAACAAACCTTGTGACTGAAACAAACATTTTACTTTCTCATTGGGTTCCAAAGTAGCTATAATTTCTTACTCATCTTTTATATCTTATATTCCCTCCTAGTATATTAAAAAAAAAGCTCCTAAAGCGTCCCTTTTTTCCCTCTTCTTCTTTGTCCCCCTTCTCCTATTCTTTTAGTTTACTTTTTAGAGCATGGCCAGCAATTCTTCTTACACAATTCCAATGAGATTCGCTCGTGCTTTGGCTATTGTACGTGCTATTCCACAAACTAGTACTTTTCAGCCAGTTGCCGCAGACAAACTTCAATTTTACGGACTGTATAAACAAGCCACAGAAGGTGATGTAAATATCCCAAGACCTTCTTCAAGACAAATAGTGGATTATGCTAAATGGTATATACTACACATATATATTATCTATACTGAGATGCTAATGTTTATATATAATTGTAGGAAGACATGGAGTCGTATGAAAGGTATGAGCCCAGTTGAAGCACAAAAGCTCTATGTTGAATCCTTAATTCAACTATTAACGGAGGTAACGTAATACAGATTATACCTTCCCCGCCTTTGCTTTTTTTTTTTCAAAATGTTGATAGCTTTTCTCATTGTATATAGCTTGTGCACCGGTACCCTCGCCATGAACTCGTACCCAATATCAAAAAAGCCTTAAGTAGCTTACAGTATGATGATATATCTGATTTAAACCTTCACAATGAAGAAGAGCATCATCAAGAAGATGATGGTAAGCATTGATAAATGAACTATTACAACCGGGTTTAACCATTATCCAATTAGATTTGTTTCAAGATGCCTATGACGATACTACAGAGTTTGAATTGCAAGAACATTTCTTGAATAATATCGGTGCTGATCAACTAATGCGTGAAGATATCTTGAACTCTCCTCCAGCTTCAACTACTGTGTCTTCTTTTCATCTAACGCCTCGTCATCCATTACTAGACCATAAGCATTATGATAGCCGTCATAACAGCTTTTCAGATGCAATTAATACAGCGTCAAATGATTACCCTCTCACACCTATCACATCACCTGGCCATAATGCAATGACGGGGCAATGGGTGTTGAATCAGTTACAGCAGCAAAAGCAAAACAACAAGACATATGTTCATCCTATGGACTTTTTACAACAACAGCCACAACAGCAAGACCATTTGTCAGAAGCAGATACCATTGATCGAGAAGTAGCAGCAGCCACAGCCAACCTGACTCTTTCATCACCGAGACAATCACCTTATTCTTCCTTACCAACACCCCTCAGTACACATAAAAAGAAATCACATCAACTCTCCCCACAACTCTCATCCACATCTACATCCACCAGCAGCCTTAAACGTAACAGTAACAAAAGAAAAGACAGTAAAAAAGCAGATAGAGCATTAGAAAAGCTTCAAACCGAAGTGACAGCATTAACAGAACAGATCGACAGACTTCGACGCTCTCGAGAAGACCGAGATCGCGAGTTACGTCGATGGAGTGCACTTGGCATTACCAAGATATTGATCCGACATTTGTTAGCCAATTCGGCCATTTTATTGATCGCATTTTATATACTCTGGAAAAGAAAATCACCTATTGCGTATAGTATCATTGGATACATCATGCCTATATTACAGGAGCTGATACGCAAGATAATACGTAAAGTCGTTTTCTGGAAAGTGACAGTGTAAAGTGATGTGGTCAGCTTAGATCATTCTCAATAATAATAAAAAATATTTGCTTTTTTCTGGACATGTAGATGGATGACCTGAATGCTTGTAGTATAGTCATTTATAAGATAAAGAGATAATTTGCCGTAGCGTAATGCATTTCGCTTAAATATGATTGCGTATCGTCTCCTGTTGAAAAATCCCTACTTTCTTCGGAGATATATATCCCCTTACATGGATCTTATTAGCGTTGTCCTGGCATTTACGTTCTTTTTCTTTTCTTTTGCATCATCCGTTGCTATAGTCTATTCGATATCCGAATCTTTTAAAATGTCATCATCCTGTCCAGACTATGCAGAGTGAATATCTATAGACATATGTGTAGGCTTGGCGATTGACCATACTCCTATTATAGATTTTCTAAAGTATTTCATCAGCCAGGTAGTGGTGGCCTGTTGAATTTGCCTTTTCAACGACCTGCACTTGCTTGTAGAAAGTTTACAAGCTCAATCATAGAATCTGTTATCAGTAATATCACATCAAAAGTAATAACAAGCACTTGACATGGCACAATAAATACTGATATTGTGATAGATGACCAACTTGGATTTGGCTCAATTATTCACAAACACTTTTCCAAACACATTGGATACAACCATTGCCAGTACTGCTTGCTTATCCTTGACAGAGCAAGATTGCCATCCTCTATCCTACGTAATCACTGGCGATATCAACGCAATGTGGCTTCGAGACTCTGCATATCAACTCATGCCCTACTTAGATTATATCAAGCATGATGTAAATCTAAAACAATTGTTCCTAGGAGCCATTTATATGCAGGCTCAGTTTATTAATATGGATCCTTATTCCAATGCGTTTAAAGAGCCAAATAGCATGGAAGCATTAGCTAGACACATCCGAAATCCTCCTTTGACACCATCATTAGGGAGAAGAGAGGTCAAACTGAAGAATGGAGGTAAGCTTCCTTTGTTATATCAATGCAATCTTTTCTGATGCATCTTTACAGTGTTTGAAAATAAATGGGAGATCGATTCTTTGGCTTCATTCATGGGATTATCATACAACTATTGGACTCAAACCGGAGATGATTCTTTTGTGAATAATACAGTTTGGGTGAATGCCGTACAGTCTATATTAACCACTATCCAGCAGGAACAAGAACCTACTTTTAACACAACTACAGGTAATGATGATTACCTAGATTAGGCAACTGAGAAAATTAATCAGTTGCTACGTACACATAGGGAAAGTGCTTGACGTAAAGTACAAATTCTTTCAAACAGCTGACAGACCTACCGAGACACAGTTCTTAGGAGGTCGTGGACAACCCGTGAAGCATACAGGCATGGTGAAGAGCTTATTTCGACCTTCTGATGATGCAACTGTATTTCCATTTTTTATACCAGGCAATGCTATGCTCTCTGTAGAATTAAATCACATATCACAACTACTCTCCCAATCTCGAGCAAATCAAGACCCACAGATCCAAAACTTGGCGCACGAGGCATTGCGCATCTCAAAAAGTATACGTGATGCGATTTACAAGCATGGTTTGGTAAATCATCCTACGTATGGAAAAGTTTTTGCTTGTAAGTCTTATTCATACAGTGATTTGGTAACAGCCTGCTGACACATTTGTAGACGAAGTAGATGGCTATGGATCATCTCTCATTATGGATGATGCAAATGTACCATCACTATTATCACTGAGTTTGATTGGGTTTCTAGATCAAAACGATACCATTTATCAAAACACGCGCAAGTTGGTCTTGTCCACAGACAATCCTTACTTCTTCTTTGGATCTCGTGGATCTGGTATTGGTGGGCCCCATGTAAGTCATTGCTGCATGCATACGAAGTATTTTGTTAAGTTTAATGAATAGATTGGTTTGGGATATGCATGGCCAATGTCACAAATCGTTCGGGTAAGTTAATCATCATCTTACTCTTGCATATCAACAAACTAACCAAAACTTAGATACTTACATCAAATAACGATCATGAAATCAATGAAGCGCTAAATATTATTCTAGAGTTCGCAGCAGAAAGAGGATTAATACATGAATCCGTTAATGTACATGATAGCTCAGGTGGAGATGAAAACAAGGGATACACAAGAAGTTGGTTTGCTTGGGCAAACGGACTCTTTGGTCAAGCTGTACTTAAAATCATGAAAGAAAGACCTCATTTAATCGTAAATAGCTAGTAATAATGCTAAACCTATTAAAGACAGAAACGTGAAAGTTTTATTTTTAACAGCGTAATTGAAAGACGTGAAACACATACTATTGTATACTTTGATTGTTCCGAATATCAAATTATTATATTCGTCCCGTCGGCTTTGACATTCTCTTATTAAGCGCACTAGTGTGTATTGTTAGAGGGGGGGGGGGGGGGCTATAAGGACCAAAAACAAATGATGAATCATTCTTAGTGACTAGAAACGTCGCAGAATAACAAGACTCCTCGTGAAGCATCTGATAAAATGTTCTATGTTTAACCAAGAAGCTAATTCCGTTCCTATCGACTTTCATACAGCACGAAAAAATGCCAAACTCCATTTTGAACTATGGTGAACAACGTTGCTTTATAAATCATGTTTCTAATATGATATTAATACTATGGAATTTCTTCAACTTTCAAAACGAAAATATGGTACGGATTCCAATCTTTCTTTTAATACCAAAGAAGAGGCAATAACCTGAAAATGTGTTAATGGTATTTGCGTCTAGTTTAATTTTCATAAGTTGTGTAAATATCAATTCTTATTTCCTTCAGCTCGTCGAATTATAGGATTGCCATAAACAGAGCAATTAGTACCATTAGAGCCGCTGTCAAGAATACCACTTTTTCTAGGATCCCAATGGCACTCATTTTTTTGTTAATATGTAAATAATGGATTCTCATATCGAAGCAATATATCGGAATTTACTTTATTTGCATATCGAGTGTTTATAAGGTCTATCATACGTTGGTAGAGTCTTCTGATGCAAACCAGCTATCAGTTTGAGGCGCTATCCTCTAGAGATTTGCACATAATGATTAATTAGATTTTAATCTTTTTTTTTTTTTTTAGATACGCGATACTATGAATACATAACAAATACATTTATAAAGTCTATGTAAAATGCAATTGCATAAAGATGATGTGATTCTTTGATTTTTGGGACATTCGGAAATGCATTCATAACTTTATACCAAAAAAAAAATGAAATCGATTACTTGTGATTGTCGCAAATCTAGGTTATTTACGAATCATGCCTTAAAATGTCGCGTATATATAACCTCAGAACATATGGTATAATTGCCTATGGAGTTTAAAAATGATCACATTTTGGATGCTCCTTTATGATTTCTAGAAATCAACTCATTTTGAACATACCAAGCTTTTCAACTGATCCGGATTTAACAATGAAATTGATGGCCGGTACATGTCCAAGATGGACCATTAGAACTAATAGAACCATTATTTGATTGAGTTACTATGAGTTTATTAGATTTTACTATTTAGTTACTATCTGCATCTATTCCATATGATCTGGATATATAAACCTATAAAATCGCATCCAACCCTGACCAAACGTCACATCCGACGAGTATTCTATATGAAAATTGAGCTGTTACACCCTTCATAGCTTTTGTTAGACTTCAATAGAGGTAATATATTATATTCACTCTTTACCAAATGTAAATTGCATACGTTTTGTGGTGAATGGATCCACTGGATTTACTCAACTGGAGAAATGATCATGATTGATTTCCTCGTTTCCAGTTTCAATATTAAACCCATCTCTCAGTAGTAATAGGGTCTACTAATTGAAAGGCTTTCTACAATATTATAATAATCATATTATACAGTTTAAATACAATTTATACAGAAGTAATCCGTATTGTCCAGTTAAAGGATATATACAATGTTTCAACTAAATACATATCAATACCGTATTTATATAAGCAATAGCTAAAGAAAAAGGGCTTTGAACACAATTCTATCAACTTGTACATTATTAAATCAATATTTCTAGTTGGTTTGCCACAAGATTTACTATGGTCTTATTCAGTACCTATATTTAAACTATCCAAACATTGCATACTCATATAGCCTAAATCTAATAAGCAATATATCTCTCGAATAATCTCGGTTTATGTCGTATCTGAATTGTATTCCGCATTTAAAATGAACTACTGAATTTTATAGGACCATTTTCTGCTAGGATATGTCTAATGCATCTACCACTGGTAGAAAGGAATACCCTTTAACCGTCGTGAAACGGTTACTTTTCATCTATTCTTTTTTGGGCAATAGTTTCAGTTACGAATCAGGGATACTTATCCTGAATTGTCTTGAATTCCAAATATTTCAAGTTTTAGATTTACTCTGGATTCTTTACCTACAGTAAAGTATTAGCATTTAACCACTTTCTTATTTATCTTTCACTTGTTATTCTACACTGCCTCGATCGTCTGATCCTTATTTTCACTAGTATAAAATGTTACTGTATTAAACCGGTCCAGTTACATCGAAACTTTACCTTATTTTGTTTATTGAGTGCTGATAAGACGCAACATTTGTCTAAAGTTCATATGAATAAGACTGATTAGCGCTTTTCATATTATCTAAACAACCAGTAACCTGGGACAGCAATGCTCAATCGCTTCCTAGCACAGAATGGAAATGAAGCTCTAAGGTACTTTGACCCCACCATGCGGTTGATACTTTTCTGCTTTCTGTATAATTAAATATCTACTTATTCATTAGGGATCACTGTCTCAGGGCTTGTAACACAATGTACAGTGAATATTGTAGATATGAATAAAAGAACAAGAATGAAAGGTATATATCCATTAAGAGTTTTTTCTTATACTTTTCTTTTATATTATCGTTAAAAATGAAGTTTGTAATATTAGTAATTTTATCTGTTAATGCGTATATTGTTTGTGCAACTACCTGCAGATGGACATCTAAATGCTATGGTATAGCATACGGCGAAGGTTATGCTTGCTATCACAGTTTTCCCTATGGAGGATATGCAACAGGAAGAGGTAGAGACTGTTTAATGGGAACTCAATATGAATGTTGTGGAATCAAACAGGTTCCAACCCAAGAATGCCGATGGTCAAGTTGTGTCGACACACATGTCGATGGTCAAGCCACATGTAATAGTTTTGGTGCAGATTGGAAATTTTCTGGTACATGGACATACTCAGGCTGTGCTGCATTTTTTGATAAGGCAACCGTAGAATGTTGTAGATTTCAAAATGTTTAATGATACTAAATATCTACTGGTTGTAATAGAAGCTTGATCTAAATAAATTATTAAATGTCCAATGCTTGCTCAATATGTATGCTTCTACATAGTTTTTAGCTGCGATAGTTAAAAATAAACCCACTATCTGGAATAAAAATTACAGCATGAATCAAAAATGTCAATGGCAAATAAATGGTTGATATTAAACGCATTCTACATCACTAAAGTTTTACAGAACTGGATGGCGTAGACAATATTTGACATGCATTTTATGTTCTTGAGATACAGCTCATTGTAGGTGTAATTTGGATGTATTTTTTATATATAAAAAACAAAATATGCTCAGATACCCGCATACATATAAAGACTAGGGCCTTGGAAAAAGCGTCTTGTAAATATCACTTTCGCGCCCCATAAAAGAAATAAAGATTGCAAAAAGTTCATACTAGCACGTACATCTGTAATAATAGATGAATAATAGATTTTTTAAATTAAGATTAAAAGAAACGAGGTTTTGCTTAATCCTTTTATTAAAAGATGGGGGTTTATGATAGAATATAAACTCGTTTTTAAGTTCACCAGCTCTCTTGATGTAATCCGGCCTACCTTTATCAACTTATGCCTATAACAAGTACATAAAAGGTAGATTAAGTAACGTGCAGTTTAATTGCATACCTGCTGTTGTACAGAACGTCTGATATTTTCTTTAAGTCATAACGTTATTATTGATGGATGCCATTTTTGTATTCTTTCGAAATGGAACCATACCTCAAGCATTTTATATCAAACAAATATAGATATATGATATACTACTATAGCATATACTCTATTCTGTTGGACCTGTGCTAGAGTATATGCCTTGGAATTGAGGTTTTTAGTCTTAAAGCAAAAGTTAAAGATACTATCATAATTAAAACTAGATTACTTTACGTTACTCCTTGTTTGAATATCTTGGCCTCTCGACCGATTCAGGTACAATAGTGCAACTGCGATACCACTGGTGGGTTGAATCTGTTCAAAAATTAGCTACTGGGCATAATAGAGCCGCCAATTGATTGTAATGCCAAGTTTACTACATGTTAATGGTTATTCTATATAACTTGGACCTTGATATAAATGTGTGCATTTTTTGCTTGATATCATTCAAATGCTATATTTAATCATTACGTCATATTCGGAATAAGCTGGTGCATCCTTCAGAATCTTTGTTAAACTTCAGTACAATTAATATATCACACTCTCCAGTCATTAATTACACATTACATACATTTGATGTAGTCCCTATCTAATGAGCTGTGAACCTAAAAAGTTTGTTAAGCTTTGTTAAAATTGAATAGGTATATCGCAGTTAATTTGGTTGTTGGGCCTCTGTTAAATCTATTAACTCTGACTCTATTAGCAATTAAAACGCTAAAAGCGAACAATAACCTTCTACTATAAAGTATGTCTATACAATGATTTTAATATCATTAAAAATGATCTAATTTCAACATATTTCTCGGGATTATGAATATTAAGGTATTCCATTAGGAAGTGGGAAGGGGTTGAAGATGCATGTTATACAAAGAACACAACTTTATTCAAACTTTGTTGTGGGCGAAATAATAAAGTAGTTATAGCCCTTTGCGTTATTTACTGGATGGTATGAAAGGCTTTCTAGGGGGCGTGCTTTTAATGCAACGTTTTGTATACAGTTCAAAATATATGGCATTGTTTTCTATTTTTGTTGATATTAAATCTGGCATGTTATTGTAAAACAGAGAATAGAGCATAATTGAACTGCTTGTTCTTAATAGCACTAAAGGAAATACAGCATGGCTTTTCCACTCTTCAGTATATAGGTAAACTACGCGACCATTTTTTTTTTTTTTTTATAAATTTGTTGTATTTAAATATTGTTTTGACACTCAAAAATCTGGATAAAAGCAGCAGAGATACAAGATCGATGAGATCATGCTTATCGGCCTCAGCCGATGAAAATAGCATTTATCATCGAGGAATTAAGCCCACTATTATATTACACTACAGTAGTTGATGAAAAACTAATAATAATTTTTTAATTTATTTTAGAGCTGCCGTCATCAAAAAGGCTATACTATGAAGGCTTTGAAGTTAAAAAGTCAGGATAGGTACATAGCATACATCACAAAGAAAGCTATAATTGTGGAGGGTGTTGAGGGGGAGTAGAGTTTAATCCAAACAAACTACCTGATACCCTTCTTGACGAAAGACTATTTCTTTGAAAACTACTACTTGCAGAAGAAGAACTAACAGACGGAGACTGACTACCAGGAATCGATTGTGGCAATACGGAACTATTAGAGGAATTGATATATGTATGTTCAAATTGATCCAGATGAATAGAATTGCCAGTGCCTGATCTCTGAGAAGAATTAGAGGCGGACCTTGTGCCCTTCTGAATCAACACACGTTAATTTACTGAATGTGATGCTGTTATTTATAAGAATAGGTACCTGATGTCTATCACTATGGCTTGAAGCGCTTCGGAATACGCGTGGTAACCGGCTAGTTATTAATTAGTTGTTATTAATTCTATACTAATCATGATATGCATAAGAACCGCATGGTCTTACCCATCATCGATATCGTCTAGGGGTAGATTATTTTCTTTGCGGAACTGAATCAATTCAGCCTTATATTTATTGCACTGTTGTTGTTTTTGAAAATCTATACATAATAACGTAAGTTTCTCATTCAATAACACATTTTGTAGGAATACATTACATTCACGTTCCATTTCTGCTGCTCTCGCTTTCAAACTCAATACTTCGGCTTTTAATACTTCAACAAGACCGGGTGGTGGTATGACTGTATTACTGCTGTCATGATGAGGCGGCGTAGGAGACGTAATAGAAGAAATGCTTCCTTTCCTAATACTAAAAGTAAACATATCAGGCGCATGCTTGATCCAGCAATATTAATGTGAGACTTACCCTACCAGAGAAGGGGATGCTCCAATCCTAGGACTTGCGGGTAAAGAAGAAGCAGATTCTATGGCGGATACTCGGGAAGACGGTGAGTTTTGTTGTTGACGCAAAGAATCCAACTGTTTTTGAAGACGATTCACCATGTATTCTTGCTCTTGCTCCAAAGCATTCTCTAAATCAATCTTTTCCTTTTGAAGCTGCTAGAACTATTAATGAAAGTTTTAGAGTTCATACTATTGTAACCTACCTGCGTTAGCTTTTTTTGTAGCATGTTTGTTAGATATTCCTCTTCTTGTTCGACCTGGATCAAAAGTTCACCCTTTTCTTTCTTTAGTCCAGTAATATGCTTGAGCAACTTGTTGGATATGTACTCTTCTTCTTGTTCTGTAAGAGCAGTCTCTAGCCAGTGTCAATATCTAAATAATACACGCGATTAACTAGACATACCATGTTTACAGCCATTTTTTTTAATGATTGGTTATCATGACGAAGAATATTGACATGTCCTTGCTCCATTTCCAAGTCAAATTCCAGTTTTTGGACTGTGTAGCTAACTGCCTATATTTTTCATATAATTTCGTTATTTCGTCTCTAAGTAGACCAACATCTTGAATAGCTGAGATGGATTGCATATATTCATCCTTAGCACTGTTTGTTATTGGGTTAGTATCGGGAATTCCTTCTGTACCCTAGTGTACAAACCTTATGTTTGACACAGGATGTGGTATAATATTGGTTGTAGAGTTCTGATCTTGACGGATGTATTTCTTTACTTGACCATTCTGAATAAAAAACATATTAGATTACATGAAAAAGTACAGCGATTCACTTCTTTTACTATTAATGTCAATTTATCAGAGCGATGCATTGTACACGTGGTTGTACTTTGCTCTTTTTCTCGTTCTTCCACTTTCTGATGTTCCATATACCCGTATTATTGTTTCAGCTTCTTGTTGGGCTGTTAATAAAAGGCTGTATTTCCTCAAAAGCTATTAAATAATGCAGCTATTCTTTTATGAAAAAAAGTATTTAATATATTATTATAATGAACACGAGATAACAAGATAAATAGATGAAAATCAAATATTAAAAGCAGATATTAAATGAAAAGATTTAATATAAATGTAAGAAGAATAATAAAGAAAGAGAGAAAGGAAAGAAGCAACTTGAAGGGTTCTTTATGTATTGTTAAAAAATCCAAGTCACTTATTGCATAATTTGAACACTGCTAATAGAATAACTATCTCCTTCAGCAATAGCTTACATTTTGCATACCTGCGGTTCGCTGTTTTCCTCATTGGCAGCACAGGGCAGTATATCATTGAAGCTCAGTTTCGCACTGTAACACACCTCTCCTTCTCTCTCCCTTGCTGATTTGGAACCCAGGTTCCAATCATATGGGTAGAATGATTCAAGAACGAATACCAGCTTAAACTTCCGCCAGAAATGTCACATTGAACTGTTTATTTGCAATATAATAACAGAAAGAAAGCTTGAACTATTTTATACTATCAATTAACTACGAGTAACTCTAATATATATATATATATATATAAAGGTTACCATATGTCACTAAAGTATTAAAAGGTCATGTAAAGAAAAGGATAATTGATTATTGATTTTTAAATGAAACACTTTGCCGTAAATTACGATTAAAAATGTATCAGTTGCAAAACCTCAAACGCTACTTGCACCCATGTTTATGCAGCTAGAAGACTCAGCTCTCTCAGCTTTACATGATATAAACATCTGCATGCTATATCCTTCATTTGCAGTGAGCATTCTTTGCAACATTCTTATAACTGATAACTGAAAACAACTGAAATAGTCTTACAGATTATTATTTTTTACTGAAAATGTTGCGTTTCATTATCCGGATTTTGATATCTAGTGTAGCATATCTGAATCATACTGGCTTTTAGGGCCTTATTAAATAATCTGGGACCAATCAATTAGAGCCAATGGCAAACAGTACAAAAAATGTATTTTTAGTGCCATTTCTCTCGCTTTTTCTCTTTCTTTTTCCAACTTGCTATTTTGCTCAGTGTAGACTTAAAACAAGACTCATTCCGGCCATGCGTGTTTCAAGTCTGTCTGAAGAAAATGCTAGTTTGCTTGGTGAACAAGAGGACACAGCTCAACATAGAAATTACAACACTACAACAGCCAAGTCAGACTATAACTGGAATGTCGAAATAGACGTCAAAGGACAAGTCAATACAGGGCCAGAAGAAGAAAACAACAAGTTCTCGCTAAGCAAATTGATAAAGTATACTGGTCCTGGTAACGTCTATAGGATGGCTTCACATCGTTTTTTGATAAGCTAACACAATCTATTTTATAGGCTGGTTAATGTAACTATTGGCATATAAACTAATTCAATTATAGGAGCTATTGATTAAATTGATATTATAGGTCTATAGCGTACCTGGATCCCGGAAATCTCGAGTCAGATCTTCAGGCTGGTGCTATAGCTGGATACAAGCTATTATGGTTGCTTTTTTGGTCTCACGTTGCAGGTAGGTTTGTATATAGAAAAAGATAAGATCGGTACTGATATACGTATAAACAGGCTTGGCAATTCAGATCCTATCTGCAAGATTAGGTGTAGTTACTCAATACCATTTGGCTCAACTTGTGCGTAAGAATTATAGTAGACCAGCATCTACGGCTATTTGGCTATTCACCCAATTAGCCATTATCGGTTCAGATATTCAGGAAATCATTGGTACTGCTATTGCGATTAAAATCATATTTGGGCTTCGACTTTGGATCGGTGTACTAATTACAGCAACCGACACCTTCTTTTTTATGTGGCTGCAGCAATATGGAGTGCGTAAGATCGAAGTGTTCTTTATGACATTGATTGGGGTAATGATTGCTTGTTTTTGGTTGGAGATGTTTGCATCTAAGCCCAGTATTGCGTTGATCTTAAAAGGGATCATGGTACCTCAAATTCCTGCCGAGGCCAAAGTACAAGCTGTGGGTATGGTAGGTGCAGTCATCATGCCTCACAATATGTTTTTACACAGGTAATGCATAGAAATGATTGTACACAAATGGTTGGTATTAATATGTTATACATAGTGCTCTTGTCATGTCTCGTTCACTTGGCACAAAGCCTACTGACAATAAAAAGAAAGAAGCCAATTACTACTTTGCAATTGAATCTACATTAGCTCTCTTTATCTCTTATTTGATCAACTTGGCTATTGTCGTCGTATTTGCTCAGGTGTTTTACAAACCTGGTCAGACGATTACCGAGTTACCCGGCTTATATGACGCGTCAGAAGTGCTTTCAAACACACTAGGCAAAAGCGCCAAATATTTTTGGGCTTTAGGTTTGTTGGCTGCTGGCCAATGCTCTACTATGACTGGCACTTTGGCAGGACAATATGTAAGCGATACGAACATCAATCTGTTATTGGTTTACTTATGCTATCAATATAGGTTGTTGAAGGGTTTTTAGGTGCTATCTTTAAAAAGCAATGGCACCGAGTTGCCCTGACACGTGCTGTAGCCCTCGTGCCTAGTATGCTTGTAGCCATCATGGCTGTAGATCGTTTTGATACCATGGGCGAATTTTTGAATGTTCTGCAGAGGTAATAACCCAAATAGTATTTAAATCTCTATCTAATACCACTTTTTATCTAGCTTATGTCTTCCTACCGCCATTATACCTATACTAAAGCTGACAGGATCAAAAGAAATCATGACAAAGGCATTTAAAAACTCAATGATCACCAATTTCATCTGCTGGATGATTTCGTTTACTGTGATTGGCTTTAATATCCATCTCATTATCAATTATCTTGATGAGTTGAATTGGCCCGTCTATGCAGTGGTCTTTTGTATCCTGTATTTCACTTTTGTATTGTATTTGATATACATTCCCCTGGAGATCCCTGCCAGCAAGGAGTCAGAAGTGGATGCAGAAGAAAATCTGTAATCTTTTTGCCGAGACCGACTCCACCCCCTACTCTTTATCATCCTATTCATGTTTGCATTTCTCTAATCTGTCATCATGCTCTATTTTATTTATTCACTAGTTAATAAATCGTTAGCTACTATAGAATGACACGTTATTTTTAAATATACCTTTAGCTCTATAACTTGAAACAGGACTCTAAACCACGCGATTCAATAAAAGCATGATTCTTGTTGAAACGCAGCCTAATTGAAGTTTCACTTTGACACAATACTCATTCTAAGTGCCTACCATTTAGATAGCATATGGGATAAAAGGTCAAATCCCTTGAGAAACCTAGATATGACTAAGTATTATATATATAAAATACATGTATTTTACTATTCCCCATTTAAAAAACATGATTTGTTTATTGTGTTACATATAAACAAATATTTTGACGGATGTAATTACGTTCTGAGCATAAACTACCAGATCAGTAGAGAGATCTATAAATCATTAAATCTAAATTGCAACTAATGTACATTATTTGCCGTCATTTATTTTTGAATAACATTTTCATTATATTTCTGTTGTACTATAGTTTTTGTAGTTCAAGAAGGTCATTCTAGCAAAAGCTACTGTTCAGATGCGACATCTGACTTAGATTGATGAGATCTAAAGAAAATGAGCCAAGAATGGAAAAGAGGGCAAACGCTAAAGCTTTTTTTTTTTTTGATAGAGCGCGATGGCCATTATTTAAAGGGATTTTCTATTAATATTATACGTTTTTCATATCTCTCAGTATGTATTCATATTTTTGTAATATTTTTTTATCATTACTCTCGCACGCTTACAGCCATATTCAATGAAACCGAGAAAATCGATAATTCACCAAAAAAAAAAAATCCATCAATTCACGGAAATATAACACGATCTTTACATCAGTCAATGTATCAGCCTATTCTTATCAATTTTATTAAAATAGCTTTCGTCCATCGACACGTTTTGGTTATTAAAAATTGGATTAGAAATTGAAGTTAGAATTTTGAGTGAACCTCTGAGATAGTTTACTCTAGTTGATGGCCAATAAAAATCGGGGTAGTTTCAGAGTGGTTTATCTTCAAATCGCTTTTTGATGGTCATAAAGACGTTTTAGAGGCGTGCTTAATAATACATCAAGTTTATTGCAATTAATACTACACATACTTATTTGTTCGAAATATGATACTATGAGAACGTTGGTTAAATATTATAGACAAAGTCGAATGTAGCCCACGGCCTCGTCAAGAAAGTGCCAAAGGAATAGCTCACTTTTTTCGTGCTTATTATCATATGATTTACTTGTATCTAAAACTGAAGGAAGAATAGCATGTAAAGAATTACTATAGATAAAAGGATCAGTTGAATGAACAGTGACTAGAAGTATTGTAACGGTATATTAAATATATAGCACCGCATTAAGGCTTACGTAGTTCTTTTGTTCGAAAGAAATTAGGATGCCATTATTAGAACTCGGTTGATCTCAATAACTGGTATATACTAAAAGGCTGATTAAAAAGCCTGTTAACTTAAAGGTACCGTGTATTGGATATCATTTCGAAACATAGAAACAAAGTATTATCATGTAGGAGTTAACTGGTGCCTTTATAAAGACGGCTTCCAGCTCAACAGTTTCTGAAAACAAGGAATACGCATATATCTTGACAAAGACAGTATTAAGAACCTGTATTGTCTCTGGTAATCCCCTAAATACCATCTCTGTTTTTAGATCCCTAGACGTAGCCAAGGAGTTAAGCTAAAAAGTTGTGTCAAAACCCTCAGTTTTTAAGACATGTGTATTTTGATAGTAATTCCTGCTATAGAGATTGACCACAGTAAAAAAAAAATCGTTGGTACTACTTTCCTTGCGCATGTCAAAAGCCTTATAATGATGCATGAATTATTCGATTTGATTAGCCAAGCTGGCCAACGTACATATATATTTCTAAAAGAAGCCCTTCCACCAACATTTACAACTGGAAAACTTTGATCGAGCACATGTAATACCAGGAGCTCATCGTACTATAATAGATGTACCACACACACGCTAAAGTTAAAGGGGATATATAGGAGCAAGGGAGGGCGGATTATAGTGTAAACTAATAGCAGCAGCACCGTCAGCAGCAGAGATAGCAGCAGTATTCAATCAGTGGTTATATTTAGATGATACATCTCAAGGCATAGCACTTGGTGCTGGAGCATTATATATTGGTTCTTTTCGATTTGCTTTTTTATTGTTTATTTATCACTTTCTCTTTTTTTTTATTCTACTACACTTTATATACATATAATGGAAAACGTTTCTACTGATTGCGCAAGCTGCACTCGAAAAGTCTATGTCATTGAGAAAGTCGAAGCAAATAATCGTATTTATCACAAGACATGCTTCAAGGTTAGCGTACTCATAACGTTTTTAATTAAACAGTATAATAATTAACCCATTACATATCCCTATAGTGCAAAGAAAATGGATGCCGTTTGACGTTAGCCAATTTTCATTATCATGATAATGAACTCTACTGTCCCAGGCACGTTCCCAAGCTCCAAGCTATTATAGTGACTCAAAGTAAATAAGCCCTTACGAAAGTAAGAAGAGAATACTAATGAATCTTTTAGTAGATAAGAAAAGACAACCAGAGTATAATATGGGGCGACTCTAGTCATAATATTCGTACTATTATTATCACTTCATCTTCAAAAATCCATATCTAATTACTATTAATTTTACCTTAAACGAAAGCAATAAATCGAAAATATACGCTTTTTTGCATATATATTATCTTTCCTTCTCTAATAACTGAATTATATGTGCATAGCCCTTAGAAATCTGATCAGATTTCTCTGATCCAAAGAGCTTACAGCTTTTTGTTATGATGCAGATTACCTTACTGGACGCAATTGATAGCTATATGCATACCCTTTTATACAAATAAACATTGGTCAAGGTATAGGCGGTGCATGATTTAAAAGGACATATGCAAGTGCAATTAGGAGTCTTTGTTCTCTTTCTTGATCCAACCCTCATTTTATATCCATTACGTGGTCTAGTTTTTATTACTATAAAAGTAATTTTGGATAGTATAAGGCTTGATAGTCTCATAGGTATAGAGTGGGTAAAATGCTAGTGCTTTAAAGTGATGACTAAATACCCTAGGAGACAAGGATTACATAACGTTATATTATCTAAATAAGGTTATAGATATCAACATTGGATTGTTATACTCAATATCTTGCGATATCAAGAACAGATTGATATAGTGACCCTTGTGGTTTCCTTGCATATTAGTAGATGACCATATTATTGCTTTCAGAATGAGGGAACAAGCCCAAATGGTGTATTACTAATAGCTTGCTTTATTGTGTAATATTCAATCTTATATATGTCTATATGTCTCGTCTTACGAAGTCTTGGGGAATCAGGACGTTCATTAATACGGTATGGATGAATATCAATTCTGACCTATAATGATAGCGTTTAAATAGAGTTTTTTTATCGGGTATTCCATATTACCAATTCATTATATACGATATAAATGAGAAAAAGAAGCTTTAGTACAGAAAGATTTGAGTGATACAAAATAGAAGAGGGTAAGTTGTCAAAAACGAAATTAATTCTCCCTGTAGAAAGGGTAGTCGATATAGCCTTCAGAGCTATGAGCGTGGTAGAATGTATTACGGCCATATTTATTCATTGGCCATCTATTGCGGATTCTTTCCACAAAGTCAGGATTAGATAAAAAGAAGTGACCAAAACCAATCAAGTTACCTGCCTTTTCGGCTGTTCTAAAGTGGTATCAGTGTTATAAGTATAGCCACCAGCAGAAATGAAAGGGCTCTTCCATTATTAACGAAAAGAATCAAGGGAATATTGTTTATTAGTGTATTCATCTACAGTAAAATCAGCGTGAGATTCAATAAAATCAAGGAAAGCCAAGTGACTGAGAGTTTGTTGCAAAACTCGAGCACGATATCCCCATGTTCCATAAGGAATCGCATCCTCCATATTTTGGAATCCAGATCATGACGAGAAACAAATACCAGTACGCTCAGGTCCAATCGCACCTAGACATGGCAGCACGACCAATATGTCAGAATTAAAAAAAAAAAAAAAAAAAAAAAAAAAAGGATAACGCCGCCTTTAACATGCACTTTACCTGCCATTTTTTTTCCAGCCAGCAATTTGATATACTGTATAAATACCAGGGGCACGAGGGTAAACACCTGCGGAGCGAGTAATAAAAGTAACTGGTAATCAATAAATTGCTGGGTGCAGTACGTTAGGCATAGTATTATTTCTGCATTTCGATAAGAACAGCATGTTCATCAACTCTGAAGCGACTCAAAAGTGTAAAGCCGATGCGATGCTTGAGTTTGTGCTTGCCAAGATTCAAACGTGTGAAAAGAGCAGATGTAGACATGCTAATTATTGATTTGATAGTGAAAAGGAAAAGCGATCTGAAGCCGTCCTTTTATAATAATGCGACAATTTAACTTAGAGACCCATTTCTGCTGACAGAGCCATACAGAAGGATTATAAATAACAAACGAAAAAAAGTGGGGATCGGATCATGATATATCTTCTTCAGTCAATTAAAACGTTTTGCAACTGCATTACTGGTCAGTCAGCCAGCCAAATGCAATACCTTCGTTATTCCATGGTCAGTGAATAAATTAATAAGGAGTTATTCTATCATAAAAGCTATTTGGCTATAACCAGACTTTTGTAGAGACGTATAATCACACAAGTCCAGAAAAGAATGTAAGCCTTCTACAAAATTCAAATTCTTCGAGAGATGTCAAATAATAAAGACGCACTCTTTTATTTTCCATAAAGGTGACTGACTAAGCAAAATGTTGGATCCCAACTACTTTTATTGTATAAACACGACATTTTTGACATGTAGATCCTAAAACCAATAGTTTTTTTTTGTTAGTAATGTTATCCTATTGAAAGGTATTAATTATTGTTAGCTAAGGATTAAGCAGATCGTAAGGTATTGCAGTAGAGTATAAACAGATAACTTGCAAGCTGTTCGCTCCAACCCAATTGGTGGCAGTTATTACTGCTTTTATGCGCGATTCACATATTACTCTGCACAATGTTAATGGGCTGGATGATGTTTGCTATATATAAAATAAAAGATAATTCTTTTTATTACACTTATACTATGTTACATATTATTGTATATTGTATCTAGGGCTTTGTAGCTCTGTAAAAGCTAGCATACATATTCACGCGATCAATGGCCTGACCAGGGCGACGAATGCCCAGAGCCTCAATATTAACAAAGCCATGTTTTATAAAGAGAGAATTATACCAAGGCTTTGTGCCAGCACTTCGCCAGTAGACCTGACCTCCACTTTGTAAAGCGCGCTTCATTTCCTTAATCTCTTGATCAAGTTCCTCACACGACTCAGGGTCGAACCAATCCATATGATCCATTACCACTAATCGTGTTAAATATCCATCAGCCATCGATCTGAGCGCGTCCAAGATGGATTCAGTATGTAAACGGAATGAATTCAAAGCACCAGAAGTCTATTATACGCAGACGTTAGATTTGATAGATGGAAATTGCCAATTACTTTTACCTTTAACGTTTCGAATCCATCTCTAGTAAGATAAGAAGGGCAACTATTCTTGGTATAACGTTGTTTTAAACAGAGATAGTAAAAGTATTGATCTTGGCTAAATAGAGAGTGCGAAGGGATAGGATCAAGTGTGTTTTCAATGTATTCTTGAGTGGTGCATTCTTTCAAGAACATATTCATTTGATTGATTGGAACTAGATTTGCGGAAATACCGTTAGACTTGGTCTTTAAACCCCACTTCTATCTAATACTTACCACCAAGAGCATTCCACATAAACATAGGATTATGGAGGATCTTTTGAATCATGGGTGAAAAGATGGCAGGTCTGATCTTGGTATCCCAAATAGACTTTTGCTCTGCGATGGTTGTAGCGCTTGTCATTGCATCAATATCCTTTCCTAAACCTTGCATACGAACCCACCACTCTAGAATTGACAGGGCCAATCCAGAATAACCTGTTTTGTAAAATTTGTGGCTGAAACGATCATTATTGTGGCTCCAGTATTGGAAAGCATAAGAGCTTAAATGAGGAGAAATGAAGTCATGTAATAGAGTAGAGAAATGAGGATGGCAGCCTTCTCCAAACATTCTCCAGAAATCATTGTATTCCAAAGCTGTGATACCAGCCAACTTTAATTCCAGCAAGTGATTCTAAGAACAAATGTTAGTTTAATCGATCAAATAAGTCTGCAGTTGGGGAGTTTTTTTTTTTTTTTTTTTTTTTTTTTTTTTTTTTTACCTGGCACGGGTTCATATCGATACAATGTATACGCTTTGGCTGGGCTTGCAGAGCATACTCTAACGCGTTATCACCAGCAGAAGTGATAACAAACATCACATCATCCTTGGAAATATTCAAATATTCAAGATCTACTCGAGGATCTTCCCAGGTGAATGCGTAGATATATGATCTGAACTGAGTGTGGCACGCTAAAGCGGGATTATAGTCCAAACGCCATTGCTTGTTCTGATACGAGAACGAGGATCTTGATTGACGACTTGCCATGAGACTTGTAGCACTATTGATGTGACTGAATGAGGATCTGTTACTATGCCCGCTTGTAACGCTATCCGTATCATCCGGTATCTCGACCAAGCTGGAGAGTTCGCTTTGACGAGCGCTGGAACAACCCAACCAGACATAATAAGGCATCTGGATCAAGTAAGGTACGATGAAATGATTGCGACGGTTTAACGATTTGATTGTACCAAATTTATATTCAAGATAGTCACGTCTGCCAGGACCTAGATTGATATGGTCGAGCTCGAACCAAGCATGCCAAAAGTGTCTAGTGAACCAATTGCACTGTCTGTTTTGCTGAGGAGACCATTTTTCCGCTGGAGCATTAGAGCGGCCCGAGACGTAAAAGTCTACCACACCAACAATACCTTCAGGAGACAATAACGATTGAATACGATCAACAACGGGGTAGTAATGGTCCATCATGGATACTTGTTTGCATATAAAGTCAGTACCAATCGTATTCTAAACCAGAAGACTTACATGCATACGACACGGTAACTAGACCGACGCGTCCTTCCAACGCGCCCTTCAAACCCGGTACTTCAAAGGTAGATGCATCTTGACAAAGAACTACAACATTCTTCCAGCCCATACTATCGAAACGTTCGCGTGCAACTTGGCAAAGAGATGGGGTTAAGTCTACCAAAATTACTTGCTCAAATTGATCGATAGGAAATGATTCATTCATTGTCTCGATATTCCAGCCTAAAAAAAACCCTCCTTAGTGGATCATCGTTTCCAAGTGATTAGAACTTACCAGTTCCTCCACCGAGATCAACCCAGATAGGCTTTCTGTTCATCAAACCAGTAGCAATTTGTTCTTTGAGTTGAGCAGCGCATAGCTTGAGCATCGTCTTACGGCCGCGCAACAAAGCTCCTCGAGAATTGTCATAGACTGCAGGGGCGACCAAGTTTTTAACAAAAAGAGAAATAGAGGGAGTTAGTATCACAAAGTCTAGTGTGATATGTCGACTTACTTTTAGCTTGGTCTTGATAGAAAGATTCAAGTCTGCTTTGCTGATCATTTCCATGGTCGCCGATACGCTTAAAGAAACACGAATACATGAATTTCAAAGGAATCTGGATTTGATCCCAGGCAACCAGGAAGAGTACAGCCATAGCCACGCTAGAATATAGCCCTATCATGGTCCATCTTTGGTAGTTTTCGTTGGAAAACACGGTCAAAAATCGTGTTTGCAATTGAATAATGTACAGTGTTAGCAATGCAATTGGGATAAAGGCCAGTCTTAGCGACAGTGATAGATATTGGATATCTTGTTGAAATTTCATCTTATCTACTAGCTAATTAGCGTAATTATTTGGCTGTACAACCAAATCACTTACATATAATAAATATCAAGCGTTGTTAAAAAAAAAGAAGAAGAAAAGAAGTATAACTGCATGCGAAAGGGTTACTTTATAAAATAAAAAAAAATAAGGGCTATTTCCCGAAGATCACTGTATGTTAAACCTTATCAAACTGCTAGTTTGGCCCTATTGGCATCTATGATCCAGCAGGACATGATAGTTTTTAAGGGCTAAATACTCACAATAACGCTTCTTACTAACCCCACTCGCTGAAAGAAGTTCCAATAATTCAAGTAAAACCAAGAACGTTTGGATTTTTAAGCATCTTAGCGTTTTCGTCTGATTAGCCAACCAAATTGCATGTAGATCCCCACCTGAAATCGGATATACACATGACTTGCAGTTATGCCAAATTTCAGTGCACGTTTTGTAAGCTTTTGGATAAAATCAAAGGGTTTCAAGACGATCAGATGCCACTCAATGTGTATTAGAAGCCCTTTCTTTGTGTTTATATAGTAACAGCTCTTAGACCGCTTATCATGGGGTTATAACTGAGAGATTTCGTGTTTGTTTTACACGCTCAATGATAAGCAATAAAATCACTTTAAAAACAGATACATGAATGGCTTGATTGACTGGTTTTGTCTCTCCCTTCCACTAAGATACCTTCAGTAACCTGAAGAGACATTATGACATTAGTTGAAGCTGATAAACATTATACCTTCGGAGTGCTTAGTGCCTTTTCTTGATAACATGTCATTCTAACATTTAATTCATTAAAAAAGATTATCATGCTTCCATAATTTCTTCCGGGATTCCATTTACATACCTTGATTTGCTGGCCGTTATCACCTCTCAAAGGTGTTCTGGTAAATACTGTGATTTGAAAAGATAACCAATTCATTTCAATTAGCCAACCAACAAACTCAGTCTTTCGTGTTACAATACTAATAGTGCTAGGCCAGATTTTTTATCGAAGCACTATTTTTTGCTTTCTTTAACTGTTTGATGATTTATACAGAAATAGCTTAATGCGTCTTGGCATTCCTTAGCTTTCTTCTTTGAAAAAGGATATAAATACTCTACTAACTGGTTTTCAAAAGGTTCTTTTTTCAAGAAAAAAGAGCTGATTTACTACTTCTTACTATCAGCAACACCACTTCTAACGATTTTCTATGAGATCGACCAGATTTAGCAGAACAAGAGGCTTAGTCAAACGAAACAAGATTATCTATTAGATTCATTATACCATTTGGAGGAACTTTTTGATGGCATGATGTCCAAGAATGATGATGAATCCTCTCGCGATATGGAATTGGTTATGAAAGAGATTGAATTAGGAGTGATATAAATACCTCATGGTTTGGACTCTAACTAAATTACAAACCAGAGCAGGTTGTTCAATTTGTTTCTCTGCTTCAAAATAAAAAACTACAAAATTTGCAAAAGCTGCTTCAGAGGCACGAGTCGAAATCAATAGTACCTATAAATTTCACAAACAATGGAAAGAGGCTGAAAAGACAACACTATCAGGCTATAAACTTGCGACTGAGATCAAAAGTAAAGAAAATAACATGAAACTTACAGAAGACCATTCGCAGTTTCTTAACAACTAAGTGTAAAATGAGTTATGTGAAGTGGGTTATGTGAAGTGGGTTATGTGAAGTGGGTTATGTGAAATGGGTTATGTGCTGGGTTATGTGAAATGGGTTATGTGAAATGGGTTATGTGGGTTATGTGCTGGGTTATGTGCTGGGTTATGTGAAGTGGCTTATGCGGGTTTTGATTGGTGGATTTTTAGATCAAATTACATCCGTACTTATGCAAATATACATGGTTTGGGAAGGACCTCCAACAGCAACACTAAAAAAGAACAAATGTAGAAGTGACGCTTCTTCTAAAGGTACCTTAGCAACCATGAAAAAAATTTGTGAGCCGTGCCAAATCAAAAAGGACGCAAAAGATAATATAGATTGATGTCCGACCAATAAGTTGAAAAAAATGGAGTAGGCGTTATGAAATGAGTTATGATTGTTTTATTACTTTGGGAATGAAAATCTGGGAATAAGCACTGATGGTAAAATAAAGATTCACTAAAAGAAAAAAAAAGGGACGCCATTCTGTAATAATGATGCAAATAACAAGAAAGGGGTAGAATATAGTAATGTAATAAAAAAAAATATCAATTTCATAATTGGCTAATGATTACTTCGTTGAAGTGGGCATATACGTTTTCGATTTTGGGATGAAGAAAAAATTTGATTAAAGCTTGATGTGCTGATGGTTGGACGATGTCGGTCAAGATTACGCACATGAGCTGACGGAATGCAAAGTCTCTCAAAGATATCAATGATAAGTAACAAAAGAGGAGCATCCATCACTAATTTAGTCAAATCTTGCAGGCTGTTTGGGATTTGGATTTTGCCGAGTTCGTGAAACACGTATACTCCATTCGTTGGCAGTAGCAAGATGTAAAAATAAATCGCTCGACCAATTGCTTGAATTCCAAGTACAGCTTCCATGTTTTGGGTGTCCAATGCATCTTTACAGAACGTTGCCACCCGTAAAAGATCTTTGCATAAAAGGAAATTGTTGTAAACGCTCATGATTATATCAGTAAAGAAGAGGTTGTATAGGCTTTGGTAGCCATATGCCCACCTTTATGAATAGCTTGAAGATGTAACTCATTATTACCCGAATCCAGAATATGAACAACTGTGTAATTATTACGCTTTATTATAAAACAAGAAATAGCAGTAAAAGACAAATTCCTAATCGAGTGTTATGCCGAGATAAAATGCTTACCTTTATTTACAGTCCGATATGGTA
This sequence comes from Actinomucor elegans, assembly GCA_026027325.1. NCBI lineage: Eukaryota > Fungi > Mucoromycota > Mucoromycetes > Mucorales > Mucoraceae > Actinomucor > Actinomucor elegans. Next base: position 268,144 of record JAMSLZ010000012.1, on the reverse strand, counting down.
CCGCAGTATGTCGGCCATCATCATCATCTTGGAATATCAGCAAGTCACTATGAGCCGCGCAGTCAACAAGCTACTAGCTTACGTATACCCATAATATCATTAGTCAACCGCAGCAAGCTGAAAAGTATAAAAGGACGAGCTCTTAGCTGATTAGAAAAAGATCATTCGAAATTAATTTTGGAAATAAAAAGACTTACCACAGTTTTGATATTATTCTTCTGTTCTTCTATTATAATCCTCTTTCTATCCACGTACACAACAGAAATGGTTGCTGTCGTATGCTGCCGACTTGACCTCTCCGAAACCATGGTTGGTTGAAAATCGACTACCGCAGAGACTAGTGATACAAATGTCGGGTCGGTTTTTGTTCGCCAAATCATCGTTCTTTCTGGCTTCCATAGTGATTTCGTTTGTCCATCTTAAATACATACCTTGATCAGGATCATCAAAAAGACCACATAAAAATGGATCGATATATCGAGACCCAAGCTCAGATTCATTGGTATTGTCACTAATTGGGTTGCAAGGCAATTTACCCATCAGTTGGATGATGGTCTTGACCAACCTAACTTCCTGTAGTGGAAGATCAAGATCAAGAAGCTGCATGATGCCTTTATTACGACTGATGGTTTTTGTCGAAACGTCTTGGATGATGTTCAGTATCTTAGTGATGGTTCTCATGGGGAAACAAGGCTTTTTGAATCCATACATGTCTTCGATAGTTTTGATAATGGCAGCATACATGGTTTGATTAAAAAATGGCGATATATCATCATAATTATGCTGGTCCGGTGATAAAAAGAGAATCGAGTGCATTGCCATGGCGGAATGCATGTGGTCTTCGAGTGTTAATTTCCATTTATTGTTAAGGATTGATCTTTGGAAATTGAAAAAGGCGATATTCACATCGAGAGACTGTACCATAAAACGATTTTGAGGATCTGGAGGTGGAAAAAAAATGCATGCCGAATTCAAGAGCTCGTTTTCAATGGAATCATTAGAACTAGCGCGCCTCTTGTTTTGTTTTCCACTTTGTTCTAGTTGCTCTGTTGTTGGTGTGCCATCATTGCTGGTTACGTTTTGCTGTTGCTCATCATCGAAATCATCACTAGTGGTGGCTTTCTTTTGCTTGTCGTAGGCTATGGAATCATCACTGTTAGTGGTTTGACATTGTTGTTGATGCTGTGTTGCCGGTAATGTCTCTGGATGGTTAGAATAATAATGATTTTTCAGTTCGTGCCTTATTGTATAATGCTCGAGACAAGCAGGGCAGCCAAACTGTTCTTCGATAGAATCGTGCGCGGTAGATGTCTTGACGTAGGTAAAATCATTGTTGTTGTGTCGCCGAGTTTTTTTTCTGTCTGGAATTGTAATGAAATGCTGATTTTTTAGATGATTCCTGAGCTTTTGAGCTTGAACATATTTCTTGTCGCATTCAAAGCATGCATTTATAACTACAACGAGCTTTGCCATCAGTTTAACGATTAAAGAAAGAAAAATGCAACAAATAGACACCTAAGAAGAACGTATTGCGCTAATTCTGGTGTTTAATTAGATGATAAAATGAATGACTTTTTTATCTAATAAAATGCAACTTATTGGTCGAACATCAATCTATATTATCTTTTGCATCCTTTATGATTTGGCACTGCCCACAAATTTTTTTCATGGTTGCTAAGGTACCTTTAGAAGAAGCGTCACTTCTACATTTGTTCTTTTTTAGTGTTGCTGTTGGAGGTCCTTCCCAAACCATGTATATTTGCATAAGTACGGATGTAATTTGATCTAAAAATCCACCAATCAAAACCCGCATAAGCCACTTCACATAACCCAGCACATAACCCAGCACATAACCCACATAACCCATTTCACATAACCCATTTCACATAACCCAGCACATAACCCATTTCACATAACCCACTTCACATAACCCACTTCACATAACCCACTTCACATAACTCATTTTACACTTAGTTGTTAAGAAACTGCGAATGGTCTTCTGTAAGTTTCATGTTATTTTCTTTACTTTTGATCTCAGTCGCAAGTTTATAGCCTGATAGTGTTGTCTTTTCAGCCTCTTTCCATTGTTTGTGAAATTTATAGGTACTATTGATTTCGACTCGTGCCTCTGAAGCAGCTTTTGCAAATTTTGTAGTTTTTTATTTTGAAGCAGAGAAACAAATTGAACAACCTGCTCTGGTTTGTAATTTAGTTAGAGTCCAAACCATGAGGTATTTATATCACTCCTAATTCAATCTCTTTCATAACCAATTCCATATCGCGAGAGGATTCATCATCATTCTTGGACATCATGCCATCAAAAAGTTCCTCCAAATGGTATAATGAATCTAATAGATAATCTTGTTTCGTTTGACTAAGCCTCTTGTTCTGCTAAATCTGGTCGATCTCATAGAAAATCGTTAGAAGTGGTGTTGCTGATAGTAAGAAGTAGTAAATCAGCTCTTTTTTCTTGAAAAAAGAACCTTTTGAAAACCAGTTAGTAGAGTATTTATATCCTTTTTCAAAGAAGAAAGCTAAGGAATGCCAAGACGCATTAAGCTATTTCTGTATAAATCATCAAACAGTTAAAGAAAACAAACCTCCCTTTCAACCTATTGTATAATATTACGTGTTTTTATAACATCTGTAGCAGAAAATTTTATTCTGCATGAAAATCTCTGTATGAAGTGCAACTCCACACAACCTCTTCACTCAAAGTGATGCCACACCTTACTACACTGCCTCATATGCACGAATGTGTAGGTATACTACAAGCCCAATATGTCTTTTGCTCTCTGTACCATCCAGAAGATACTTTGCTCACCAAGTTATTACTACACCTTCAACCTCCCGCAAACAACTCCCAGTGGTTTCGCTTGTCTAAGTCTCCTCTTTAGTAAAAGTGCAATGCTTTAACCACTACTCTTGACCGACGCTCCTTCGCGAGAACTTAACAGAAAGACTGTTAGATCATTACTTTAAATAATCGGCAGTTCAATTTCAAGAAATGATAAACGCATTTAAAGCTCCAGAGGAGGAACAATAATCTAGTCGCCATGTAGAAGCTTTGGAAATAGTCAAGTAGTGGTGTTGATTATAAATAAGAGTTTATTTTAATATTTAAGTTTTGAACTACGAGAGAAAAAAATGATAATTAAGAGAGCAGAAAGGCAACCAGTAAACTCTGGGTATTTAAGCCTTATTGTTGATGCTGTTTTGTCAGTATCAAATCCAGACCAATAGCTTCCTTATCAAGTACTTCATCTGGCAATCCTCGAGAGCGCCTCCAGTTCAGAAAATCGTCATAACTTTTCACCATGCCCTGGCTTTCTTTTACTACCTTCTTGTATACAGCCAATGATGCCTGAAAGCGACGTTTGTGATTGCTAAACCAATAAGTAATGTTTCTTGGTTTCAGACCCGTATCCTTCTGCACTCGGCGACGCTGTTCTTTAGTAAGCTTATCACGACTACTGTAAATATCAAAAAAGACTGACTTAAGATAATGAGTAGTATGCGAGTCATATGAAGTTGCAGTTCGACGAGTAAATTGTCTCTCAGTCGCCCTTCTGCGAGGTTTCTGGGATTTTACTTTATGTAAATCTTGCCCAAAACTTGTTTTAGGATCGGTCACGGTAGCAGCAACAACAGTAGCAGCAATAGCGCGTTTCGATCTTCTTCTGGGTGGAGAACTTTCTTTCCAGTCTTCGTCTTCTGGATCAGAAACCACATAGTCTTCATCGTCTTTGATACAAACAGAGAATTCGTCATCCGTATTCCCTTCACTGAACGTATTAAGAGGAGTAATAGTAGTAGTAGAGTTTAAAGACAAAGATGAACCCTGTATGATATTGCAAGGCGTATTGACTGTACTAGCAATCGTAGCTTCTTCTTGAGTGCGCGTAGATGCGTAAGGTGTTACAGGCATAGACCAAACACCAGAGGAATGAATCCAAGCAGGTTGTATATGGGAAAATGGTGTGGTAGGGTTTGATTCTCCACGAACGAAATTCTGTTGAGCATGGAAGTCTAAATGAGAATTTTGAGTGGGGATTGATTCAGAGGCTGAAAACGCCGGCAAGTCTTGTTGTAAACTTGGCAGACTTAAAGATCTACCATTCGTTGTTTCTTGCTGATTTAGCTGGACGATAAGGCTCTTTGCAGAAGCTGAATCAAAGATGAACGGCATATTGTACGAATGAAGGACACGCATGGATAAGTCTTCCATGGTCACTTCTTTAGCATTAACCAGCTCAACGCGACCGTTGCTTGGATCAACCAAAGGGAGGATTTCTGGATTCTTTTCAAAATACATTATATCCTTTGCAATCATTTTAGCTGAATTCGACAAAGGAGCGATGGCTTCCAAAGGTGTTTGATTAAACCAAACACGGCCATTTTCAATCAGCTCAAAGACTTGGTACATGATTTCAATACGGTCTTTGAGGCGGCGAAACGCAGAAAACATACAACGAGGTTCAGATTTCAAGTCCTTGTTTCCATGATTGGTTTTTACAATAGTGACCAGCAAAAAATGAATTTGAAGAGCTGCGTTCTTGAGCCAGGATTGCACTACAGGACGTTGAGAAGGTTCCTTGGCTAGTCTAATATTTTGCTGCAGATCTAACCAGAGATGAGCAAAAATGCCAAAGTCTTTATGGCCAATAAAAGTGGCGAGATCAGGAAATTCCTGAAGGATTTCAAAGAATAATATAGTTTCAGCAGAAGGTGTTTCATATTCTTGCATATCATCGAGTTCATCCAGAAACTCGTCCAAGGACTCAAGACAATTAGGATCGTATGGCGTGTTGAGACTAGCTTGACTGAACGCGGCACTGAGATTTTCACAAGAAAATTGCAAGTCTATGTCGGTAGAATAAGCCTCAGGCGAGGAAGAGAGTGAAGATACGGTAGCTGGAGAGTAGTTGTTTTTGACGCTTTTGACCTGTAACATCTGCTGCTGATACTGTTTGTTTTCGAATACCGTTGGATAAAAAGGAGCTTGTTGATCATACATGATGGCTTAAAGTATAAACTGGATGAAGTGAGATCAAAGAAGGGCTATAGAATAGTATTTATAGCATTAGAAACCTTTACCAGAATAAATGAGGGTATACGATAGATGACAGATTGAGGGACGTAGTGTAATTAAGCGTATATTAAAATCATGTTTTTTACCTGTTGATGCTTGTATAAAGTTTAATGATATTCTTGCAGTGCTATTTATACTGAAGTAAAGCTTTTTAATTAGAAGAGAATGTTAACTGTCAAAACCAGCAATTATATATGCAGATGCACTTCATACTGTCAAATTATTACCTTATTAAGCGAACAAAAGCTATAATGGAGATTAACTGTAACAATAGGATCATAAAGGAACCCTCTAGAATTAGGTAATACAAACAATCCCTGACTGATATCTTAGACACTGTACCTGGTCACTTGATTGTCTATTCCGGTGGCTATCATTATTCCATTTTCTAGGTAGATACACTAGAACAGAAACACTGCAGTGAAATAGCCCACCGTTTCATTATGAATAGCGCAACTCAAAGAAATGGGGGGGGGAGTAGTTTTCTTTCTATTAAGGCATCTAATGAAGCTTTCATCGTAACCAGCTATTCTTTATATTGTAAATTAAGTTTGATGGGCCATTTTACAAAGGATTCGAGACCAGCTTTTTGAACTATAATAAGTGAGTATTTAATAATAAATATATGTAGCTATTTGAAAGGTAATACTGAAAAACTGAAGGGTGCTGAAGTATTAGCAACTCAAGCGTATAGCAAATTCAAGTAGATAGCCAAGATAAATTTATTCTTTTAAGCAACGGATGCGATAATGTATGTACATTTTATCAAAAAAAATTAGGCTTCCTCGTTACGTACAGGAGAAAACTTGCCGCGTGAACTACTACGGAACCAGCCGAACAGAGTGGCATTGGGAAACTTGATCCAAGCAACTATACCAATGAGGATCAAAACAAAGACCAATAAGCCAATGTAGGCGTGGTTCCTGTTATTGGAAACGGTTGGTTCTCTATAGTCTTCTCTATCATCTTCTAGAGGAGGCTGTTGAGGTTGAACAGGTATTGATTTTTTGATATCATAAAGCTTTGCTTGCTCATCTACAATGCCTTTGGATGGCGGTGCACTGTATTTTTTCGAATGGAATTTGGATTTGCGATCATTCAGTTGATTTATGATTTCTTTTGTTAGGGATACTTTTGGCATATATGATTCAGCTTCCAAGATGCTTTTAGCAACTGATTGATGAAATGCTAACAGTAAACATATGAGTAAGTGAAGAGATGAGTCGAAAACAGCGTTAAATACCTGATGTGAAATGGGTCTTGTCCCACCAAATATAGTCTTTCTCGGTATTTTTACATTCTTTTTGCTGAAAACAATCATCAAGATAGGACACAGTTGGTTTTTGGAAACTGAATACAGATGGATCAACAACGATATCGTTGATTAATGAGTGAATATCTACATAATCCATTTCTAACGCATGGTGATGTTTATTAAGGTTGGCTACGTTTTTCTCTAATCCTCGATTGATTTCTACTGCTGCTTGACTTCTGTTTACTGCTACTTCTGTTTCTGCAAAATATGGCATGTTTTCAAATGGGGGTACATTGAGCACTATGAATCTATCAGACAAAAACACCTTTCGGGCAGTTCTCTACAAGAATGTCAGCCACTGTTACTAGCAAGATCATTTTTTACTTACCAGTTGCTGTCCAATACAGTCTATAATCTCTTTATAATCAGGCTCCTGGCGGCCTATACATTACAAGTTAGTCCATTATCAAGTTTGAATCTACTTTTTCTCAGTTACCGTGTCTTTTAGCCATTTCAAACACGTCTTGTATGCCAAACCAAAAGGCATACACTGTTTCCTCTGGATTTAAATTCAAATTAAGGTTGTAATAGGCTTCGAGTTGATCTCTTAAACTTGGTACTCTGTCTTCTTCGGCTATTGTATTGTATATGCTATTGTCGCATACCGATCCACTAAATGCAAAGCTGTAAAGTGAAGCATTCCAGCCCACTGCTAGAAATTCGCTCCACAAAGGACCATCAGACCAGCGCTGACCGTTACCGACATCTATAGTCTTATGGATAAGTATAATGTCACTTTGATTCCCAACAAGCCGTATTTTTTTTTTACCAGAATTTGAATCGCCAAATACAACCAGATTCTTCACTGTAGCTGCCATAGTAACGGCTGAAAGAGATAGAGTCAAGAAAGAAGTAGAGAATAGTCTCATGATTTCTTGGAAAGGGAATGGAGAGAAGGAATGTATTAATAAAGGGAGATGCACGATAGGAAGTGCCTAACACAAAGAATAGATTACATTTTAAATGAGGTCTATTAAGGGGAGATTAAATATATGCAGTGCCTGTATCTGGATACACGTGTAACGCGCTTTGAATACGCGTCCTGCTCCTGATGATCCACTTATAGAAAGGATGAAATAGTCCCTAGGGCAGATTTATGCAAAGCACTTGTCAAACACAACTTAGGTTCAAGGTTGGTCGAGAAATTTCGACAAAAATATATACGCATTATGCTTGCATTCAATGTACTTAAGCTAATTGGGATTCAAATAATGCATTAGTTTATTCTGAACATGGAGTATTAAATCGTTAGGGTATGGAGTCGAGATCGACGGTAAGATCTACAAACAAGATGCTGTAACATTAAAATAGAGTTTACTGGTAAATTTTATAAAAAATGCAATGATATTATTGTACTATGATTAAATAGAGGTTTTGCTAGATACAGCAATTCATTCTGAACATAGAATACTAACTAGGTGTGATATTTGACCAAGATCAGGAACGAGATCGATGACTATTAAATATGATTTGGGTATAAGCGCATAATATGGCATAGCATTAGTTAATCCAATCCTATAATCTTCTTTGCTACTTTGATTTTGATTACTTCCATGATCCTACTGGCTTATACATGGGCTACACCTGCTATAGGCATGATTATCTTTTCATTTGCCTTGGCATTAAGTCCTGTGTCCGTTTTAAGCTCAACCTCATTGCTACTGCCGCATGAACTGGCTGGTACAGGTATGGGACTTCATAAATGTGCCAATAATATAGGAACTACGATTGTATCTGTATTGGTCGGCTATGTTCAGGATTTAACCTATCATGACGGTAACCCACATGATGATATTTCTGATCTACAGAAAGAATATGATGGAGTCATGATACTGTATTTGTCAATGGCTAGTTTATCCGCATTAGTTGTTGGTATCTTTTGGCTCTTAGATAGACGTTTATTATCTGGATGGTTGCAGGCCAACAAATTGGAAAGAGAACGTCGACTAGAGCTCGTACAGACCAAAGAGGAAGACGAAAAAACGCTGTATTTGCATGCAGCTCAAGAAGAATTAAAAAAGATCAATCAGGAAAAGATGGATGCACTGAATATGATTGGATCTAGGTTGAGAGAATCCAAAACGTACGTTTATGTTGGGTTTTATGGGTTTTGGTTACTTGTTCCTTGGGTGATATTCTTTACTTTTGCTTTAATGCCAGTCTATCAACGTTATATGTAAATAAATGACTATCTTTAGTAATACTGAATAGTACCTTCTAGAAATTGGGCTTGTGCACAAATGCATTTTATCTAATTAATAATCATTCCATTTCGTAAAATATCTGGGGAAAGTATATGTTTTGCTTATTAATTATTCTTGATGCCAAATAAAATTTTAACCTCCACTACTCCCTTTGTCAAACCCTGCATCAAACATATATAAAAGGAACATCGTTTTATGAACTTTGAACTTGTTATTACATCAAATCAATCGAATAATCTCGTATACAAAATGACTGCTGCTCTCAAAAACCTCAAGCTCCACTATTTCACCGTTGTTAAAGGAAGCAGTAAGTTTAGACATATTGCGCCATTGTATTGCGTATAATTATCTAACATGTTATCTTATCTAAACTTTAGCCACTATGGGCCGTGGTGAATATGTCCGTTTGTTGCTCGAAGATGCCGGTGTTGACTTTGAATACGTCCGATTGAGTGCTGCTGAATGGAAGGAGGAAAAGGCCAAGTTGCTCGCCAACAAGATCCGTGCTCCTACTATGCCTTACATCACCATTGATGGCAAATATTATGGCAAGACTGTTCCTCTTATGCGTTTGATCTCTCACAAACTTGGCAAGTACGAAGGAAGCAATGAAGAAGAGGCCCACTTGTTGGATACTTACGCTGACATCATCATGGACTGGGCTGGTAAATGGGCAGCAACTTTGTTTGGCAGCAACGCCGAAGAAGCTTTAAAGACATACAAGGAAACCACTGCACCTGAATCCATGAATACTTTTGAAGCTATCTTATCTGATACTGAAGGTCCTTACTTGCTTGGTCAAGAAATTTCTTACGCTGACTTTGCCCTTTATCATATGTTGGAGGATGATGGATCTGCTATTGATGCTTCTACTTACCCTCGCTTGACTGCTTTTGTTCAAGCTATTGAAAACAGACCTAATATCAAGGCTTACTTGACCACTGATAGAAACTTGAAGAATTAAATATATAAATATCCCCAATAGTATTGTAATAAAGAATGACTACGCAGTTTACATATCAAACTTTCCTGCTTTAAAATAGTATGAAAACTATATCTGTTATACACATATCGTTATTCTTGGCGATCACTTTGGAAAAACATATATTTAAGTCTTTGAAGCGTATTACCAGCAATTTCCTACTACAAAGATGTATAAACGTGCCCAAACAGTGGACTTTTAAAGCTGTTGCGTCGGCATCTCTTTTTTATTATTTGGTTATATAAACAGTTTAGTTTATATACTGATCCATGGGCTCGGGTATCAGCCTAGTAACTAACAAGCCTTCAACCACAGAAGGCCTAAGGTCTTGTTGGTAATTATGCTGATGAATCGTGGCTGTACTCTTCCTGCATAGATCACAATACTAAACTATTCAATACGACAGCTCTGAAACCATGCTCGACATATTAAAATTTTAAAGTTGGCTGTATAGACACCACTCCTATCATATCAAAGCTCAGTTTATAAGGCTTTAATCGAAGGAATAAATAAACCTTTTTTTTTTTTTTTTGGCTCTAAGCTCAAGGGAATCGTAAAATAAATAGGCCTTTCACCTTTGAGACATTCTGTCTGAAATACATTTACTTTTTTTCTAAGGTAACAAATTTTTTCTGAAAATAGCGTCATTTATAAGGGCTTTCTGAGTATGATGGTATTCATTTAAGGCTTGAAAAGTAGAATGTAATGATGTCTACAAGTTTTGACTTTTTATCAGATTTCACCTGATTATAAAATGGGGACTCCGCATATACACATGTAAAATTCCGACAGGCAATAAAACGAGAATTTTATATGATCGGTCTGGCAATTCCTTTGCGTTACCTATGAGAAATGATTGACCTTAGTGAGATGATATATTCGGTTAGCTGACCATGTTCAGAATGAACTGTTTCATTCAGTGAATATCAATATACAGCTGTTATAATGATTTGAGCCATCCGATATGACCATGTATAACAAAACCGTGAATTAGTACTGCAAGCATTTTGTATTGAAATCTCTATAATAAAGAACCAGTTAGAATGCAAAGATGTTTGCCCGGAGCAAGTTACGAGGCTTTACCGACGAGCATAAAATAAGACTCGCGTTAGTACCAATCAGTGCTCAAGGCTAATATAACTAAACCAGTCAAATTCTTGGTTATCAGGTTGAAGAACCTTTATGAAAGATAGTTGCCAAGCAAAACAGTTTCTAAATAATATAGTTGTTTCGGACTAATGACAGTTCGTACCTTCGATCATTCAAGAGGTTACTCAAAAAAAAAAAGCGTCACTTTCGGGTTCACGGGCCAATAAAGCCATGCTTCAATTAAAAGCCTTTTATCCTCGAGGTTCATCTTTATCACTTTCGTTTTTGTTACAAGAAAATATATTGAATGATATAAACTAGATGCCTTCTTCTATATCAAATTCAGCAACAGAAGGTGAAATACAGCATATACCTAGTTCAATTCATCGTGATCTATTCTCTACTACAGCCGCTGAATCAAATATCCATTATGATAACACAACTTGTTCCAAAAAGACAGCGAGTTCTATTCACTCCAAAGAGATCAACGACATGACTTCTTGGAAAATGAAAGCTTTGGTATTGTTATGTATGCTTTCTCTACCAGGTAAAATGGAATGACATGGTAAATATCCACAAGATACTTATTATCCAATAGTTGGGTGCCATTATCTTGAAGCAACAATTGGAACATTAAAAACCACTTTAAAATATGTAAGCTAATTCAATACTGTATCACCCAAGAAGAGCGTCCTTTTAAAACAAATTCCGTTTTACCACCAGGAAATGCAAATCAATAATACCCAGTTCAGTATCCTCCTATCTTCCGTCACACTCGTCAACACCGTTTTACCGTTATGTGCGGGTGTGTTTATAGATGATATTTCAAGTATCGGTTCGATACGAGGCACTACAATTGTTAGCATGGTTATATTCTTGGGTAGTTTATTGGTTTCTATAGGCGCTAGTCTCAACAGTTATCCCTGTATGATGGCTGGTCAAATCATTTATGGTTTAGGCGGTGGTATGATTGTAACCATGCAAGAAGGCATCTTGTCACGCTGGTTCAGAGACAAGGAATTAGCAATAATCATTGGTATTATGCTTTGTGTTGCGCGTTTAACGAAATGGGCCGCCAAAATGGTTTCGTATCCCATATTGAATGCCACTGGAGCATATGAATATCCTATTCATGTGGCAACTATCTTTTGTGCTGCTGGTGCGGTTATTAACGCAATCTATTGGGTTGTTATGTGGAGAAAGGGATTAGCTACTCTTTCTGGTAAAGAGACTATGCAATATCAAGGCACCTACAAAAATGACTTCAGTCGAAATGAACAGTCATTGGAAGAAAAGACACATAATAATGTATCTACTGATGATCTATCTTATCATACCAGTCAGCCGCCTCCAAGTTCTTTTAAATGGTCTAATTCTATCTTGCTGTTTATACCGAGTACATTTTGGATGATACCCTGGATTCAATTAACCATGTCCTCTGTATTGAGTAGTTTTGATGATGTAGCAACGTAAGCATGTATAGATACATGCATTAATAAGTCTGTTAACTAATCATCTTGGTATAGTGAATATGTAGAATTTAGATATAATACATCAAGTGTAATGGCTGGTGTAAGTAGAACGAAAAGAGATACAGTCAAAGAGAAAGCTAAACTATTACATAGTACCAAAGTAGTTTGACTCAAGTTGTACCGATCGTTATGGCCCCACTAATGGGTATCGTAGTTCATAAATACGGTAGACGTATTACTAGTCGTAGGTATAAGCATATAATATGGTGTAACATTAATTAATCCAATCCTATAGTCTTCTTTGCTACTTTGATTTTGATTACTTCCATGATCCTACTGGCTTATACATGGGTTACACCTGCTATAGGCATGATTATCTTTTCATTTGCCTTGGCATTAGGTCCTGTGTCCGTTTTAAGCTCAACCTCATTGCTACTGCCGCATGAACTGGCTGGTACAGGTATGGGACTTCATAAATGTGCCAATAATATAGGAACTACGATTGTATCTGTGTTGGTCGGCTATGTTCAGGATTTAACCTATCATGACGGTAACCCACATGATGATATTTCTGATCTACAGAAAGAATATGATGGAGTCATGATACTGTATTTGTCAATGGCTAGTTTATCCGCATTAGTTGTTGGTATCTTTTGGCTCTTAGATAGACGTTTATTATCTGGATGGTTGCAGGCCAACAAATTGGAAAGAGAACGTCGACTAGAGCTCGTACAGACCAAAGAGGAAGACGAAAAAACGCTGTATTTGCATGCAGCTCAAGAAGAATTAAAAAAGATCAATCAGGAAAAGATGGATGCACTGAATATGATTGGATCTAGGTTGAGAGAATCCAAAACGTACGTTTATGTTGGGTTTTATGGGTTTTGGTTACTTGTTTCTTGGGTGATATTCTTTACTTTTGCTTTAATGCCAGTCTATCAAAGTTATATGTAAATAAATGACTATCTTTAGTAATACTGAATAGTACCTTCTAGAAATTGGGCTTATGCACAAATGCATTTTATCTAATTAATAATCATTAGTTACCCTGATCGACCCATTTGAGTTGATTCTTTCATGGTATCCGCAAACTAGAATTTTATATTCTTCTTACATTATCTTATGATATTATTTATTACAATCAATTGGATTTACCACATTGCATCCAAATCCCAATACGACGGTGATGATAACAATTTTTGAACAAGCACTAATGTTCAACTTTTATCTCGCTTAGTGACTCCCAACGCAAATGTAAGAAGTAAGCCTACGGCGTTTGCTGCTAATTTTCTTCCTTTATTGGAACATAATAATGGATCTGAACATTACCACGAAACATTATATTCTAAAGTGATTGTCTTTGGTAATTGGCTATTGGATGTGACACTGACTGAAGCAATAATTGAGCGCCACTAAGGATGCTTCAACTAAACACGAGAGATCAATGTATACTGTTTCTTAAGCCTCATAAATAAAGTAGCCGAATTTATATCTACTATCTCGCAAAGAAGTTACTTACGTTACTGCATAAATTATATCGTGTCATTATATGTTACGTTGTTCCCATTTGTATATACTTTGAGAGACAAGATACAAATAGAAAGATAATCCCTCTAAGACAATAGTACTCTTATGAACTACTATGTAGTAATCAACTGTCATGACAATGAAAAAACGCATCCACATTGAATTCTCTTTTGAAGTTACCTCCAGGATCATCAACCAGCGTTATATGGGTATCCATGTTTGAAATAATAATATAAATAAATCCATAGGTGCGAAATACAGAAAGAGCTCATATGAAGGCCTTCTCATTTAATTATCATACTGAAGGATACTTTCTCTGGCTTATATATATATATATATTACTTTAGATTAGACAACTGTAGTAATAAACATCATCGACAGTCCAGCTTGAGAAAGTAAGAGGATCAATTTCATCAAAATATGCTTTGAAGAAGCATCAGCCAAACAGTTCTTGCTTGTTAATTTGGTTCCTACTTTAATAAAGTTACTACTGATGTCATTGGGGCCTGCTTGAGCTTCCAAATACTTGATATTCCGCAGCAACAGTTAAATAAATAAGATGAATCTCCTTAAGTACAATTTCATATATCACCTTGCTTTTTGATCGAATTACGCGTTAATGTCTGGCCTTCCTAGTTGAAGTAGGCAGTACTTTAGCCGTACTTTTTCTTCAACCACGCTACTGTTTCATTGTTTTCAATAAAACGCGCTTTTGCTGAAACATTAAAGTTAACGCCCAATTTGTTATTATCAGGATGTGTAACAGTAAGATTTCTCGTATAATTAGTGTTCGAGTTAAGCAAGAAGGTAGTATGAAAACAATTTAACGAAGGCGACTTGATAGCTCTGTAGATAATCGAGGCTCAAAACGACCAACATAATACTGGTGATACTTTATTTTATTATGCGCAGCCAATCTAAAAGGTTAAACCATTTGGGTTGATTCAGTTCAAATGGGATGACCTATTTAGTACTTGATCATTCAATCATAAAACATCTGGGGAAAGAGTATGCTCTGCTTATTAATTCTCTTTATGCATAACAAAATTTCAATCTCCACTACTCCCTTTGTCAAACTGCATCAGAAATATATAAAAGGGATTCATTTTATGGTTTTTAAACTTGTTATTACATCAAATCAATCGAATAATCTCGTATACAAAATGACTGCTGCTCTCAAAAACCTCAAGCTCCACTATTTCACCGTTGTTAAAGGAAGCAGTAAGTTTAGACATATTGCGCCATTGTATTGCGTATAATTATCTAACATGTTATCTTATCTAAACTTCAGCCATTATGGGCCGTGGTGAATATGTCCGTTTGTTGCTCGAAGATGCCGGTGTTGATTTTGAATATGTCCGATTGAGTGCTGCTGAATGGAAGGAGGAAAAGGCCAAGTTGCTCGCCAACAAGATCCGTGCTCCTACTATGCCTTACATCACCATTGATGGCAAATATTATGGCAAAACCCTCCCTCTTCTGCGTTTGATCTCTCACAAACTTGGTAAGTACGGAGGAAGGAATGAAGAAGAGGCCCACTTGGTGGATGCTTACACTGATATCGTCATGGACTGGGCTGGTAAATGGGCAGAAGCTTTGTTTGGCAGTAACGCCGAAGAAGCTTTAAAGACATACAAGGAAACCACTATTCCTGAATTCATGAATACTTTTGAGGATATCTTATCTGATACTGAAGGTCCTTACTTGCTTGGTCAAGAAATTTCTTACGCTGACTTTGCCCTTTATCATATGTTGGAGGATGATGGATCTGCTATTGATGCTTCTACTTACCCTCGCTTGACTGCTTTTGTTCAAGCTATTGAAAACAGACCTAATATCAAGGCTTACTTGACCACTGATAGAAACTTGAAGAATTAAATATATAAATATCCCCAATAGTATTGTAATAAAGAATGACTACGCAGTTTACATATCAAACTTTCCTGATTTAAAATGATATATTTGTTTACAAACATTTCTATTCCTGGTAAGTGATACCTCGTTAAAGCATTCCTGCCACAATGCAAATTGAGACCTTTAATAATTTGCATTAGGGGAATGGATAAGTTAGTGAAGATATTGATCTAAAATTGAAGTTTTATAAGATACAGCAGCTCATCACGACGATAAAAAGTTAATCGGATGAGATATTTGGCCATTACCCACCAAGAGATCTAGCAATGAATAAAATACCATGCTGATGCACAAATTTCTGTCCATTTTGATAGTGTTTAGAAGCTTAATTCTAATCAACAATGAGAAAATGACATATCATCAAATTTACATAGCACTTGCTCCTCATAAGATACTAGCCTAATAGTTTATTTGTTGAGAAGAAGCTACTGCTTTCTAAATTATTCCTAGATTTCAAGATGATATCTCTTTTGATTGATGAATAGGTATGGTTGTAAGGTTCCAACCATTTCTATTTAGTATATTTGCATTATTGTGGAGAAAATTCGAGTAGCCTGATTTGCGGAAGAATCGTTGCCGTTTCGGGTGAATTTCGGACTGGGAAAAGAATGTTGTTACGTAGTTGTCTAGTCATTACGGAATCTATTATTATGACCAATATGAATAACCTTGTTTAAATTTGACCAGTCTTTAGCAGAGGATGTTTGTTTTAGAAGTCTTTATCCTCATGCTATATTAATCACTCATCTGTGCACTGAAACTTGAGGTTAATTCGAGTTCAATCAATCATGGGAAATCGGAAAGTAACCGAGTTTCCTATTATCAAAAATAAATATATGCCTTAATAGTATAACAAATACCTTGATGCATAATGAAAGCATATGAAGCGCTTTGCAATGTAAGGCAAGCATTTTGGTAGTAAAAAATGTGTGTAAAATGTTCCATAGATAAGCGTATAACTTGATTCATAAAAGTGCGTTTATCTTTATACATGGCAAAAGCGCATAACACGTCCCATAATATAAAACATATTGTACACATCTTGAATTGCCGTGTAATTTAATCTATAATAAAAGCATATAACATGCCAAAAAGTATAAGCATGTACCTTGATCTATAGTAAGATAGCTTAACATGTCACAAGTATTGGTATTTATGGGGACGCTGCAGATCTGAGTAAGTCAATTTATACAACTTCAACTGCCATACATTGCTATGAAAAGCCAGTATTTGATATTGAAGATAATAATTAGATTATTTCGAAATAAAAGATCATCAATCAACGTTCTGTGTTCTGTATTTTTGTTTATCAAAGCGTAACCAGCATAGGACCGGATAGAGTACAAGCATACTAAACTTAAAGTATGCATCTACTTTGTGCCCTGTTTTTTACAGCTTAAGAAATAGTATACCTTTTCTGTTATTGTAATCATTTATATTGGCTAACGATGCAAAAGTAGGGTTATTTGAAAAACCTTTTTTTTTTATATTTGTACGCATATTTCTCGAATATAGAGGGTTTATATTGGCCCATTGTCGAATTCTATACACTTTTATAATGATAATGCATTATCATGAATTTTGATACTAATCTCTGTTTTATTCTTTGATTATAGTGTGTATCAATATATAATACCTTTCCATTTGGATGCATATTTATATACACTAGTCCATTATAAAGGCCATATTTTTATTTGCATTCTTCTCGGAACCCATTAATACCTCACAATTTATTATTATGCTAAAAGTGATTTCGTGCTATTAAACTGTTCTATTAGTTTTCGAAATCTTGGTAAAAGACGGCGGATGGCCTTTTGAGTGCTATACAACTAATTAAAGCTGTATAAACTGAAAACAATGCTCCAAATAGGAAAAAAAAGCTATATTTTATTATTCCAAGGACTTGCTAATTAAAAAAAAAAAATATGTATTACTATACAAATACCCAGAAATTCAAGACTCTATCGTAATGTTTTGTCGAACTAGATACGGTTGTATAATATGCGGATTTTTGTAGAGAGTACCATGAACTCGGTATTCGGTTATCGCTATCCAATCAAAATAAGTTATCAGTAATATCAACTATCTCTCTATATGTTCCAAAATATAAAATGAGATGTAATTGCAAAGGTGTTCTAGACCCACTGGATTGATGGGCCAATGTGCGAGATGGGGTATGCAGTGATAGTAAGCACCATTTGCTAGTGCATCATGTAACATTTCAGGATTTTTCGGTGTAACTTAATCGAGAGGCGATTGTAATTCATCAAAAACCAATGGAAGTGTAGTATTGATCAGGAATAAGGGCGAATACGTAGTGTTTGTTTCTACATGCGTTTAAGGCTCTCTAAACACAAATAAGAACACAGTCACCACGTTCTTTTTTTTTTTTTGACCATGAGCTTCGGATGTTTGTAGGGTTCTTGAGAGACGGGATTATAAATAAGATAGTTTCATTGGTTTTCTACTTCTTCTTTATAAAATGTCAAGTCCATTGCCAGTGAATGCCAAACGAGATCGGAATACTGGAGAAAACTCCTCCTCTTATATTAACGAAAATGTATTAGCGGGTTCGTTTGATCGAGCAGATTCTATAGCCAGACTCGGCACTTCTCCTATGCCTTTTGGCACTTCGCCTTCAAACAGAAGCATTCATTCTCACCTAAACTATGGCAACAACGATTTTCTGTCTGTGAATCGACCTCAGTCACCCTTTGGTGATAACGTATCTGTCGATTTACCTGACGAAGAAATAGCAAAAGCCGTGAAACGTCATCTAGTCTCGACCTCTCCTTCTGGTTCTAACCAATACCTTGGTTCACCTTCACCTCGTCGCAGTGTAGCAAGTCGTCATAGTCACCGTGGAGAAGAGGACGATGAATCAATCCAAAATGTACATCAGCTGCCCGGAGGTGCTATTACCCATGATATCTACAAATGGACGGAGGATCAAGAACGTAAAGCTCGTACGAAACGATCAAAATCCGTAATGGTGCCCCGTAATGAGCCTTCTGATCCAGCTTTAGTGAAACTCAGAGATCCAGGAGGATTCAGACGTCATTTTGTGTTTGATCGTGCGGCCAAGAAAGGCAGGAAACCACCTGGATGGATTACGCATACATTTGTCGATTTCTTGGCCTTGTACGGCCATTTTGGTGGTGAAGATTTAAGTGATGATGAAGGCATGAGTAGCGATGAAGAAGATATTGAAGGTTCGATAGAAGAGCCGGATGAACATACTGCTTTGCTACGCGAAGCAAGAGCAAGTTCAGTACAAGGAACTGCAACCCCTACCAAGGCAGTGTTTCTTCTGCTCAAATCGTTTATTGGCACAGGTAAAATAGACTGATACCGTATAAGGCGCTCTCTAATAATAGCTTTTTTAGGCGTGATGTTCTTACCTAAAGCGTAAATATAGTGGATCTACATAGTTTAAAGCGTGCGAAACTAACTATAATCTAGATTCCATAATGGTGGTTTGGTATTCTCTACAGTGTTTCTATCATTTATCGCAGCGATATCGCTATTCAGCTTTTTGTTGTTGGTAGAAACACGTAATAAGGTTCCTGCTTCATTTGGTGATATTGGTGGTATTTTGTTTGGTAAAACCATGCGTATGCTGGTTCTTGTTGCTATCACTACCTCTCAGGTATACCTTATGCTACATATGCTATCTATCAACAGTACTAAATCATACGTAACTAGATTGGCTTTGTCTGTGCCTATATGGTCTTTGTAGCCCAGAGTTTACAAGCCTTGCTGGAAGCTATATTCGACTGTCAAGTCAGTGTACCACTTTATTATCTCATCTTGGTTCAAATAGCCATTTTTGTGCCTTTGGCTATGATCCGAAAAATCCAAAAGCTTTCAGTATTCGCCTTGATCGCCGATGCTTTCATTCTGATCGGTTTAGTGTATTTATATTACTACGATTTCTTTGTTTTGGTTACAGAGGGCATTGGTAAAGTAGAATGGTTCATTAATGGATCATCGTTCCCCATGTTCATTGGTACAGCTGTATTCACATTCGAAGGTGTTGGTCTTAGTAAGTATCATTATTTTTTAAAAGAGCATTTTATTGATCCTTTCATAGTCATTCCTATCACTGAATCCATGAAGGAGCCCAAGAAGTTCCCTAAAGTCTTGTCTTGGACCATGTTATTCATTACGCTCTTGTTTATCTCTATTGGTCTCTTGTCTTATCTTGCCTTTGGAGATCAAGTGCAGACTGTCATTCTATTGAATTTACCAGTGAATCCTCTTGTAAACACCATCCAGGGTCTTTATGCTATGGCTATTTGTCTTTCAATTCCTCTCCAATTATTCCCTGCCATTCGTATTGTCGAAACAGGTCTCTTTTCTCGCTCGGGTAAAAACAACCTTATCGTCAAATGGCAAAAGAACATGTTTCGCTTTGCTACTGTCTTGATCTGTGCTGTTATTGCGATTGCTGGTTCTGCTGATTTGGATAAATTCGTATCTTTGATCGGTTCAGTCTTTTGTATCCCTCTTTGTTTCTTATTCCCTCCTCTGTTCCACTTGAAAGCAGTTGCTCATAATTGGAAACAAAAGACGATTGATATTGCTATTATTATTTTTGGTACTTCTTGTATGATTTACACAACGTTTATTACTGTAGGCCTATGGACTCAAGATAGCGAGCCTGTTGCACCTATCTCTCGCTGCACCCCTCATGTATAAAATCAAAATACTATATCTATTTATTATTGTGCACCTCTAACAGTAGCAGTACTTTTTTTTTTTTTTTTATCTATATAATAAATTCTTTGTTTTAAACAGTAACTTTGGCTGGAAGTTCTCTGCCAGCTTTAGCCCATTCTTTCAATATTTCTCCTGGCTCACCCAAAATTTCAATGGCTCTAGTACGACGAATATGGTCATGTTCACACCCTACACCTTCTTTACCAATAACAACTCGGTTTGATTTTTCATCCATATTTTTTTCACCTCGTTTGGTAAAGACGCGAACACCGTCCACATAAACAGGACCAGCCGGTTCAAAATGATCTTCAGGGCCTGCCTTACCCATGAATTCATGTACAGTATCATAACATTTGAGACGAGCACAGGTGTTCAAGAACTGGCTAGCGCAACTAGCACAGCAAAGCATCAAAATGTTACAGGAGGAATGCGAACAGTTCTGGTAACGATTACAAGGCTGTCCGCACAATTGACATTGATTGCCCTTGACAATCTCTTCTGTAATTTTTTCACCCATTCGAGCGTCAAATGTAAAATTTTTACCCTTGAATAGTGATTCTTTGTTTTGTTCTGCCACCCAGCGACCGTATGATGTAATACCTCCATCCACTAAATGCACAGTATCAAATCCAGAGGCAGACTGAAGGATAGCGCCTGCTTTTGTGCATCGAATACCGCCAGTACAGTACATGAAGATTTCTTGATCGCGAGGTAGATTCTCGCAGATCTCATTCATGGCTTCAATACTGTCCTTATAAGTATCTGCATCAGGACAAATGGCGCCCTCGAA
The DNA here is from genome assembly GCA_026027325.1 of Actinomucor elegans. NCBI lineage: Eukaryota > Fungi > Mucoromycota > Mucoromycetes > Mucorales > Mucoraceae > Actinomucor > Actinomucor elegans. The sequence goes on along the minus strand of JAMSLZ010000012.1, from coordinate 247,037 downwards.
ATAACCAATCTTGCTCTCGTAGTGATTACGCATATCGATCAAAATAGGCTTCTTGCCGTGTTTTTGTTCGTATGTGCTTAGCTTTTCATGCCATTCTGCAGGTGATAAGTGGGAAGGAACATCGTTTAAATCGTATGTGTTGGGATTCAATCCATCTACAATGAGCTTTGAGATCGGTTAGTTAAATCCAATGAACATCACACATTGATCACTTTATTACCTGTTTACGAATTCTGACATGCAAGGCACGGAACGATCGCTTGCCATGTTCTGTGCCAATATTGAGTTCCATTAAATCACCACCCACTAAAGGCTTCAAATACTCTTCACGATAAGCTTGTAATTTAGACAGACATTCTTCAGGACAAGCGATTTGGGCATTGATTCCTTCTGTAGAGATATAAATTCGACCAACAATACCGAGTTCACCAAAGTCAGCCAAAAGCTTTGCTTTGAGTTCTTCTAATTCAGGTTTCGTAAATTTGTAAAACTTGTAAAACGCAAGTGTTTTATAGTCGCTAGAAGCATATCCCTCGATTTTGGAAGCAGGGTACTTTCTTTGTAAAGCGCTAGTTGTTGAGAAAGATGAGGAAGGTATACTGGTCTGCATTAGGAAATTCAGAGTTGGTGTAATTGATTTCGGTAGAGTATGAAGTGTTTGTAATGGTAGTAATGATCTTGTGCTTTTAGGTGAGAATTTAGCTTTTTGGTGAACAAGTAAACGACGAAACATGACTGCAAACAAAGAACTGCAGACTTTCCTCTTTTTTTTTCTTTTTTTTTTTTTTTTTGGTTAAAAGATTCTGGCCCTGGTCCCTCTTAATGCAATCTTTTTGTTTTTGTCAGACCATATAATGAAACAAAGCCACAGTTGCTCGGGATAAATCCCAATTTCCCGGAGCTGAAAAAATCAATTTCACCACAGTATTAGCTGAAAAAACGGAACAAGTTCATTATCTGCTTCTTAACCAAGGTTTAACAAACGTAAAGCTCATTAATAATATGGCTTACTCATCAGATGCAGTATTTAATTGCGATCGGACGAGAGATCTATAAATCAATATATACAATATATACAACATGTATATCATTTACAGATTAACCATCGATGAGTATAATAACATATTCCTTATACAGCAGTTGAGTAAAGATTATGATAGCTGCGTTAGCTTGTTTTGAGCGAGTAACAACCATCAAATGCAATTTTTCACCAAGATTGACCAGGAGATCTAGAATTGAACAAGTATTCAATGGCAGACTTAACCAAGAATTATAAAAAAAGATGGGGCGGATGTTCTTTTGGGCAGATTATACGTATGGAAATCTTTTTTTTTATTTTTATTTTATTTATTTAAGGCACGAGGTTAGAGTACTGCAGCAAAAAGCTAACATATATCCTTGCCATTTTAGACACAATTAAATTATATTCTTTGTGAATTTATTTTTATATTAAAATTATGTAGCAAGGTCAAAGTAGTGCTCTGTGGTATTAAATTGAAAGCCTCATACCAAAAAAAAAGTTATAATTTCTGCTTATTTCAGACAGATACTCTTTTTATCATTATTATTAGGAAACCGAAAGAATCTGTTGTGTAGGCTCCCAGGAACTGGGAAATCGGGCATTAAAATATGACACTACTACTATATTAAATATGGGAAACTCGACTGGGAAGCTGTTGAAGTGATTTAGTACCCGGAGTTTGATGAAGATCAAATTCTGAGAAGCTTTTAGTTTCCAAAAGCACGGATGTCTGTTGGGAAAATCAAAAATTCCGGGATTCTTCACATCTGAAACACGTTGTATTTAAGAAATCGGACCGGAAGGCCGTTGAGGGTGGAGATGTTTTAATATCACATAAGTGTACTATAATAGAATACATTTATTGAGATACTTTTTAAATACTAGATTTTGGTATTTGAAATTTCGGGAAACAGAGGCTTTTGTGCCGATTGATGCCTGACACGTATCACCAAACTTCTATACCTAGCTAGAATTTGGCTGTATCTCATGAAAGACACGAATACGTGTCTGAAGTTGCTATAAACGTGGTGCATTTATTCTAAACGGATATCTCAACTGCGTCAAATTGTCATAATTTTCTTGACTAAACACTTAACGATATCAATGTAAGCTTATTAACTACTAAAGTATTTATATTGAATACATAACGTGGGTCTAGATGAAATTTCTCAGCTTTTTGTGTTTAAAAACGACTAGGACAAGTTACAGCTCTTTTCATAACTCGTCTATAGCTTTGGATGATCGTTTGTCGGAGTGTAATAGTCTTTTGATCCCATACATGGACTAATTTTCTACTACTAGATATGAGTGTAAATATTTGAAAATTTAAACTTTATTAAATAAATGTCATTTGCTAACTTATAGTAACTAATTCTTTTCAGCAGCGGCTTTGGCTTTTTCCTCGAAATGCTGCCTTCTTGATTTACTGTTAGGATCAAAATAAGGCGCTTCAGCTTGAGAAGTGACTCTCCAGCCATGGCGTCTACCAATATGAAGATAATCAAAAATAGCATTATGGTTGGTAACACGGTTATCCCACACTGCAACACTGTTTTCTTGCCACTTGAAGCGAACTTGGAAATCAATACCACCAGTAATATGATCATATAGGAAATTAAGGATAGTATCAGATTCACGCCTAGTCAAACCAACGATGGAGCGAGTAAAGCCAGGTTGAACAAAGAGTGATTTCCAACCGGTGACTGGATGTGTGCGAACTACAGGATGAATAGAAGTCCAATTCTTCCGACGAACTACATGACCTTCATTGATGGCTTTATCGACTTGATCTTGGCCACTATGAACAGCTTCTAAACCGTCAAGGAACTTTTGGAAAGCCGGAGACAGCCTGTCATAGGCAGCATAGCCAGAAGACCAAAGTGTGTCGCCACCAACAGGAGGTAGGGTGTCAATCTTGAGCAAGGTCAAGCCAGGAGGTTGATTATCGTAAGTCACATCAGAGTGCCAGCCGTTGTCAGCTCGTTTGGTTGTATTGAGGCTAACTCCTCCAATAGACTTGTGTTTTTTTAAAGTCTCAGTATCAAAATACACAACATGCACTTCAGGAAGACCAGGAGGATGACCAAATGTATTATGGATATGACTAAAATTGGAGGAATGTTAATTGATTTGGTTTTGTAGGTCTTTGATAGGCTTACAGAGGTCCAAAATACTTTGCCCATTCACGAGCTTGGTAAACATCAATGTCTTGGTCTCTAAAGAAAACTACGCCGCGCTCAGCAACGAGTAAAGCCAAGTCATCCTTTTGAGTGTCAGTCAAGGCAGATAATTGAAGGCCATGGATCTCTGTGCCAATATTTGGAGTCAAGTCAAAGACTTTTTCAGCATTCTTCAAAAGAGAAGTCTTCTGGGGATCAGCGCGATGCCCAGGATCCTTATGGTCAAACAATTCAAGCTCGGGATACTATGTATACCAAAGCATAAATTAAACGAATACAATGATCAGAACCCATCCTATACAAACCTTGGTATCGGGATAAACAAGATAGTGCCCCTTAGTACGGGCAAGAGTCTGAAGATTCAGCTTTTCAATTTCTTGGATAATAGCGTCAGTATTTGGAGGAGGCATGCTTCAAAACAAAACAATATGTATATTAATTGTCTGAAGCAAAGAGGCAGAATCCATTCTGTCGTATTTATACGTTTGTCACTTGGCTTTTTTTTTTCTCATGAAAGATTATCTGATTTGCATATATTGTTCAACATAATGAACAGAAAACGCAATTCTCGGCCTCTTTGCAAATGTAATCAAATGATTGCGTGATTTGATTACTGACAGACTAGGCCGTGTAATTCCTCCAATGAATGTTACACCGCCAGATATCAGATTTCGCTCTTGTCAAGTAAGTATGTATAGACTGCGCAATCCAAGCGAGTATGAAATCCAAAATTGTATCCAACTATTTTGAATCTCTCAGTAAAGGCTATGTTCATTAAGCAAAAACGTTTGTTTATTCAATTGATGTATTTGGTGGAATTCCGTTTTCTGGATCCTTATCAAAGTTGTACATACATTAGGGTTTCTACTCTATCAAGGTTCTATGATTTGATAAATCCCAGTTTGCACGCAATTATAAAAACAGCGGTACGAGTAGGATTGAATATTGTTATCTCTGTTCATCACAGTCGAAATCGTTATTGACAGTCATTTATTTGCAATTTCTCTCAAGGCAAAATCTTTCACCCGATACAACTAGATAGCGAGCGCTCTTTTGAAAGTAGTTTTTAGTACAACAAGTATTAATAGTGAGATGTTTAGATTACAATGTAAACTGTATTCATCAAACCATTGTCTTTTTGGCACTTAAAAAAAACGATCGATATCGATGAACAGAAGCGACAGCTTAGTAATACTAGAACAATGAGAGAAATATATACAAGTGAAGCTCATCAGCCAAAGATTGATTCTATGACTTTGATTGGTATACTAGTCTATGAACTCGAAAGTTGCTTCTTCGAGACTATGCACTTACTAGCTGACTATTATTAATGCATATGCACAGCAATTTACTAATCCTCTTTTTTTGGATAGCTCTCGGCGGTAAACTCTTCAATGACCACATTTACGTACAAGCTGCATTACACTGATCAATGCTTTTTTTAAGCATATAAATCCTGTAAAATATCTGTATTGCCCAATTCATGTAGATGCTGTTGCAAAAAAAAAAAAAAAAAAAAAAAAATGCGCAGCTTCTTTTGCCGATCATGTTGATGAGGTATTAGACACAGTGGCTCATTTGAACATGCAATAGTAACTAAGTACAAAAGTCTATAGGTCTCGTCATTAAAATATAATTCACACGCATAGCACTTTAGTCAAATTGTGGTTCTACTGGATGCAATAATTAACTATGAGCATATTCTAGTGATCTAATATGGTATTAAACCAAGGTTGGTCGAGAGGTCTAGCGTTGGAGGACATAGATAAATTCAGAAAAATCCAATGAGCAGAGTACCGCTTATGCTCGATTTCGGACCTTTTCGTTCTTTTTTCGAGATTGAAGGCAACGTTTTAAAAGTAAAGAGTTTTAAGTATTGGAAGATATATCCAATAAACATTTATTTACAGTCGTAACCCAACCGAAAAAAAGTGCTTATATATACTCCATCTTATGTCTAAGTGCTTCTAAAGCGCTTTTTTTAATACAATTTATATCTATCTCTTTTGCTTTTAAAAGGTTATGGGAGAGGAAGCACAGATCTAGAATTAAACTCAGGCACAATTTTTTTTTTATTAAATCAGTAACAGTCGATTAAATGAATACATCCTATTTAGCTTATGTATGATGTTGATGCTAATATAAATTTTATTAAAAGAAAAGCCCTCCAAAGCAGCTAAAAAAAAGAATGAATAGATATGTTAAGCCGGTTCCTTATTTATGGAAACTGTGGATTGAGATAAAGCTTGGCATTGATCCTTCAAACGGCCTTTGAAATAGGCTCAGCAGCCATCGATGCTTAGTCGGCGCCTTTACCGAGATTATATATTTATGCAACCGTTTATCTGAATCCTTTCTTACTCTTCTTCACAAGTATGGACAAAATTCCATTAGAACTACTCATTAAAATCACTTCATATCTAACGTGCTCACAAAAAGTTCAGCTTTTGTTGGTGTGTCGATATTGGCATAGTGTGATCACAAACACCAATCTGTTTGAACACTTTTCGGTGAAAGGCAAGACTCGATTTGACGCATCTATGGCATTCTTTAAACATAAAGAAAAGTATCGTTCCCAAGTGAAAAGCTTACGGTTAACCAAGCCAGCGGCCAACCTACAGACCATCTTGGATACTCCAGTATTATTTCCTTACCTTGAGGATTTCACTTGGGCTGATTATAGTAACTCAGAGTACCCTCTTGATATATCTGAAGAGCAGTTGAAACACTGGCAGCAACTAAAGCAATTTGAAGAAATCAATCGCCATGCACTTTCTACTTCATTGCTCAAAATGGGCATCTTTTCGCAATTAACCAAGATCAAGATCAACTTCCATTTTGGATACACACGCTGCGACGAGCTGTTTGATCATCTCGGTAATGCACCGAAACTTGATAGGCTAGAACTGTCTTGTTTGACTATCAGTTTGGAAACTATGGAGAAACTTCATCACAACGCGCCCCAGTTGAACACGCTTTATTTAACTGATGTAGCACAAGATCCACGACATTTTGATTATGCATATGAACATGTACAAGAAGAACTAGCAAGAAGCGGCCAAGAAGATAGCTTAGTGGTTGAAGAGAGATCTCTTAGAGCTACTGTACCTGCAAAAGAATTAGTATCACTGCGCATCAGACATATGAAACTGGACAATGGCGAGTTTGGAGTAGAGAGTCGGTGGTTGACATATATCTCGAAAAAGTATACGTATTTGATTAGCTTGATCATTGACGGTATAGGCATAACCAAAGCCCAGGATCACTATTACCAAGAAAGAACGTTAGCGATTGCTCGAGCATGTTCAAATCTTCAAAAATACCACGTAAGCCTGTGCCCGTTAACACAACCTATCTTTGACGAAATGGATCGTAGTGGTGTGAAATTAAAAGAACTTGAAATTCTCGACAGTGTCAATGATCAACTTTCTCAACTCGTTAGTTCCCAACAAAAGGATCATATTGAAACTCTGAAGGTTAAAAGTGAGAATTATGAGATAGGATTCTTTGGTTTATTGGGACGATTGAGCAAACTCAAGTGCTTGGAAATAAAAAGCAACGGTTCATCTAATAACAGCCTATTCGTACCTTTGGATACTCTTTTGATACAAGTAAAGCAACTGGAATCTCTTACTTTATCTGTATGTGATGTTGGATTAGAATTACACCAAGAGCAGAAAAATCACAGCTTTATATCAAAGATCAAAACTTTAGTGATGGATCGAGTATTGATAATGAACGTGACACCTACAGAAGAACATATAGATATAATGGGCTTTATATCGAAGACATGTCCTAGCATTTCTAAGCTGGCTGTTCAAGGTCAAATCAAAAATCTGGGGCACGGACCTTTGCATATGCACTTTCCAGGTCACTACTTTCGTTCCATCAAAGTGTATATTTTAGGTAATCGACTGTACAAAATAGATAACGCCGAACATGTAGCCTGGTACCAATTCCGCGGCAGAACTCTTGAATATTCAGAAGTCATTGATCGAGATGAAGCAAGACCTTTGTTTGAAAACCAGTTTCATGTTTCGTTAGTATATAAAGGACTAGCACCATTAAACATCGGAGGGCAATTTATTTAGCATTGTAGGACTATATATGGGCCTATAAGATACAATGAAACCTGTGTGCTTTTCCAAGATGATTGAAGCTGACGATAGGCAATCAAATTGTATGAGAGAATACTATATTCATTCTTTCTTATACGTCACTAAATAGAAATATATATCATTTACTAATTAGTCAGAATGATTAAATAAATAAAATGTGCTAATTGTGCTCTATAAAATAAAAGTTTTACCTGATACAATGGTTTGTTTTAAGTATGGACTAATCAGATGCGACATTTGACCGGGATCAGTCGAGAGATCTATAAATCATTAAATGAACATATAAAACACAGGCTTTTAAAGCCCGTCTCTAAAATACAATGTAATTGTAGCGATTGTAATAGATGTAATGATTTATTCTGAACGTCTACTGTAGCCTTTAACTGAAATCGGCCAAGAAACGTAGAAGTATCAAAACGGCAAGATTTCAAAATGTTTCGTCAAGGGTATGGGCCTTTGAACCTATACTTTCAAAGTATTACTAATTTTTTTTTTTTTTCTTTGGGAGAAAGCGCCTGAAGGTGGCGTTTGCAAGATAGGATGTATGAATAACGTAGATCCAAAATATCTGCACGTACGCAAATGTGTTGAATATCAAACTACATTATAATTAATTTTCCCATATATACTTAAAAATTGTCTGTTATCAAAGATAACACCCTATATCAGTGGAGGGAAAAGGAACATGATCTTTGCCCTATAAAATCGTGCATAAACTTTGTTAATCCATATTGCATCTATCAGCTGTTGTTTGTTATGAAAAAGCGGATCAAAACTAGTATAGGATTTTCTGAGGGTCCTTGGGGAAGAAGTGTTTGTTCAAAACGTCACCAGCCAATAAAAATCGGGGTACCTTCAACGGAAGAAGAAACTGTATTTGTTATCATTGCATGCTGAAAAAAACATGTTCCTTATCATCATCTTTAACCAATGTTCTAACCTACTGAAACGACGTAATCTTTAGAATGAATCTGCAATCTTCTGTTACACGTTGTTTTCTTTGAGTTCTATGCTGTAGAAATCGCTACTATTGCATTCTATTTCGAATTCTTTTGTTTGTATGCTTGGAAGTTTCTCGCGGTTTACTGTATTGTTTTTCTCCATATAAGTACTTGTGATTATCACTTCACCGAAGTGCAGCAATGATTTATTCGCGCAGAAGCGTGCATTGCATCGTATTTATTATTGAAACCAAATAGACCAGATCTGGTTTCTGGTGTTAATCTATGCATAGATGGATGGAATGTCTATCTTTTAGTATATGAACCAGCCATATTTCTATTGGAATAGTCTATATATGCTTAAATTTTTGCCACTACTTCGGTTGCGATGGATGGTGTGACTTGGAAGAAGAGATGGATTTCCTTTACCAAAGCGTCTACTTGATCTACGGTATTATGACCATGAAGACATATCCTTACACGTTCTTGTCCAATAGGTACGGTAGGGGAACAGATGGGTTTGACAATAAAGCCTTTGCTGTTCAAGTAACCAGCTAAAGCTCTTACAGAAGCATTACCGTTCAAAACAATGCCTTGAATTGGGCTAGAAGATGGCAAAAGAGTACCTAAAGGCAATTGGATGGTGTCTCTGAATCTTTGAGTGATAGCATGTACATGTTTTTGGATCTATAAGTACACTGTCAAGTTGATTTTCGCTATTCACAAGATATCGTTACTTACAGATACTGTATCACCGTTTTCAAGAACATCATAAGCGCATTTAATAGAGGCTAATGAACTATAAGACATAAAGGTTGAATAGATAAGAGGTCGAGCATAGTTGATCAAGTACTGTCGAAGGGTTTCTGATCCAAGCACTGCAGCTATATACAACGCATCAACAACATGTATATAAACGTCGTTCCTGAATTACCTCCATTGCTAGCCAACGCTTTTCCAAACGTATGAAGTCGAGCAAACACTTCATTTTCCAAGCCCAATTGAGATACTATACCGCGTCCTTTGTGGCCATATACACCCGTACTGTGAGCCTTTATTTATATATATATATATAAATTTAATATACCTCTTTGATGGAACTTGTTTTCTACTTACTTCATCTACAATGATATATCCATTTTCTTTGTTGGGCCAATACTTTCTAACAACATCAACAAATTCACGTAAAGGAGCTATATCACCATCCATTGAATAGACAGTTTCAACTGCGACAAATATGTTTTTCCCAGGATGGGCCACAATGACTTGTTTCAAGAGACGTTCAAAGTCCAGCACATCAGAATGAAGGAACGCAATACGTTTAGCAGCACGAGACATGCGCATACCTTCATGTACGCTGGCGTGAATCAGTTCATCATAGAGAATAATATCACCACGTTGAGGGACAGTACTGAAAAGGCCGGCATTGGCATCGAAACCCGAGTTGAATATCAAGGCTGTTTGGCTATTGTGAAAGTCGGCAATACGTTTTTCAATTGCTTCACAGTAAGCTGAATTTCCGTCCAAGAGACGGGATCCTGTCGAACCTAGAATAGTAGGTAGGGTTTCAAGTTCTTGCAGATAGTTCGACTTGAACGCGTTATTGTGAGATAGCCCCAAGAAGTCGTTTGAAGAAAAATCTATAGCGTTGGGTGGGTTTACAACAAGTCTACGTAACTTTGATATCTGACGCCGATTGTTTAGCGTTTCTTTGAGTTGCGATTCCAGTGTCATTTTGAAGCTGGTCCTTGGCAATAAATGAAAAGGTTGTTTTTTTTTTTTTTTTTTTTTTTTTTTTTTGCCCCAAAAAAATAAGCTTGACTCATCGTCTTTCAGTAAACCATATTGAATACCCGCCCAGGCATTACACAAGCAGAAAGAACAAGCAGAAGGACGCGTTATTGAAACACAGAAGGGGTTGTTCCGAGCGTGCAGCAAAGAGTTTTACTTATGCAAAAGAGCCCTTTTTGCGCTTTCTGACTGGAATTGATCATCAGCATTCATATCATAATAGGTGACTTACAAGTTGGTGGTACACTTACTTTTTTTGATAATCGATATCAGGCTATTGTTTGCTTGTTTATGAAATGGTATTATGTTTCATAGAACAACTTATTCGATAAATATACCTAAACTTGGTTCATTTAAAACTCTAAAAAGTGCCCTTTTGTTATATAAAGCTGTATCTTTTTGGGTTATTTTTCCTTTTTATTTTATAAAATGATGATGATTTCACCCACTACATTAACTTTTAGATCAAGCCCTGAGCCTCTGCTCTCCTACATGGTCTCCAATATCGATGATCTGGTTCAATGCTCCAAAGAACGCAGATATTATCAGCATTTATTATTGCCCGAATTGCCGACTTTTATCAAACTCGTCTATCAAAAATGCCATCTTACACCTACTGTCTTAGTCATTGGCCTAATCTACTTGGAACGTCTCAAAAAGAATCTACCAGAACAAGCTCAAGGCGGTAAGTTTTTTCTTCTTCTTCTAATCATCTCTTTTGACTTAAAATTAATGGTTCTTGTAGAATATGATACACCTTACAAGTTATTCTTGGCTGCTATGATTGTAGCTACAAAATATATTGAAGATTGCACTTCGCATGCAGTGTCGATCTACAAGATTGTGTCACCGTTATATACTTCAAGAGAACTGAATGAAATGGAGCGAAGCTTTCTAGGCGTCCTCAAGGTAAGAATATTATATATAGATGATGTATTTTTTTTTATATTAACCATTATATAGTTTAATCTGTATGTAGACATAGAAGAAATGGATCGTTTTGTCGATCTGCACCAAGATTCCCTTGAACTTGAACTACTCAGCATGGTTTAAACCGTTGTACTATACCAATCCTTTATGCACCATTTAATTATACATACTATACATATACATGCACTTACATACTATCCAATTAATGATTTTCAACCCTTTTTTTTTCATTATTATTATTATTGTTATTATTATTAATAAACATACTATTGAAAGCTTCAAGTTTAGCGTCTATTGCGAATAGGACTGCACATAACAAACATCAAACAAAGCTATGCCACCCGAATTCCGTGTTACAAATTACCGTTTTTACTTTAAATATTACCATGTGTGCATGTTCATAAGAAGTCTATCATGTTGTTTATATGTTGTGTTCCTGCATTACATATAAACAAATTGATAGATAGCCGCTAAGGACTGGCTTTAGCGTAAAGGACTCATATCTAATCACTAAATAAAACATTTTCATAGTATTCCACCCGCTCACCATAGAATAGTAAGTAGTCGGCTGACGGACAGGATTCTTGATTGACCTGCCTTTGAATAGCGATCATCAGTACTTGCATTAGTAGATATTTCACGTGTACATTGGAGTGCATTATATATAAACACTAGACGTTTCATCATTTGATAGCAGATAACAATATTACTTTATTATTGAAGGGGTATATAGAATGTAATGTATATGATATGAATTAAGCGTAAGCATCCACGCCAGTCCAATTAGCAAGGGCCAAAGGACAATTATCTACAGATTCAGGATTATTTCCCCACCAAACAGGGAAATGGATTTCGGTATTCTGAAAGGCAAAGAAGATAACAATTGCACAGATAGCAACGCCCGAATCAAGTGCAGCTGAAAGAACATAATTGTACTTTTTCCACCAAGCGTTGGCTCTTCTCTTGATAACGTAGTTGAAAATGAAACCAATGAATGCCCAACAGGGAGCAACGTTGGTAGGAGCTGGAGGGTAGGGTGAAGGACCCAACATGACTACAGGAATGCTGACCTTGGCTACCCATGAATTAGGGTATTTGCGTGACAAAAAGTAAAAAGGGATAGGAAGAAGGAAACCTGCAAGCAAAAAGAAAGCAATGCCGTGATACAAAGATTCAGGCGCAAAAAACTTGCCAGGACCAATCAAACCCCAGATCACAGAAGAAGCACCAAACAAACCAGCGTTAGGACAGGTCCAAGGATAAGCAGCACGCGTACAGATCTCGGGAATTGAGTTCATCAAAAAATTGGTAGTGCTCAAAGATACAAAGGAGGCAATGATTGTACCAACGATTTGGAACGAGAACATATGACGAGGAGGAATCTTCATGTAATGGCCTAGTTTCAAATCTTGAGCAAATAACAGAGCTTGACGGACTGTGATGTAACCGTACGTCTTGAAGATCATGTTGCCAATAGGATGTCCGGGACGAATAGCACCATAGACCCATTCGGTAATCATAGAAATAGTAGGTGATTGAGAAGTAATAGCTGTAATGATACCAATGGGCAAGAGCCAGACAAAAGCAAGCACTACTGCGATAATTAATGCCCACCAAGGCATATCAGAAGGATAACAGACAATGGTAGCAAAACTGGCACCAAGAGCACAGATAAAGAGAATGAAATACCAGAGGTCAGGTACTTCCTTGTAGTGATCCATCAACTTGGAGTGAACATCATCGTTAGCTTGACGAGCACTCTTTATACGGTTCCAAATATCCTTGCCATTGTACAAGACAGTATGAGTAATGATAGCACCCAAAGCAGCCAAACCTTGACCGTAACAGATACCAAAGAAACCAGTGATACGAATAGGAGAATATTCTGCATAAGCTTGATCATCAAGATATTGTTCAGGTGTCAATACACGTGTGCGATTGAATTGCTCGCCCCAAATATCATACTGGTGAGTATTGTAAAAGGGAAACTTTTTACTTTCCCAAGTATCAGTATAATAAAAGATAGGAACCAAGATCCAGATGAAAAAAACGAATCCAGCAAGCATATTGGCTTGAACAACCCAAGGAATAGCAAGAGGACTGGGATACCAAGCAGCCAATTGACTCCAATCCAGAGTGAAACTGCCGATACCAAGACCATTAATGCCGCTACCGATTTGAGAAACCAAAACAGAATCAGGTTTGATCCAACAGATCCAAGAGATCGAAGTCAATACAGGAATGATATAGCCAGGGAAGAAATACCAACAGAAAGAACCAATAAAGGCAATGACAAAGAACTTGTTACGCGATAAACTCAATCCAGGTGTAGTTGCTTCAGCATCAGCCACTTCTTTGGGAACTTTCTTATGCAAGGTATGGAACAGAGTAGCATTGACCAAATTGATAGGCCAGACCATAGCAGCAGGACGCACAAGGAAACGACGCAATACACCAGCAAAGCCAAAGCCTAATAAACTGGTAGTCAAGACCAACAAGATACCACCGCCGTAGCCCCAGTCTTGGTTATAGTATAATTTTTGCACCACAATAATATCAATGGCATCGAACGAGGTAGCAGCTGCATTAGCCATGACAGTAATCAATACGTGTTCTTTGACATTGAATCTGCCTGGATTTAAATTGAAGCTGAAGCGACCCAAGGGCACTTCCCAACTGGGAAGGATCTTTTCAGTCAATCTACCAGCAGGAAACGCAATCAATTGTACGACGATGACTTTAATTGTTAATGGATTAGCACGGAACCAGAAAAACTAGAGAGTTATTTAGTCAATTGAACAAACAAGCAGCATTGCACTACTATGGCATACCTGGTTGGAGAAAGAGATGGCAGCAGAGAACACGATACCCCAGAACCAGGCTCTGAAGGTAGCTGTAGGCAAACTGGTATCGTCTGTAGGTGGCACGCTGGCTCTGACTTCTTCGATAGGTGAGTCTTCAAGAGGATCGATATCATGGATAGTTGCTTTCTCGATCGATGAATCACTGCCGCCTAGCGTTTCATTCGTTTCATAAACAGAAGTAAATTTCTTGTCTACTTCCATTATGAATGAAGTTATGTAATATGTAGGTATGGAAAACTTTTTCTTATTCTGTTTTTTTTTTTTTTTTTTAGGTTTTAAATGAAAAAGGGTTCACCTTTTAAATGATAATGGAGGCGGAATGACGGGATCTGAATAATATTTACTTTATCCAATCATACTCGTTCTACTGTCTACTGCTGTGGCGAGCACGCCATCTTCCTCGAATAAGCGTTGCCCCGACAAAAGAAAAAAAAATTATTGTTAACTGAGGTATGACAGGATCATGACAATATACTTGGTAACAGAATCGGGAAGATTATTAATACCATTTTGCTATTTGTTTAATTCCTAGACAGTTTCTAATAGCTTTTTTGCGCTGTAGATCAATTCTTTGTTTTGAGTCTTGGAATGTGAACTTGAATTGCAGTTTGCAAGAGTATTTAGATCGTTTTATGTCAAAAGTTTGTTTTCATTGCTGAGTAATTGGCCTTTTCAGAGCACAATAGTAGCCGTTTCATTGGCTAATTCGCGTCCAAGCGGAGTGGCGTCATTTGCGACTTCCTTGCCTTCCATGGTCAGGACAGACCGTTGAAGACGCGATTGAGTTGACGCTGATCCGATTTGGTTTCAGAGAGCCAAAAGAATGGCATGTTTCGCTAAGATTAGACCTGATATCGCGCCTTATGCCTATTGTATTATATCAATTGTGTGCCATGTCACAGAAAAAGTTAACCGGGACTTTTTTTTTCATGACGAGTCAAGTAACTTTGGAGCATTTCGATTTATAATAAAGGTGATACAAATGCTTTTTACGATAAAGTTCATGGCACTTTCCCGAGATAATGGGCGGAATTGGATGTGATACTTTGTATTTATATATATATATATATATATTTTCATTGAACACATTCAAATAGAGTGCGAACAAAAGACTTATTGATGCATTATACAGTGACCTCTCTAAATGAATTCATAGATATAGAAATCAAACTACAATATTTGCAATATCACCAGCTACATAAGCGCCGTTATCTCGCGGCACGCTATTTGTAATGCCTTCATGGAAGTATCATGTAAATCATTGAAAGTCTTATTCCGCGCTAATTTAAGGGTTCTGTTCTTGCTACAAAGATTAGAAATATGTTCGAAATAAGGCGCAACTTGTACTACTGTGAAAATTGAATCATAATTATATATTGTTCAATCTAGATGGAAAAATATGCCATAATACCACCCAATTCCCTTAACCCAGGTAATACTTACCTTCTTCGGCCTTTTCTTGAGCCTAACAAGTACCATAGGCTATAAAATTCGGAATTCACGATTGTATTAAGGTTAGACATGATCGTACGAGGTATATTTGTTATTGGTCCAGTGACCCAATTACTGGCAAAAAATCACACATTTGCATGTAGGTTCAAAATGAACCGAGATTTCTTTTTTTTTTTATTTTTGTGATATTATAGGTCCGAGTTTGCTCTTTCTGCTGAGCTTAGTCTCATAGTGTCTACGTGAATGTGAACATATAATAAACGCGGTATACTAAAATTCAGGAACGCATGTTTCATTGGTGTACATTTTTAATAGGAGATTAGCAAGTTGATGCTGTACATCCAATCATGCTCTCCCATAATAGATTAATGAGAAATTCTGTTTGCAGAATCAAGATGAGTTCGCCTACTTTGTCATGATCCTAGTTTTCAGTACAAATATTGCATGTACACTTTTTTTTGATAAACATAATGCATAAAGACTCCGTTTTATATTTTAGAAAAATCCAGCATTACGATAAACATTCTCCTATTCCGCCAACAAAGTAAAGCAGTACTGAATGCTCTTTTTTTTCGACTAGGGATTGCGGAAAAAAAAAGTTGTATAAAAAGAGATGAATTTCTTACTAAAATTAAATAGTATAACTTTATACTTTTAATATCTATCTCATTTCGTCCTTTATTAAAGAACAACTGGGCCATAGTATCTATGCCATTAGATTTCGATTTTATACCTCAATTCAAATGATGCCTATTATAGAAATTTACTACACTATTATCCCCAGTTCAAGTAAAATAAGAATAGTTTGATTATAACTGTACCCGTTTGTATTTTATCATTATATCTTTGTAAAGCTTGTATGTAATTCGGGTAATTCATTCAGAAGAACTGGCTAGTCAGTTTAAAAAACAATGCACTCTTTGACTTTCAGAACATGTCCTGTATATAGCAGCAGCATGATTGAACATACATTGATCCGCTATTGACTGTAATACGGTAACCTGTATTGATGGTAATAGCGCCTTGCGTACCAAGTTCCTTTGATATATGCGCATACAAATATGATGGTACTAGCGCACAAAGGGTCCTCTCCATACCAAAGCTTATTCTACTGTTGCCAAAGGAGAAGGATCTGCATCCCTGGTTGAGTATCTATGCTGTATTCGTGTAACTGATAAGGGATGAAGAGCGCATTTTGCTGCTTTTGACTGTTCAATGCAACTAGGACTTGTTTGCTAGTTAGCTCTAGGAAGTTATTTTATGGATTTTAGCAATTTTAGTAAAAAGTTGGTTACTTTTCGAGATTGGTACAAACTATTCGCAGAAACATACATTTTCTCCTAAAAAAAATTCAATAGATATGTATAGCATCCTAAATGTGTTACCAACTCAATGTTCTTTTGGTGTTCTTATCTTTTTAGGCTAAATCCTTTTGAATCAAGCTGCAATCTTTCGTATCGAAGCCCAGTTTTTTTTTCGACGTAAATTTCTTAATACTACAGTTCTTTAGTCATGGATTAAAAATGTGCTCTTTCTAATTCGCCCCTGATATTAGAATTGATCACTGCGAGTCTTTTTAGCATTTGTTTTTGGGGTATTGCATTCGCTCGAGCCTACGGTTCGAGCACATGGTTATATCGAATGCTACTTTTTTATTTACGGCTAAATGCAAATGGTTGCTCTCATGGGATTAATAGACTGTTGGTAATATAGCATGAGATGATAGGAGTAGTATTTATATGTTACTTATATCGAGGCTGTACTATATATTTTTCTCACTAAAACTCCTGTAAACTTTGTGCGCTGTCACTGCGAATATCTACAGGCAAATAGTCTAATAAGAAAACGAGGGGACAATGAGGGGTTGCAGCATAGCCTTGCATTTTGACTGCTTCAAGCCTAAGTGGAAAGCGAGTACCTCCTAAGCTCGCGTTTTCAATAAATGGAGCCCTTCTTCTTGTAGAGAGGACCAGCACCTCATTTTTAACCTATTTTTTTTTCATTCTTAAAAAAAATGGCGTTGGTAAAACGAGAAACTACGACTGAAGACAGTCATTACACTACTACCAACAACAGTGGAGCGACACCTACGTACAATAGCAATAATTACAATTACAACAACGGCAATAATAATGGCAGCAACGGCAGCAACGGAAACACTGGAAACAACGGTAGCAATGGCTACAATAACAACGGTAATAACAACAACGGTTATAATAACAATAACCAAAATGGCATGCCTTATAACAATAACAATGGTGGATATAACAATGGTAACAATGGCAGTAATAACAATGGAAGCAATAACAATAACGGTTATACCAATGGCAATAACGGATATAACAATGGTGGTAACTTGAATAATAATAATAATATGCCTATCAATCCGAATGGTAATGGAGGAAATATGCCTTATAATAACAATGGAAACAACAACAACAATAACAACATACCTTACAATACCAATAATAACAATATCAATAATAATAACTGGCCTAACAATAACAATAACGGTGGTGGCTATAATAATGGTGGTGGCTATAATACAAACAATAACGTCCCTTCCTACTCGCCAAACGATCATATTGATGGTCAGCAGCAACAAATGCCCGGTCGAGTCATTATTATTGCAATATCAGTCTTTTGTGGGATTGGTTTGATTGCTGCTATTGGCTTATTCATCTTTTGCAAAAAGAGAAAAGAAAAGAAGAAAGAAAACATGGCTAATGCTTTCTTTGAGTTCTCTGCCGATAAAGCTAGTGATCATAAGCCTTCGAAATCGCCCAATATGCTAAAAAAGAAGTTTCAGCCGTCCCCAGTTAGTACGCTTTAATATCTATACCTATGACTCTTTTAAACACTACAGAAAAAAAGTAATGTATTGTATTTTATGGTGCTTTTCCCCTTTGGTATCTA
Organism: Actinomucor elegans; assembly: GCA_026027325.1. Taxonomy (NCBI): domain Eukaryota; kingdom Fungi; phylum Mucoromycota; class Mucoromycetes; order Mucorales; family Mucoraceae; genus Actinomucor; species Actinomucor elegans. Next base: position 228,824 of record JAMSLZ010000012.1, on the reverse strand, counting down.
TTACTTTTTTCTATACTGTCTTGTTTTGTCAGATGCTTAATATCTTTTCTTTTTTTTTCCAGCGCATTTCTTGCTTCTTATACATTATTATCTAAATATATACTACTTTTAACTCTTAACTCTATGTTCCCATAACAAAGTTGAAAATTTACTAAAAAAAGCAGTTAAATATTTTAGCTGTAGCTGTTTTGATACATATATTCTATAAGAAAAAAAAATACTAGCTTATATTTATTATGCATTACTAGTTTAATGCTACTATAATTTGCTGTTACTGTAATAAACCCTTTCAAATAAAAGGCTGTGATGCATGTTAACAAGATGAAGACTATAAATAACAAATGTGAACAAGATAAGTAATTCAATATAAGTATTAAACTGTATTCAAATAGTTACTAGACATAGTAATCCATTTTGAACATGGATCACTAATATAAATGTTGCCGGAGCGAAGACGAAAGATGTGGTTTTAGCTCTCCGAGCCACGCTTTTATTTTCAATTAAACTTTTAAAATGTTTTTCTTCTTTATAGCTTTCTAATCGTAAAACGTCTAAACTAAAAGTAATAATTTTTCCTCTATGGGTGCGGCAAATATTCAGGATAGCATATCCTACTAAGGGTGGGACCATACCACATCTTTCGTCTTCGCTCCGGCAACATTTATATTGTGGATCGCTCCTACCATAATAGTCGTTGTTTCCGTTTCGGCTCCAGATGTGGTACCTTTTTCAGCTTGCGAGGAAAATTTTTTCTCAACCATATCAGTGGCCATCCTGTGCTGGTCAAATGACTTGTAATAGTATTTTTCAAGAGTGTTTCCATTCAAGCTCCAATTGGCATGCTTCTTCACCAATTCGATAGGGGCGCCTTGTTGAATGGTCTTTGTAGCGGCAGCTGCTCCATAGCTATGAGCTGTGTATTCAGTGGTGTCAGTACCTGCTTCCTCTAGAACATCCTTCAGCCATTTTGCCAGAGTCTTCTCTCCAATGGAACAGGATTGTTTCTTTGGATGATCGATGTAAGCCAGGAACAAAGTATGGTCTTCTGGTAGGCCTTCACGACGGTGGGTTGACCTTTCGAGGAATAATTCCAAATTGAACACTGGGCATATTGTCTGATCATTTATGCGACCTAGGTGACTCATCTTCTCCTGGCACTCCTTTGGTTCTCGAAAGAAACACGATACACCTTCGGGAAGAAGTTGTACATCTCTAAACTGTAATCTTCCAATATCACTTCTTGGCCTGGCTATAGTAGCTAAAGTGAGTAGAACAATAGTTTTGATCTGCAACTGTTGAAGTGTAAACCGTGCTGACGGTCCCCAAGCGCGAACTGTATTCAATACTATACTGATATCCCAAGTCTTCAAATCTTTTGTCTTAAGCACCTTCACTTGAGATTTCTTTCTAGCCAAGAAAAAATGTTTGATAAATGATTGCCTACTTAAAGTCGGCTTTGCTGGGTGTATGACTGTGTATACGGATTGGATAGCTGATCTAAAGATATTCAATTGTGACCAAGAATAATTTTTGTTCTTAACCAAAAAGGATAATACTGCTTTCACATTGTATTCACAAGGATTATAATCCTCCACTCTGCAAAATTTTCGCCATTGATCCCAAGCTAAGTCGTACATACGCCTTATCTTCTTTCTTGTACATCCCTTCAAAAGTATGATTGTCTCCTCAGTTAGTCCTTGCTTCCGGTACCTCGTCGCGATAACCTCCATGCGATGAGATTCCACGACTTTCCTGGCATGGGAATTGGCATTGGGCGGTACCTCTTGTGTTGATATTGCATTACCATCGGCCACCAAAATTGCGTCGGCCATAGAGGGGTAATCAAAATTGCCTCTTCTACTTGCTGTTCTTTGAACCGAGCTAGAACCCGCGGTATTAATTTCCAGGGTGGATGGATGAATAGACCCTTCTTCGGCCACGGTTGCAAAAAGGTATCTTGGGCTTCCGCATTGGGATCCGGATCGCGCGACCAATACCTGATCAGTCTTGTATTTTCCCTTGATGCAATTGTCAATTGCTTTGCTAGCTGCAAATCCATATACTGCGAGGCGTCTCGAGATTTCCATAGTCTCGTTGATCGCTTCGCTGGTACCTCCATTCTCCTCATTAATGGCTTGTAGTGCTTAGAACAGCTCGGTACTGGCTCTTGCTGCTGTTCTAAGTCTTTCTGCATCCTTATATTTGTGGTTGATGAACTGCAAGCCATCAATGTTGTATTTTTTAAGGTCATTGATGAAAACCTTATTAATAGCTCCTCCTCTTGTCCATTGGCCCCCTTCATACTTGAGGCACTCTCTATTGAATCTTTGAACATTGGTTTGGAGCTCCTTCTTGGAAGGCTCTTCCAAATCCTTGAGGATTTCCTTGGGTAGATCATAGATTGCCTGTCTGTCAAACTTGCTGTCGGTTGATTCGAGTCTCTTTTTGAGAACAAGGAGTTGTTGGATTTCTTCGATACTGAGATCATTGATATTGATATTATCCATAGTTGATCCACGTTGCACGGCTTAGAAAGTTATAACGAGGAAAAACATTTTAAAAGTTTAATTGAAAATAAAAGCGTGGCTCGGAGAGCTAATACCACATCTGGAGTCGAAGTGGAGGCAATGACTATTGTGGTAGGAACGACCCACAATCAGATGCGACGATAGGCCATGATCGATCAATAGATCTATAGATTACTAGATGGCGTTTTCATGAACTGAAGTAGTTTCATGTCAAACACCAAGATGTACTGTATACATTGGCATTCAGTCCAATAATAATCTTGGTAAATTTAGTAGGTCATTTTTAATGTGGGCTAGTGATTGGATGTAACAATGAATCGAGATCAATGGAGAAATCTACAGACCATCGAGATGGACAACGCATCTAAAAAAAAAATTGGTTATTCAACAAACTAAAGCTTATGAACTAACAAAAGTACATATTTTTCTTTTTATCATTCAATACACTATTTATTTTTCACATACTGTGCCAAATCATTCAAAAGTTGGTTTGGACTTACAAGCGCTGAATTTAACTTCAGCCAATGGGAATTGCTTACATATTAAATCAACATCATAATTGGATTTCGATGATCGAAATGTTTGTCTGCTGCTGATGCGTGTCAATATCTCACACCAATTTTTGAATAATACAAATGGCCATGTACGCAAAACATGTAGTATAAGAACTTATATTGCATTATACTTCGCATTGAATGATATAAATAAGGTATTATATCCCCTTATAGTCATTGAAAATATAATGACGAGAAAACGAATCTTTAGTGTTTAAATGCGTCTATAACTCGTATCTTATATAAAACGAAAAATACAATAAAAATGTATTTATATACTTTTAATTACCGTATAGATATCTATATCAACTGACGTTGATTCGAGAAAGCTATCTTATCCTACATAAAAAAAAAGGGAAATTTAGGGATTTACTGAAGCTCGCCCAATTTCGGCATATCACTTGATCTCTCAACCGATCTTGGTTTAATGCTACCGATCCTGATAACTACTAAATACTCAGGATGAAGCACATTGTTTATCCTAACATATATCAGATCGAAATGCGATGATCATGTTATATTTGAAGTATGCATCCGTTTTAAACTGCCTCCATCCATGGAAACTAGGCTTCTCAACCAAATCCTCAAGCATTGCTTTTGATAAGAGGTAGATGTTGGGAATAAACTACTTCAATCGTTAAGTCATTTGTGTAACTGTAATGTAATCAGCGTAATATTCATTAATAACGACAAGAAATGACACATGTTTAGCATAAACTTTACCTACTACTGACCGCAATACCTCATATGACAAGTAGTATTCTCATAGAAGGAACAACTACATATACTGGTCTATCATTGAACTGGAATACAGAGAGTATCCAGCTATATAAATCTTTGGAGAGTTGGAATGAAGGGTTCGGTGCCAATTATTTCATTGAGAATTTTAAGCAATCTGTTCAGGTTGGTATGCCAATGATGGATCTTTCACATACATACAATAGGTCGTCAAAATAATTAAGCCAGACGGTGTTACTTTGAGACAAGTTATCTATGAGACGCATTTTTGGTGTGATGGAAAATCTTTTCAATTAGGCTGTCTTTCCAAGAATCTTGATAAAACATCAGCATTGAAGGCGTTCGATTTGCCTTTGATGATAAACAATCATCCATCACGATGTTGGTAGAGGGCTAGGAATATTGTCTGCTGCGCTGGACCACTCTCCAGTTGGGTTAGTTATTTTCTGATAAATTCATGACGTATAGACCTCCGGCTGGTCTCAGTCGAATATCGCTTCTAAAGGATGATCCTTGCAAAAAATGAGTAGCTATATCTACCAATACCTTTTTTTCACTTTAATGCAATCAATTCATATATAACCATACGCTTATAATGCACTATAGGTCATATGTATCCCTCATTACATTATTGGCAGATTCAAACCAAGGGTTTGAGAACAGGAGGTTTTTATTTTTGATAATGAGTGATCTCTGTTCAAAATGACATGCTGCATCTTTTAGTATTTTCAAGAATGCTCACAGAGACCATGTTTTGGAAAAGTGATCAAGATATACGTTATAGTTCATTTCGGTGATAAATGCTTGAACTTCAAGTTTTAAACATTTAACCGGTAAATATAAACCTTATCTCACCAATACACGCATTGATCATTTAAAAGAAATAAAAATTATATATATTTAATTGTAATGGTACATAATAATAAAAAAAAAGAGATTACGAAAGTGAATGAAGCCAGCAGAGTGAGAGTCGAGGGGGTTTATGCACTATAAATTACAAAAGGATTTGAACAACACAAACAGCAGCTGCTAAGGTAGCAGTGAAAGAAACCAAGTTACGAGCAGCGCCAGATTCTTTACCATCAGCGCCCTTTTCTTTCACGTCTTCCTTTTCATAGTTGTTGGGATCCCAAGTGTTTTGGCTGATATAAGGGCCCAATGGAGGCAAATCGTCAACATCATTAAAGTTCAATTGCTGCTGCACAGCAAGAGATCTAGCATCGATCCATTCAGCAACGCCCATGCTTTCACCATCAGTAGCTAGCATATTGTTTTCAAAGTTCCAGAGGGTCCATTGAGGCTTGATACCAGGAGACTTGGGTTCAAGAGAGAGATCCCAGGCTACATCTTCCTTTAACATTTGAGTCCAGACATCCAAACGAGGCTTAATGACACTCTGCTTGAAGAAACGCTTGACTATGGTTTGGATTGCCTTTTCAAATTCTGCCTTGTAGTAAGGGGACTTGAGGATAGCGTCGACCAAGGGACGTTGAGAAGTAGGACGAGAAAAGTTACCATAAGGAGTTGTGGCCATGTAACGAGGGGCGCCAAGACCAAATGTTTCATCAAAATCGTAACTGATCAGAGTCCATTGATTGGAGCTGGTATCCTTGTTGAGGTAATAATTACTGGCTTGATGCCAGAAACCATCCCAAGAGCCAGAAAGGAAATTCATAGCCATATGAATGATAGTATGTTGAGGGTCGATGAGCTTCTCAAGGCTACCCTTGTTAGTAGCATCAGCTGCTTGAGTAGGGTCAATCAAGCTGAGTTCTCTGATGAATTCAATAAGGGGTGTCTTTTCGTCCGTCTTGTTCAAGGTCTTTTTCAAGTTACCAGCGTCTTCGAGCTTGTAAATGGTATCGTTGTAGGATTCTTGTAAATTATCCTTGTAAACGAGGTTACCTTCAAACTCTGGAGTCATAGCATTGCCCTTGTAGGTAGGGCCGGTGTATTGATACTTTTGGTTACCACCATGTAAAGCAGCATTCATAAAGTTAGTAGTAGCATCATCAATCATCAAATAGAGACCAAAGGGTTCATTGTTAACAAAGAGACGAGCAAAGCTGCCTTGAAGGGTAGCACCGCCTGAAGCGCCCATCATATCAAGCATCAACTTTTCGCGGCTATGATACAGTTAATACAATTGCAAGAAAAGAAATTAGGGAACACTTACACAAAGGTAGGATCAGTTTCGTGAGCTCTTAATTTAATGGTTGTACGACCATATAGAAGTTCTTTGGGACCAGTCTTGGTGAATTCATTCAACTTGACTTTGTAGGATTGCTTAGCGAAATCTTTGGTAGATTTGCCACTGTTCTTAATACCGGCATTAGTGAAAGAGAAGGCTTCTTTATTGGCAATATAAGTCATCTTGAAGACTTCAGTATAATCAAAATCACCAAGAGGGTTTGCTAAGATTTCACCAAAACCAGTGGCGTTGGTTTCTAAGATAATAGTGGCGATTTCATCAGACTTGTTCATATTACTGACAAGAGCTATTGCAACGGTAGGTTAGTATAGTTGCAAATCATTTAAAATCGATAGACTTACGATGATAGACGGGATTATAGGCTTGAGGAAGGGCAGGGACATTAAAGATTGTTTGAGTTCTATTAAAGAATTCGTTACCGGTAGTTGTAATACCAGCTTGTTGCTTGCGAGGTACGGTTTCAGGTACATCACCAACTGCATATTGATATTGGTCTGCAGAGGGAGCGACACCCTTGTAAATATTGGGGAATTCGGGAGATTGAGCTAAAGGATAAGATTGTCCACCAACAATGACAGAGACAGATTGTTGGGCTTGAGGGAAAGCAACGACTGCATATTCGATATCAGCAGCATAAACTAATTGTAAGGAAAGGACAGCTAAACTAATGTAGCCAGCGAAAGATTTCATTTTGGAAAGGTCTATGATAAAGGTCTCTTCTGTAGTTTGTTGCGCGTTTAAATATGACAGAATTGATTCAGCGATCAAAGTGAGTAGAATATTCAGAAAGCAATTGTCATTTTCCTCACTTTCGAAACTTGGTCCAAGTAGGATGTGCCTACACCTCTTTTTATAGAACTGAAGCACTTGAGATGCCGCAACTCCTGTATATATAGACATCGAGTACATATGATTATACGCATAGGTAAAATCTCATTATTGTTCAATCCAGACCGTCACTTACACAATAAATCTGTGCAATGAGCACGCTATAGATTTACTTTTATATCTAAAGTATTACATGGCAAGTGCTTTTAGAATATAGAAACTCTCGGTTTCATGGTTGAGTGACGGAAGTTTAAAAAAGTACTAGCGCGTTGTAAAATTATTACAGAAATATATCTGTGATTGACAGAAAGCCTGTTCTTTCCGGAACGTCTGTCAAGTCTTTTCTCTAAGCATACAGTGCTTTTCCCTAAGGCAATCATTACGTGTTTTTTATTATTGTTTTTTGTTCCCCTCCCCCCAAAAATATCTCATCTTTGCTACCTTTTTTCAACTCAACGCCGAGTCTAGTAGTAGTGTCAACATAAAACGCAAACTTGCTGTGGAGTACTTTATTTTAAAGCAATCTAGCATTTAGTTATTCTGCTTTCTAATTATACACTTCCACTCATTGGAAATAATGCAGTTTTCCCTCTATTTCGACCGAATGCCGTTGGTTTATCTCGGTTCACGTTTGAAATACGACACGAAAAAATGACTCCAGACAGGATTCATGGTGGGTATCGTTTCAATCTCAGATTCGTTCTTCGGAATACATCTTAGTTCGATTGATATTGTCATTCAATGACTTCAAACTGTTTAAAAAAAGAGGTCTCTCTAAAAAAAATCACTTTTGTATACTGTATTCCAAAAATGAAAGAGTGGGATTAGATTAACATTGATCTAGATCAAAGTAAGTGATAATCAAGGTGATTTTATTCGAATATCGATATCCAATGAAAATAGTGCTTTATATTGCTGCAGTGTATCACTAGGAGAATCCATGCAACCAAGCTTTTGATTATCATACTATCTAAAGGAAATTGGGGGGGGGGGGTAGAGTGCACCTATATGTATGACCCCACGTTTACACAATATTCATATTGCTTCTTCTGCTTCTAAATTAAAAAATTCAGTTCGTTTCTACAGCTAATTACTGCTAAATATACTATCGATTGTGACTGGAGGATATATAACCTGTTGACCTTGTCTTTTAGAGCTAGGAATCTGCTGCAGTTCTAATTTCATGATATGCGTCCTTTTACTGAGCATAAAAAAAGGGAAGTTTTTTTTTTATTATAGTGTGGTAGTTATAAAAGTGATCTTTGCCCGCGTTTTCAAATATAAAAAGATCGACTCTTGTAATCGTTGTAAATTTCCTTCCATTAGTTTTTTGTCGGTTAATGATAGCCGTGTAACCAAGCATGGATAAAAATACATGTATGGAAACTTGAACTTTTCTTACCAAGTGAGGGGAATATCAAGTTGGTGAAACAGACGTTCGACCTCACGTTGGTAAGGTTTTGTGCCACTATAACAATTATGCGGCATATAGCGTACTTTATATATAAATAAGAGAATGGGACCTTGTTGTTACTGCAGTAGCATTTCTTAACAAACTTGATATATTTTCTTGATAATATCGCGCACTCATAAAGCCAACTCTTTAGATATTCACATATACTACTATGTCTTAAACTCTATGCTTATTTTTGGGTATGAAACATCATTTTCGACACTAGATGATGAGAATAGTACTTAATAAAGTGTAATAAACTACGTTTCTGCACTGCATCATGATGTACTTGATATTCTAGTGCCTCGATACTGGTATATCTATATTGGGCCAAGTACGTTTCTTTTGACACTGTACAAGTACTGATTTATGTCGAAATACTATTATATAGAATAGGTATACCCCATCAAATTATATCTTCTGCAAGCGAATAGCGTCTGGTGTTTACTACATACATCCCGTAGATTGTACATTCTTTCAAAAACTAAAAGATCATAATTGTATCACACCTATGAGTGATAATACATAAGTATATTTTCTATGGCTGTTACTGTTAGGATATTATTGGTAGATATCTATAAAAGCTCATTCTGAACACGATACATTAATCAAATGCAAGATTAGAGCAAAGATGATTGCATGCTTTGGAATGAAATCCATAATTACACAGTTCATTATGGAAAAAGGGTTCTCAAGGACATCCCTGCTTCCTTGATATGTGATAACAAATATGTATATTCAAAAGACATCAAATCCACGTTTGTTGGTATTATAAAAGAAAGCTTTGTGGTGAGTTTGGAAGCAAGTTAGAAAAATATCTAGTAAAACAAATTTGATAATATATCACACACGTATGAATAAAAAGCTGATAATAAGCAGATGATGCTTGCTCATTTGTGCATTCAAGACAGAAAAAAAAGGTCTTTGTTTTAGCTTGGTCTTAATGACTCTAGTAAGGCATTCAATATATAGATTTATTTTGCAAGAAATCTAGTACTAGTAGAAATGTATTTTGTGTAGTTACCCAACAAGCCGAACTGATGGTTTCTCCATTCATGTTTACCAAATGTCACATTTTGATAGTCCATGCTCAAAAGAAGCTGCTGAATTCATTGTATAGCTACCATTAAACAAATATGGCACTACAAGTATAATAGATTTTTTACGGGTGCTGGTAAATTATATAACACACCATAGTGAAAGATTCAAACTTTGGCCGCAAGGAAATCATATATATCTCATAAGGTAAACACATAATTAGACCCAATTAATAATATATATAGCTTCATCCATATAAAATAGATTTAGCTACTTGATCCATAGCAAAAGTATGTAATATTCACCATAATATAAAATACGTTCTACCTTAGCCTATAGTATAAGTATATAACATGTCTCATAGTAAAATAAGTATATATCTTGATCTTAAATAAAAAAATCATCTTGATTCATAGTTCAACCAAATAATGCACGTCAAAGTACAAAACAGGTACCTTGATCCATACTAAAAACATATATCTAGCCTACCATAATAGTATATAGAACATGTAGGTTGACTCAGAAAAAATACACAATATTTCCCATTCTATAGACATATAGCGTGTTTCATTGGATAAATGTATAATTTGATCTATATTAAATACATATAACATACCAAAGAGTATAAGCATATATACATTGATCTGTAGTAAAGTAATTTGACATGTCATAAGCGTCGTGGATGTTGCTGGCCTGAATAAACCAGTATATACAATTTCAACCGCTGTACGTTGCGGTACAAATATTGCGCTTAATACTGAAGATAATAATTGAATGATTTCAAAATAAACAATCATTATAATTAAAAATACTGATTGATAGTATAGGTTTAATTTTTTCGTTTACCTCAGAGAAGTGTAGGCCAAATAGATATAGAGTAGAAAAGCGAAATTTCACTCAATGAGAAGCCCTCCTCTGAGAAAGGAAATGCGGTAGTATCCCCGGGAGGCCCCAGAGGATGATGGTTCCAAAGAGGATGATGGCAGTCGATTAAGTGTAGCGAGGTTACGACCAGTTAGTTCAATATAACCTGGCTCTGTAGATTGATAGACCTCGTATCCCATCCCGGCCAAATATCGCATCTGCTGGTCAGCATTTTGTACTTAGAATAAGCTTCTACACCTTTTAAAGCCTTAGCTTAGCTTCAGCACAATCAATATATTATACTCAACCTTCATAGATTGTGTATAACATACACATCATATAGCCTCGATCAAACGATCTCTCAATTGATCTCGGTTTTACGTCACACCTGTATAATGTTCCGCGTTCTGAATGAACAGCTGCAGCTAGATATGAAAACTCCTTTTTTTTTTGCCGAGGCACGATGAACAAATTCATCGGAGGAACGTCTGTTAACTTGTTGTGAAATCGTCATTTTTTATCTGTTATTTTTCGGCTAACACCCTCAATTACACAACAGAGATATTCAGGACAAGTTTACATTTGACCTGGGTTCTCTAGTAACCCATAAAGATAAAGGGTGTGATACCTATTCGACTACTTTTTTTTATTTGTTTTTGGTAAATTATTCGAAACTACATCATCAATATCAAATTTTCCGTTGATGAACAGCAATCAATCATACCATATCAATACGCTTACATTGGAGTTTTCCTTAATTGTATATTAAAAAGGCATAACATTTGATTGAGTTTAACAAAGCTCTAGTGCTGGTTAATATCTCGCAATGCTAGGCGACCACCAACTTGTAGTGCCAATGTCAATGAACCTTAACATCCATTGGAAATGGTGCTTTGAATATTCTATTAGTATTAATATTCACTTCAACCTCCAAACGAATGTATAAACTCTATTGTTATATGTCATTATTTCAGAATTTAAACCAAGAACTGCAACATCTATTGTCTTATAAAGCATGTTTAGCAAACAATTAATATCTTTATCTACTAAATAAAATCAATACTAAAGTATTTGAAACTATAAAAGTGACTGCCATCACGAAGCGCGACTCAAAGATTATCATCCATAGTACAAATCATCTTGAAGTGTACCTTTCATAAAAAAAGCATGAAAAACTCTATTTCCTAGATTTCGAACAAGTTGCGAAGATTCAGATAGATTACTCAAATTAAAATCTTGTTTATGTCTCAACGACGGCAATTCAATGCATATTCGGCTGTAGATGTGAATAGAGAGGCAGGTATAAAAAGAAAAATCTAATTGAGTGAGTTTTTCTTGTATCTCTTTATTCTATCATTGTTAAAAATGATGTTGGTAACATTAGTAGCTCTATCTCTAAATACATATATTGTTAGTGCATCTATCTGCAGATGCGCATATTATTATTATGGTTATTCATTAGGAAATTATTGTACTTGTAAAATAGAATTAGTTGACGCAAAAGCTGCCAGACAATTATAAAAGTCGCAATGAGGGTTCTCGTGGAAAAGTATATGAATGCTGCGATGCCACCAAGCTCAGAGAATGTAAATGTTTATTTTGTACTGGCGCTTTTGTTGGCGGTCAAACTACATTTAATGACTATGAATCAGGTTGGGGATATTCTGATGACTACATTGCCTCAGATTGCAGTTTTTCAAACAGTAGAGTGAAATGCTGCAGAATAACAGCATTTAAAGATACAAAGCGATTACTATTCAATTTATATATTTGTTCAATATATGTGTATATGTTTTGACTTTAGATGGGTTTACTGTATTGAATTTATCTATATGTAATAGAAACTATGATAATTATGCATTATTTGACATTTGAATATACACCCCCACGAACCACTACCAGCACTATTATTTCAACGAGTTTGTCTCTCTTATAGATTAACTGACGACAATCAAACAATAAAAACTGAAATTAGTCTGGAATTGTAAAGAGAAAAGAAAAGGGCAAATGGTAGAATTACAGCTTTCTCGAACAATATAGGTTAAATGCCTCATCTAATAAATGATACATCATACTCCGGTTGAGTTGCTGAATCTATTAAACTGTTAGTTGGACATATATAAGGTGGACCTGATTATTAGTGTTATTATTATTTTTAAATCAATATCACTTAAAAGGGCCAACCACGTAAGGTTTTATTGCTATCTAAGATAGGGGTGCTAACGCAGTTTTGTAAAGCAAAATATCTTCCAACTATAAATATATCTAACAAGTGCCTGAAGGAAGTTCATTTTCTGACTCTGTTCTTGTCTGGTTCCTTGGCCTTGATGAACATTAATTGGGTTTGGCAAAGGGGTTGTTATTTGGATAGGCTCAGTGAGATATTTTTTATGATCCTTTGAATACAGATGTTGACCAGCTTCGCCAAAGACTAGTTTAGGCACATCTACCAAATAGCCTTTGGTGCCTTTGATACCTGGACTAATTTCTGCTTGAATCCAATAGTTTAACCTATCAGTGTTTTCGTCCAAATAGCCAACACAGTAATTTCTTGTACCCATCAACTTTTTATTCTGTCTCTGATGCATTAATAAAAAGAAAGAAATGATCATCAGAACACAGTGCTTATGTCCATTTGGTCTCATTCTATACTTACGGACTTTCCATTTGGAGAAGTTTGGAAGAGATCATACATAATCTCTTCCACACTTTCATCAAACTTGTAGTAACATGAATTTTGGTTTAAAATAGTCAAAAGCGCTGTTGGCGGTGGGGCGTTTACGATGGCACTACTGATTATTTGCACCATAAAATATGGATCTGTTTCTTCTCTATCGTATAAATGTGTAGAATATAACTTGCCTGCTCCGCAACAATGAACATCACCGCCCAGAAACGATACTCGAATCGACTTCTCTTTAGCGTATGCTTGCAGTTTTTTGATAAAGCTTCTTCGTTCCTCTACATGGTTTGTGGCAGTCCAGTCTGTATAGTATATAAATTTCGAGAAGCATATGTCTTTTTTTTTTTGAGAATCAACTTACGGTCGTTCATATCGTCCAACAATTCAGGGTCTCCATTCCATTCGTTCAACTGTGAGGCAATAAGGTCGCCCAAGGCACCCGTTCTACCTACTAATGTAGCTAAATTGAATTTTGCTGCAATGTCCATAGCCTTTTCAAATAATGTCAAGCGAGGATAGATTAACGGCACTCCTGTTAGCACCAACAGGTGCTTTACTGTGATAGGTAATCGTTGATACATTTCACAAAATATTCTTATGTAAGATTCTTCTGAACACACTTGGTACTTTGTTCGTTCGCCGCGCGCATCTAATAAAAGAAGCCCGATATCTGGACCAAGCGTAGTAATGATATGATTGCAATCAGCAAGTTTTCCTCGAATCATGCCATCTTTTTCTGCACGATCAAGGTTTGTATGCTGTTGAAATAAGTAATAAAATCGTGATGCATTAGCAAACAAAACTAAATCACAGGTTATTTAAAATACATATGTATATATTAGAGAATTTGAACATTTGTCGCAATGTAGATTTTAAGATTTTACCTTGAAAGCAGTCAGCTGATTGCATGTCAGCAGGATAAGATCCAAATCCATCAATGATATCCTATGAATACAATGAGTTGTTGTGACGCGCTGGCATTTTTAGGTGTGTGACAAGTTACATGATCATCCCACATGTTTAATGAAGGAATGGTAGCAAAAGCCTGCGCTTGTACAGGGCTTTGTTTGAAACTGTCATAGCTTGTTAGTATTCTGCATGGTCCGTGCGGGATTTTAGCAAGTCCTACCCAAAGTTCTTGATATAGTTCCAAAAGTAAAAGGATTCAAAACCATCCTTCATGGCTTGTGGTAGTTGCATGGCTAGTCTCTTTGCTGGGTCTCTTTGAGCCACCCAAGGTTTCATGAAATCATCTTTAATCAATCTGTCTTGATATAACTGGTCTCCTCCACCCAGCAGAACATGTATTGGCAACTGACGATGTCTGTCCAAAACATCTTGCCAAAGAGGTGCTTCCCCTTCTCCATATTTTGTTTTGGTCGTTTCAGAAACATCAGAGAAGCCATTGCATGAATAGAACATGAATCGCATCGAGTTTTGAATGGCAGGAATGTGAAACTGGAAGTGCTCCGAGAAGCAATTACTGGTATAAGTCACTGTTTGCGACTCGTTTGACATTGGTAGTAACAGCTCATAACGCCAAAAGTAATATTGATCCCGAAAGGCATCAATGGCTTGTGCTTTAGCAGGTTGGATACTATTCTTTGTTAATGATTCGTTGGATTGAAGTACTAGTGTAAGCGACGGCGGTTGTTTGGAATTAGTAACAATTAGACAAGAGCCACGCCAAAGCCTTTGGTGATAATCTATCTCTATATATCGCAATAGTGGCCCACATACGACTTGCATAAGCCTGTCATTGAGCGGTGCATTCTCTATATTAGTACGGTTTTGTATACTAAACATTTTTATGAAACAAAGCTGAAATCAAGAACTGTCTATCTTTTATAAGTCATAATAAGACTCCATAAGACCAACCAACAAGTCACGGTAGTCATCATTCGGCCCTGACATGTATAAATGTTAGGATGATTGACACACTTGACCAACACGTTTTTGCTCCCTCGATACCCTTTTATCTCAAAGTCGTAAATTTAGATGTATAACAAAAGATAGCAACGGTTTCTTTTATTTAAGGTAAATCAGTGTGGTGGCTAATTTATTGAGCAGCTTCGAAAGCAGCCTTGGCTTCCTTGATCTTGTTGAGACGTTGCTTCTTGTTAAGGGCAACGGGTCTACGGTAAGGCTTAGCAGGCTTACCCTTCTTCTCAACGAGCTTAGCAGCAGGGTTCTCACGAATAGCTTCATGAGCTTCAGCATACATATCCTCGACCTTGTCGGAGGTGATACCGGCCTTGATGAAGGTAGAGAATTGCTTCTTGTAACGTTCCTCATCTTCTTCTTCGAGGTATTCCATGTATTCAGCAACGTGAATACCGTAGATGTAGTTACGGAGGAGTTCATCATCGTTGGTCTTGGTTTCAATATCGAAACCAGGGAAACGGTTACCGTTGTGGGGGATGAAGATACCACCATCGGAAGCACCCTTCATGGCACCGAAAACACGAGCACCAGTGGAGGTACGAGCGAGACCGACATCGAGGAAAGCCTTGAAAGGACGGGGAGCATCCTCAGTGGCTTCGATCAATTGAACGGTACCATCGGGTTCAGTGAAACCTTCGTACTTGTCAGCAAGACCGAGCTTGGCAAGAGTACGACGAGCAAGGAGGAGACCAGTAGCGTAGGCAGAGGCCCAGTTGGTCAAACCACCCTTAACACCATAACGAGGAAGTTCATGAGCATAGGCAGCAGAGAAGACGAAATCACCTTGGAGCTTAGCGTAGATGATTTGACAGACGATGTCCTTGTTGGTGAAACGAACAACCAATCTGTACTTGGGAGAGTTGTACTTGTTCTTGGCTTGAACGACGAGTCTCTTACGAGCATAGTAGTCGGTCTTACCCTCTATCATTCAGCAAATAGTTAGTCATCTGAAAAAAAAGACTATAATGCAAGCATATGGAAATCAAATAGGCTTGTCAACTCGAATAGAAACCATCGTTTGGTGAAGAGAGTTTCGCTTTCCGAGTATGACAATACCGATTTCAATGTCAACTAATGCAGCATTTTCGAAATTACTCTACCTCTTCTTCTACGGTACTTGACTTGGTAACGCTTGAAGTAAGCCTTGTTCTTTTGTTGCTTGACGAAAGGCTATATATAATGAATGCAAAAGGTACAAATTGTTAAAATCGATTCGCTATTTGAAATTGCCATTCCAAAGCCCTCTATTACTTCGAAGCGAGTGAATCGTATCTATCCTTGATAGTAAAGCAATCCATCCATCCATCCATCCGTGTCACTGGAAGATCTGCTTGGGCTGATGCGACTGTGGCTCATCGATAGGCTTTAGAGGGCTTATGGCTGGTCTACTACCACGTACCATTGTTCGACGTTGCTATGTAAAGGAAGGATCTCATAGATGTAGAATTTCTCTTGGGTTATAGCGATTCGAGTAAACTCCGATAAAAAAAGCTCGCACTTTTAAACTTGCGTGAGGCTTTCCTTATCTAAGCATCCTGGCATTGTAGAGAATTGAATGCATCAGCTAGAAACCATGTTCCCAGGAAAACTCAATAGTATCTCTCTGCTGTATTTTAAAAGAATTTACAATCAAGTTTATACTTTTTATATGTAGCAGCCATTCCTTCCAAAAGCCGAGCTAGGATGACTTGCCTAAACTTAAACTTACATTTGTATGACTTTTGTGTTTTAATTTGAACCGTGCGGCCAAATGATGTATTTGGATGATGCAGCAACTCAATCTGAGCATGACGAACTAACCAAATGAAACTTTTTATCAAGATCAGTCGAGATTGCTTGTGTTGACCAGTACACAGACTGAAAAATTACCAAACCAAAAATAGTTTCCTTTTTTTTTTTTCGTCTCAAATCAGAGTTTGGTTCATGATAGGTTTATATTTGTTTAATTAAATGCGCATAGAATAAAGTTCTCTTTCGAATGATTTATGCGTTTTTTTTTTGTAAAGGAAAACTTATTTTAGAAGTTGAAACTATACTTTATTTGAGGAGTTGGGCAGCACTTGAAAGTATTCGAGTCTACAAATGCACTGTTAACTACGGATATTTGCTTCAATTTGATAAATTGATCAAAATCGCACTACAGGCTTCACATATAATACACTATAGAGGCAATACATCATGCCTTACTGCTCAAGTAGCATTCATAGTATGATTAGGGCTAAAGTTCACTGTATCTAGCAACAGTATGCGCCAAAGTCATAGTCAAGCCTATGGTTCACAAAAGCAAGCAATGTGTGCTAGAGTAAACACTTAATTTAACAGGCGTAACACAAGATGGTATTGTTATGACAGCCCCTTAGCGTTGTTAGGGCGTTCATGATGATTTTATTTTATATAGCTATTATAGCGGTCCTAAAGTCTTTTTTGTAATATACAATCGCACTTCCCGACGAGTTGTACTGAAAGGTAGAATCCCGATCTTAAGGTTTGTCCTACGCGTATAATTTTTTAGATTATGCAAAGGAATTCTAATATTTACGTGTATATAGACCAAGTATTCTTCCTATATAATATGTACTATACAATGAAAAACAAAGCACTCTAGTTTCCATTGCTTCTTAAAAAGCCACTCGGCAATTGTTCCATATGTATCTTTATTGAGGGCTAATATGGTGTAACAAGCTGTGTTTTATCGGGATACACGCGTCTTGTAGGTTGGTATACCGCCTAAAAGGAACTAGGATCCACATTGATATCTCTCATTTATTCAACACAACGCGTGTATCTTTGCAATAAAATAGACGCTAAAAATGGGATTTTAATGCAAGTAACACGATAATTAATGATAATCGGATGTTTGCCCTTAATGGGTATTTCAAAAGAATGAGATCAAATGGTTATTTGAGAAAGGGTTTTTCTTGAATACAATCCTACGAGAGACAAACAAGCAAATATTGAAATACGATATTATATAATACAGTGTTTATATCAACAAGACATACATAATCTCATGTTTAGCAAAGAGAACTAATGCGACTTGCTTTATCAAGGTTTTCGATCAAAACAGTAGACACGCGCCTTGAAACAGTTTCAAGCACCGAGTACCCGATAGCAGTTGACAGTCTCACACACAGTAGGTTGCATTAGACATTCAAAAACAGCATTTTTGCCCGAGAAACAGTCCATCTTTTTTCTTTTGAACTCTTTATTACAATGACTCATGAAAGCAAACTTCGTAATGAGGTGGAAGCAGACGATTCAGAAAGCCAAAAATTAATATCAGAACATCAACCACAGTATGGTGCAACAAGGAAGCACTCGACAGCTTCTTCTGACGTTACAGTACCGGTCTTTGAGGATTCTGACGAAAGTAGTGAAGAAATAATCTCTTCAGTTAACCTAGCCAACCGCAAAAAGAAAAGGCTTCAAAAACATCATCGACCCCATCGACCAAAGTTAGTGACTACACTTTCTCATATTGTAAGAAGCGCAAGACAGTCTGAGGATGAGGACGATCTAAACGATGTGATTGATATGCCTTCAAACGATTTGATTATACCTGAACTAGATCCTAAGTAATAGCCTGATACCTATTGTGCTAGAACCATAACTCATATTATATGTATATATGTAGTGCGGATGAAGTGAGAGAATATGTACCTACTGCAATGAATTCAAGCGATAGTTGGTCTTCAAGAAAGCACAAAGTCAACTTGAGTAATATACGAGAAAAGTATCGTGATGCGCGTATCCGGGATAGGTTTGTCCTTTTTTTTTTTCTTCTTTGTAAGCCTTTCTGTTTATTAAGAGCGATAATAGAAATGGTAATTTACCATTGACTGGACTTGATCAAGTAAAGAACGTATTCAAATACAATGCATATGTATCAGAAGCGAAGCGAATACTATTTGCCAATAGAAGCATCATCCTATTCGTAAGTCATTTGAGTCAACTTGAAACCTTTTACTAAATCCACTCTAAGGTGTATGTGGATTTGATAGTAGATATACTGTTGTGTTTGGCCTATTTGGTGGAAATGAAACAAGAGTCTGATATCCATGCATCTCCTCCATGGATGTATAAATGGAGATCATACGACCTATGGTAAGTTGAGAGAGATAACACTTGATCATCACTCTCACTATTTTCCTAGGTTCTTTTGTACCTTATTGAGCATATGGAACCTGTGTTCTTTTATAATGCGTAAGTAGACCACTCTATTCAATCAGCTAAACTAATTCAACACCAGGCATGTTCTTAACGGGAAGGCCATTTTCTGTCTTGTTTAGCTTTAGATCTCTGATTGAGATATTCACAACGTATCCATTCATTATATCCATCTTTATCGAAAATGGCCAGTATCTCTATGGCAAGTTAATCAAATACCATACATTAATACATAACCTAACATGTTAAAATAGTACCTTACTTTCTTCGAAGCTGGGTATTACTATTACGAATGAAAAGTGTATTAAAGATCAAGACAAATTTGCTTATGACAGGTGCAACAATACACAAAACATCAGACCACAAAAACTAATGATAATGATAGATAAACCTGTCGATCCGTTAAAGTCAAAATTAATGTACTTGGTAGGTACTCTAGTTGCTTTATTGTATAATGGCATGTCTGCGTTTCAATATTGTGAAGTGACGTTTGGCAATATCAATTATTCCATCCTGGATTCGTTATATGTAGTAATGGTAACTCTTTCAACTGTGGGCTATGGCGGTAAGTGCAATGTTCTGTAGTTTGAGCATTGGCTGACAGTTTTGTTAGACATTACACCTCATACAGAAGGTAGCAGAGTAGTGATGATGCTGTTGATTGTCATTTCATTGGCTGTATTACCAAGCCTGCTTGCAGATGCCTTGAATACACTTCGCAAAAGAAACGGTACTGTATAAGCTTGAAAAATCTTGATGTGATTACTCATGTACAGATTAGACTGGGGAGGATATGTATCAGAAACATCGAAGCCATTTATTCTATTAGTTGGATCCTTCAGACCTGAACAAGTAACCGATATTCTAGATGGCTTTTTAAATACTGTAAGAGATGCAATCTGTTTTAATATAAGCAAAAAAGTTAATCTTTTATGATAGGAAAACACGGAACCTCACTTGAGTGTTGTTTTTTTGGATATCAATAGACCCAATGAAGAGCTCAAGTTTTTAGAAAGAAACTCAATGTGGGGTCATCGTATTCAGTTTATTCATGGCTCTGTATTGGTAATTATTATTTGGCAGCAAAAATATCAGTTGGTATATTAATGTCTTTTTTATTGCAATAGGATGAAAACACGTTGAAGCGGGTGGTAAGTCAACATCAGTCGTACCTATGTACATTACTCATTCTGTTATAGCAAGCTAGATCAGCAACTGCTATATTTACATTGTCTGGTAAACTATTGGTAGATTGAATGGGTCAAGTACTAATACAATTTCACAGACCAGCATGCTATGGATCCTAATAAAGAAGATGAAAGAAATACGGTTCGATTATGGTCTCTTCACTGTCATACTGTTAGCTATAACGTAAACATTTATACCTATAACTTATCCCCTTCTACTGCCATTTATCAAAAGATGGCTAAAGAAATCATTTGTGTGCGTGAATTCAAGCAGTATTTACTAGCAATGAATTGCCGCTGTCGCGGTGCTTCTACTCTACTTACTAATCTATTACATCAAAGAAGACCGATGGATCGTTATCATGAGTCTTGGCAAGCTCAGTATGGTAATAATGATATTGTCTATTATTATCGAATGTCATATTAACTGGTGCAACAGATGATGGCTCGTGTAATGAGATTTATATGGATAGACCACCTTCTGCATTGGTCAATTTAACATTCAAAGAGGCTGCATGGGTAATTGTTTCTTGGAATATCTTGTATTTAACATTGCTTAACTTTTAGAACTATACAGGTCGTCTATTCTGAATGTCAAGTCATCTTATTTGGGGTTAAAACATGTTTAGTTAACTGCGAACATCGAGAAATCTTGCTGAACCCTGAAAATAACTATTTAATCAAAGCAGATGATCTTTGCGTCTATATGTGCGAGAGCCCCAGGGAAATTGAGGATGTCAATAGTCTGGTAAGTACCTATCTACATTCACTGTGGTCATAGGCTTAACATACACGGTTAGCAATATGATTATGTCAAGGAAAAGATTGAAAGAATGAAAGCAAGACGTCAAGAAGCAGCAGATCAAAAGTTTTCCAAAACTTGTCCCCAAGCATCTCGTTCATCTTCACTAAGAAATGAGCTATTACATTCTCTTCGAAACAATCAAAAGCTGCAACAGGCAATTGAATCTGCACCTGTATCACCCAGTTATCACGTTCCAAATCACAATAGTAACCAAGTAGCCCAACTCGAACTCCCTCCGGCTCAATTGAACAATACCGCGCTTTACTCTCCACCTTCTCGGCCACCATCGCCAACGCCGCATCACGATCCAACGCTTTATCATTCCATTTCCAATGAATCTACTAGATCCCATCATTCCTATCAACATCTTATTCAACCTCCACCACGTCAACAGTTTGAGCTATCCAAACTGCCTACACCGCGCTTAGCATTGTTAACGGGCAGTCGCAAACTAATCAGTCGTTTAGGACAGCTTCCATCACCCGATTCCCTAGACAATGATTTTGAAGCGACACCAGTTTGTTACTTGCTCAAATCCCCTGCTACTTTACGAGAGCTGACATTGACCTCTGCAGAAGGTATGACTGGGCATATTCTGGTTTGCATGCACCATAAGGTGTCCAATATATTCAAATTCATTTTCAATCTTCGGTAAGGATAATTTAAAGGTTCTTTTTATGCAGTTACTGATATTTTTACGTACAGATCCCCACAATTGAGACCGAATGAGCTACAAGATATTGTTTTTCTGTGTACTTCATTACCAAGCGCAAAGACATTTGAATTGATAAGCCGTTTTCCAAAAATGTATTTTATGGTGGTAAGTAACAATGCCGCTTATTCCAAGCGAGTTACTCTAACTCAATACGCACTTTAATAGGGTGATTGTCAGCATCCAGAGGACCTGATCAAAGCTGGAGTCAAAAGAGCTAAACAAGTGGTAGTTATGAGGTACTAACAATATTGTATTGTATTAATGAAGCCACTAATGCTCTTACACCTTTGTAGTGAAAGAGAATGTTTAGACCAATATCAAAGAAGCTCAGATAGCCCAGCAGTGTAAGTTACATGTGAAATAATACAAGATCTATAAACCAACATCATTTTTTATATCCTAGTATGACGAGTCACCTATTGGATTTATTACTGCAAGATAAGCCGCACGATGCTTCTCGCATTGTCAATCTTGGTAAGTTTTGAATCACCAAGGGAAATTGAGTTCCAGTATCTCATTTAGCTGTGCGCTTAGTGGAAAAATCCAATATTCGTTTTATGCATCTTTTACAAGGAAAAGACGTTGCGGAAGAAGTAGATCTTTTCTATACACCAGCTTATGCGGCTGGTAATGTCGTTGTCGATAGTTTGCTCAGTAACGTCCTGTTGAGTCAAACTTATTACAAGCCTGATATTGTTTCAGTGATTAAAGCACTGTGTGGCATGCCAGGTCCTTTGTATGATAAGGACACTGCGCATATCTTGATGTGCGGCTCCAAATTTAAACCGCATTTACTTCAATCCTCACGTCATTTGACTCTTGTCGTGATGCCGCCATGCTTTATAGACAAAAGTTTTGCATTTCTGTTTGAAAGCCTTGTCATGGACCATGAGGTATTGCCTTTGGGTATTTTACGGGCACCAGATGAAAATATGGGAAATGAACTATCGTTTGTGTACACAAACCCAGTTTCATCCTTGATTATGAAACGGACAGACAAAATCTATTTGTTAGCTTCTCCTGGATGGAGCTATTATTCATAAATGTAAATATAAATCATATCACCTCGAGTATGTAGAACGAAATAAAGACACTTTTATTAGAATGAAAACCTTTATATACAATACACTAGATACAAATAACTTACGCTTTATTTGATCCCTGCCAAGTTAAAATACAACTTGCAAATCCATTCAGATATCACTGGCTGAGAAAAGAGATTGCATCTCGATGGAGATCTAGATAAACAGGTAGCTTAAGGAATGATAGATGGTATATAATTATGTACAAAATAAAAAGGATAAGCTTAAGGCGGCTGTCAGGTTTTCTTATGCTTCTTTCGTTCAAGGAATCGATCTCTGTATGTCATTTTTACAGGCTGATCTTGTTCAGAACGCACGAAGGCTTTTAGTGGTGACGCGACCGGTGTCTATATTTTGATTTATGAGTTGAAGCATTGTAATAAATGATAACGTCGAAACTAACTTTAGACTCTTTACTTGTATTGAATTTTGGAGGCAGTAAAGGCAAGCTCATTAAAGTATCTTGCCAGCGTTTCTAGATTTCAAAAAAAAAAAAACATGGTTTAGTTTAGATCCTGTTTAATCAGTACGATCATACCTGTGCCAGCACTTTTGTTTCCTGTTCTTTCTTTTTTGCTTTTGCTTTAGCTATTTCAATCAATTTGAACTTGTGTTCTCTTTCTTCCCATTGCGCTTTCTCCTTTTCATATGTTTGTTTTGCTGCCATTGCTTCTTGAATCGATCCGGGCATGTCAATCGTCTCGTCTAGCGGCGGCTTATTCTTTTCAGCAAGTATCTGTCGTTTCATCCGTCGTTTTTCGATCTTCTTTTTTTTTCGAAACTGCCAACGAGGTTGTTTTTCGGCATGGTCTTTCTGTATTGGGGTTAACATCAAAGAGAGAGTATTGTCTAGAAGTAAAAAAATATAAAAAATATAAAAAAAAAAAAAAAAAAAAAAAAAAAAAAAACGACAAGCGCAGTTTATATACATAATGCTTCAGCTGGCATGGAAAGCTGAGCAGAAACATTGGGCATCAATCACTCTTTACTCTCTAGGATGAAAAGGAAACATGTTCAATTACCAAAACTCACTGCTCCTGGTAATGGATTTAGCAGCCAAGTTCCATATGAATTACATACTGCATGCGATAATAAACTCGGATCGATTAAGAGATTTAGTTTCTACGAAGAGTATGTAATTACTGTCATTCCTTTGTAACTTGATACACGCTTTGCAATCTAGTCAAATAATGGTCCTTGTAAAAGCAACACTTTGTTTTGGCCATCAAATGTGACATTAAGACGAAATCAGTTGAGAAATGTAGCCAAAAAATGATCTAATTATTAAAAAAACTCCCAATGGATGACACACCGAGGCCGAATTTTTCAAGTTTTTTTCTTTTCTTTTGTGGAGCTCAAAGCCAACATATGTAAGACGTAGCCTATCAATAATGTAGAACAAGTACACGAGAGCATGCAAAGATATGTATATTGCGAATATGTATTTCTACTAGTGGCGGTTGGGCCGCCATTCTATGGTAAAGTGAAAAGATTAAAGAGCCGCGGCATTAATTATCCTCGAGCAGTCAAAGCAGCCACCTGAAACATCTCTTTCTTTATTGTATCCATGACATGTCCAACTTGAGTAGCTCGGACGAAGAATTTTATGATGCTATTGAAAGAGTAGTATCGCCAAAAAGCATATCAAACAGAAATGGTAGTATGTTAATTGACTAAACCGAGAGATATATACATATATTAAATATTTATTATTTACTTCCATAGTTGAGCCGTCATTTTCCCGAGATCATTTACCATTACCGAGTTCTAATGTCAAGAGTAATCAACAAACCATATTATTAAAAAATATGTCAAGCCCCTTGGAGGTGTCAGCTGTCAAATCTAAAGGACATAGGAAAACCAATAGCACCAGTTATGAAGAATATGCATATGGAAATAAGCATTATGAGTCTTTTGGCCCTCCTTCACCTTCAACGTAAGCTGAAACGCGTGAAATATATCAAAATATCTAACAAGGGTATAGTCACAAGCACCACTCCAGATATAGCTGGTCAGAAGCAAGTATGACAGCTGTATACAACTGTCAACAGCAGCAGCATCAAAGAGACAGCCATGATTCATGTAGACCGAATTCACTTTTGATTGGATTTCATGATCATCCACCCAACCATCAGACACCACCGCATGGGAAACCATATATCAAAGTAAAGTACTATCTCTAGGGGACGATGATTAAACAATAACAAACGAGTATAGGTCAGAACCAAGATCAAAACAAACAAAAGGTTTAACCGCCTCGTGCTCGCTCAAACGTTGGCAGTGGATACTGCTGAAGTTTATGCAACTGCTGATATCGATCCAATAACAAGAATAGAAGGTGAAGATGTAGATGGTCCTAAACGACCAGTAGGCGCTATATGGACAAGTCGGTTTAGTAAAGATGGCAAATACATGGCGACAGGCGGTCAAAACTGCGTGATCAATATCTGGAAGGTTTTGAGAGATCTGGATAGAGGCCAAGATAATATGGATGTATATGATATGTTACCCCATGAGCCTTCTATTAAAGTGTTTCATGATGCTCCGGTCAGAACCTACAGAGGGCATACAGCTGACATTTTGGATATCAGTTGGTCAAAGGCAAGTGAACGTAGCCTTCAATAGCATTACAATTACTCATCCTGTACATAGAATAACTTTATAGTATCAAGTTCAATGGATAATACTGTAAGGTACGCTATAAAACGCTTGGCTTTCGAAGACATCTTAATCTATCAATTAGACTATGGCATGTTTCTCAAAAGGTGTGTCTATGTGTATTCCGACATTTGGATGTAGTTACCAGTGTCAAGTTCCACCCAAAGGTAACCGTTATTCAAGCGAAAAGAAAAGGGAGATAGATGTACTGATATTGAAAAAAGGATGATCGCTTCTTTTTGTCTGGGTCTTTTGATGGCAAAGTCAGGTTGTGGAGTATACCAGAAAAACGTGTGGCTTTTTGGAATGAAATACCCGCAGGAAATGTGGTTACAGCTGTAGGATTCACGTTGGATGGACGTACAGCTTGCGTTGGCGCCAACACAGGAGATGTATTCTTTTTCGA
The DNA here is from genome assembly GCA_026027325.1 of Actinomucor elegans. Classification (NCBI taxonomy): domain Eukaryota; kingdom Fungi; phylum Mucoromycota; class Mucoromycetes; order Mucorales; family Mucoraceae; genus Actinomucor; species Actinomucor elegans. The sequence goes on along the minus strand of JAMSLZ010000012.1, from coordinate 202,962 downwards.
AACACAAGGATTAAAATACAATACTCAAATATTGGTCAAGAATCACGGTAGCAAGCGCGGCAAAAAAGTCACTGGTATTGAGCCTATGCCTGGAATGCCTTTGGGAGAAGAACGCATTTTGGTAACTACCAATGATTCAAGAATATGGATTATCAATATGAAAGATAAAAGCTTTGTGCACAAATACAAAGGCATCGATAATCCAGTAATGCAAATCAAAGCTTCATTCAGTGATGATGGTCGATACATCATTTGTGGATCTGAGGATGGTTGCATTTATTTGTGGTGTACTGACCAGGTAAGCTATTCCCCCTTTCAACGCTTGCAGGATAGTCGTATCAAAGCTGCCGTGGCGCTGGGCCATTTGGGTGATCAAATGCTACAGACAGTGATTTCTGATGATCGCCACAAAAGTGTTTCGGGTTGGTTGAAACGAGGCGAAAAACGTGTGATTGATAAACTAAGAAGTCGAAATGAGCACTTTGTAGCTCATCAGCACGTAGTTACTTCAGCTATTTTTGCTCCAACCAAGACAAGACAAATATTAGCCAGAGCTGGTGGAGACTGTATTTTCGATTCCACACCTGTATATACCCATCGAAACAGCGCATGCTATGAAGATAACTTGCAGGATTATGAAGGCGCTGTTTCAGAGAAAAGAACGAATGCAGCTTCACTGAATCAAAGTCAAGATACCCATCAACCACAGATATCTTGGCTAAATGAATTTTCAGAGGCAACTCCGGAAGAAAGGGATCGCTTTGATTATCCTGACAGTCAAATCATTGTCTCTGCTGATTTACATGGCTCTATCAAAGTATGGCGTATGGACTCAGGATTCTATCATCATGAAGTAGATTTAGCTCAAGAAGAAAGCAATACTGATGATGCCTATGCAACATTTTATTCTTCTGCATCCGTGCCTAGTAGTGGAGAAAGCAGTGCTACAACAGAGTATTCCGCGAAAAGTGATAAAACGAATAGTAAAAAAAGCACCTTTTCAGCATTATTTTCCAAGTTTAAATAACTTTGTACTGTATATCAAATACTCATGTATATTATCTCAATCACAGTTGAATAAAGCAAGTCTTTAGGTACACTTATGATAGGTCAATCGAATGAGGGTATTATATTATCACAGCGTTTTTCGATCGTTATTGTGCGCATAACATAGCAATCAAAGCGCCTCCAATACTGCCACCGTCCTTGGCAATTTCCATTCTAATCTTGTCGGATATCTCGGAACCAAACCAATCGCGGAGGGAGCGATGCACTCGTTCAGCCATGTAAGGATAGAATTCGTAAGTTGAACCATTAATGCCAATAACAATATCACGGTAATCTTGTTTCTTATCCAAGCCTTGTTGTTCAATCATAGCAGCAATAGCGGCAGCTGTTAAAGCAGCACTTCGGGTAGCCACCACTCTGCAGATGCGCGTCAAAATAGAAATATCTCGGTAGGTTGGAGCTTGTACTGTCTGGAATTTACTAAGCACTCGGAAACTTTCTTGCTTGTTTGAAGTATTATCACTATAGGGAATTGTTCAGTACGATAGACCTGCGCATCACATGCCTTACTACCTTTCTAAAGCACTCATATACATGGTAGGGAATGAATAAGGCTCTTCAAAGCCTTCGGGAATGATGCCTTCAAATAACAGACCAGCTTTGATAAAATCTAATGCGATCAATCTTGCTAGCTCACCCATATAAGCACCTGACATCATCTTTTCGTACAATTGGAATTTGGGTTGGTTATGGCCTGCATCCAAAGTAATATCATACGAAGTTAGAGGAAGATAAGACTCGCTGCCAAATATATCAATTTCAGTATTCAATAGCATTTCGGTATCTTCATCTTGACTCTGATAGTATTCGGGCTCAAGCTTAGCCTTCATGGAAGAAATCTTTTCGGGGTATGACGCATTTACACCTGTAGCAAAGATGAAACCGATCCGGGCTCTAGGATTGGAGTAAGCATGAGCAACCAGAGTACCTACAGCGTCATTCAAAATGGCACTCACTTTGACGTTTAAGCCCTAGATTTGGAATTAATTTGGTATGGACAATATATCCCTTTGTAAAAAATACCTTTCTTTTAAAAGCGTCGTGCAACATGTCTGACAAATCTCGGCCTTCTGTATTGGCCAGAGTGAAGCCTTTGCCCATTCTCAAAATTTTACCTTGGTTGACAGCGATTTGACTATGATATTCAAGGTTTAGCTTGTAATAAACTCATATAATTAGAAAAAAAAACTTACTGGACAGGAAAACTCCAGCATATACCCAATGCCAATGCTTCTTTTCCAGAGAGTTGTTCAGCAGTGAACAAATGTTTGGCCTTGATATGTACCAATTCATTCATAGTATCCGCAATCCAGTCAAAAAAGACAGATCCTTCACCTGTTTTGAGTTCTTTTGTAGCTACGCGCTTCAATTCCAATACTTGTACTTCACCATGGCCCTTGAGTTCGACGGCTGAAATACGCAAGTTGGTACCACCCATATCCAAAGATAAAAAGGTGCCTGTTTCATTCCCAGTGGGTAGTTTTGTGACAAATGAAGGAATCATGGTAGCTAGCTCAGTGGATGGTGTGGTTAGACCAAGGTTGAGTTCGTTAACAAAGCCCTTGACAATGGGTTCCAGTTTAATTTTGTTTAGAACAAATTGTTGATCCAAGTCATTGAATAAAGAATCGATAGAGCTAATAATGGTCATGATGTTACAAAGAGAAGGAAAATGTTATATCAAAATATGCTGTCTTTTATACTCTCCATCTTTGTTTTTTTTTTTTTTTTTTTTTTGCATCTGCCCTTATCACGAGATGACTTGCACTATTTGGTAATTAACGGGTTTTCGGTCACAGTCCATTGGACCCTGAACGTTTTCGATACCCTTTGTGCAAGTCTGGTTTATGCAGTACTTGGAGTGTATTAATAGCCATTTTATCAAACGTGGGCCAATCTCTTTTTCCAGTCAACTACTCGTTCTTTTTATTTACTATTTGGCACCTAAACCATCGCTAGAAATTCTGTAGCATATCTAGTCATATGTGTTAAAAGTATTATATTCTCTTGCACTCACTCTCTCATTACGCAACTAGAGCTCGTCCAAGGATACACAAGCTATAGTAATCAATTTATGTAATGCAATGATTGATGTGAAAATACAAATCGTTGAACCCTTTTTTCACTTTTACATAATACTACAGGGTCTTATTGCCCAACAGTTGGTGTCACAATCCGGGAGCAGCTGATTTATAAAACGTGTTCTATAGCTTATTTTACAGTATGTAGGTCACAAAAAGAACAACAAGACCATATGCACGAAAAAAATCGTTTTTTTTTCTCGCCAGGTAGTAGGACATAATTGTGATCTATCCATACCACCGTGTTCAATAACAAATAAATCAAACGTGAGTACCGGCCGCGATCACTACAACCATAGCTTACAAGCCATAACGGAAAATAGTCCAACGTCGTATGTTAGATTGCACAGGGTAATACATATATCGTACCACGCACGATATATTCCGCGATAATAAAATTATAAACAAACATCTACGGGTATTATATATTCTTCGGCTATAGACGATGATATAAAAAAAGGCAGATCATTCATCAAGATAAATCATCATCCAATCGTCGCATAATTGAACAAGTAAATATTGCAGAAAGTACTGCAATGATACTTTTGTCATGCGTTGGCTCAATATCATTGGTACGGAAGTTCTGTATCGCGCATTATTTGTATAAACCTCTCAACGCAGGATAGTTCATTGCTAAATATAAGCAAATACAATCTATTGATTTTACTGCTGTTTTAGAATGGTTTTAATTAGGTTTAGTCGTTTATTTTGAACATGGCGCATATTGACAGATGCGCCCTTTGACTGACGAGATGGATTGCGTGATCTATCTTTTAAAAGAAAATGCATTCTATTGCAACCCGTCATTAACGTGTAATATATTGGTTGTATCAGAGGGTTTTAGAGGTTCAGTATTTTATTCTGAACGCTGAATAGTCATCAGCTGCTATATGAAACAGGAATCGGCCGAGAGATCTGGATCCGTTGAAAATCGGAGAATTTCCGAAAATCATAAACGTATCCCCCTTTAGATTAAGCTACTACATCTGTTGAAACTGTTATCCAAATGAACTACCACGAGTGTATTTTATTTCAAGGGCTGGCTCCAAGATGAATTCCAATGAAACTAGTTTTAATCAATAAATCTCTTGACCGATTTTGGCTCAATGTCGCTGCATTTATTAAAGCTTTTATTAGATTGGGACGCAGCCAATATGACAAACTGAACAGCCATAATGGTACCTTATTTTTCGAATTTAATCTTGCAAAGAAGTTTTGTTACACGATAAAATACCTCCATACTAAAAAGAAAGAAAGAATAACGCCTTTCAGTATATCCAAGTTTTGCGGTTGTAATTGCTGCTTTGACTGTAGATGTCTGTGAATGCCTTAACCAATCGAAACTCTCAAATCAGGCACATCATAAAAAGCCCTTTTTTTTTAGCGTAATTTCGGTATTTATAAACAGACGTCCTAGATGTATCCCCAAGATTGATTTCAAGTTCTGAAATTATGTCGACTTCTTTCATAGAAGTAAACTGTATGCAATGATCTCTTTTGGTTGGGTGATATTGTATCAGTAAAGCTGATTGATGCATTTGCATTATGTAGGGCTTTTTTAGATCCATCTTCAAAAGAAACCATTGCATATAGTTTACTTCTATGGAAAAAGTGAAAGAGAGATGAATTCATTTACTGTATACAGATTTTCGTATCAAGCCAAGTTATTTTGACTGTATTTCCAAACTATTACAGGCGCAATCCTCAATGGCAAATTCCGCTCGATGGTTATTACATATTTGTGAAACCTAATGCAGATATGCACCCATTGGTATAAATGCTGTAACGGATGAAGATTCTGTAACTTCACCGAGATGTTATTATAATAGTCTATCATGTTTTCTAACAGCAAATCCTGTTGAAATAAATAAATAAAAAGTTGTTATTGGACCGCCTGCAATGAACAACCTATTATGAGCTATACAGCGATACTGTCGCCTGAAAAGGAAAAAGTATTAACTGGCCCTCCATTTGGCATGGGTCCTATACAAATATATTTTAAGAGTATCCTTCAAAGCAGCACTCAAATTAATTCTAATTATATTTCTCGAAATAATACTTCGTCCATCAAGTAACTGACTAACTTCTTCAGACACCCATGTATATATTCATACTTGAGAGCAGTGCTAGATGACTTGAACGGCGCTAGATTTGTACCTGTTACAGTTATAACGCTTTGTGGCACTTCTAATCAAGATGGATATACATCGTACCATCCTTCAATATTAAAAGTTGGCACATTCCTACTTCAACAAATTGTAATCAAGCTAGCTTCATTTTGACAACCAGATAAACTAGAGTAAGACTGCAATACTTGTTGGAAACAGTCTTCATAAAGCAAATGGGGAGGTTACCAGGGATATTGAACCAATTTTTTTTTTTTAGATTTATATCTTATATCTATCCGTCTAATCAATATTTAATCATTATTTTGAAAAAGTGTGCCAATTTATTTTCTAATTTTGGTTGAATTAGATTCGAACAATGAGCTAATTTCTTTCTGGAATATGCGCTGAAAATTGTAAGCCAAATAATTTTGCTTCAAACAACAATTAAAATTGAAGCGCAGTAGTTGCACTCTTTTTTACCGGCTTATCCGCGTTTATACGTCAAATAAACTAAGAGAGAAATCACATGACTACAAAAGTGGGCCAAGAAGTATAAAGGACCTCGTCATCGTGTTTATCCGTTTCTTTTTCTTTCACTGTTCATTGTCAGTAATACCCTTGTTTACATGTTTAAAAGTCATACCTCTTCCACAGGTAATAATGGTGACTATTATAATAGACTTGAACAACACGATGAAGAAGACGAAGCCAACTTTGGCGAGCTTCTACATCACCCCAATTCAGTCCTAGTTGCTAATCACCACGGTGAATGTAACGTCGTACCCCCATTATCGCAGTCATTACAGCTAAACACTTCACCTCATCATTCACCTCCTCACTCTCCTAGAGCCTCTTTTTCAGCAGCCACTCATGTTACGCGTCGATTCTTTCAAACAAAGCTACCTATTGTCTTTCGTAAAGATATGGGAAATACAGCTTCCTTTTCTTCTTTGCCAGCTGTCATTGTAGCCGACTTGCAAAATGGTCATATACCCGCTTATCACCGGGGCCAGGCAAATGAGGATACTGTGAAAAACGACCAAGGATGGATTATAGTGCATCGAAGAAGATTTCGAGGAAAACACGGTATTGGCGAAAGTAGACATCCAGCATCTTCGGCCGTGGCTGCTATTGCTGATGAAGAGATTGATCCGTCTGATCAAGTCACTTGTTCTGTGTTTGTAAAATGGCAGCCAAATGAAGTACAAGAGCAGTATACCATGACCATGTCGCCGTTATTTAATGAGCCAGATAGCAAAGAAGAAGAAGAAGAAAGGGTAAACACACTTTGTGTTCTATGCATATTCATTGCTAACAATTTATTAGCATTTCAGTGATCCTATACCTGTAACAGAGGACAAGTTTAATGAGATTGTTGAATCTGTAAGAATTGCAATAGAAAACAATATGCAACCTACACGTATCAGCCAAGGTTCCAGCGGATCTTATTTTTGCAGAAACAGCTCAGGGAAAATTGTTGGCGTCTTTAAGCCCAAGAATGAAGAACCTTATGGACAATTGAACCCCAAATGGACCAAATGGATCCATCGCCATCTTTTCCCATGCTTCTTTGGTCGTTCCTGTTTGATACCCAACTTGGGCTATTTATCGGAAGCTGCTGCATCTCTCATTGATCGAAAGCTAGGCACCATGATTGTACCTTATACAGACGTTATCCACATAGCTTCACCAAGCTTTCATTATGATTATCTTGATAGAAGAGCTCAACAGTTACCGCCCAAGATTGGTAGCTTTCAATGCTTTTTAACTAATTATAAAGATGCAACCGTATTTTTTCGAGATCACCCTTATCTATCATCATTGGAGTATTCAGATGCAAGTCTAAACAATAGCCGCAGATCAGTATGGGGCGGCTGTCTTGGAAACGGTGCAAACGATTTTGATGATATGGATGAAGATGTATATCATGCCCATGAAGAAGACGACAGTGATCATACTCATGTAGCCAATACCCCTACACCCACAACAACCGCATCTAATTCATACCAACCTATTCATGCTCATACTGTCAATATGCCTTCAATAGCACCTCAAGCAGGTCTAAAGCACAAGCATCAACAGCTAAAGAGCCAACAGCCAAAGGGCCAGCAACCACAGTTCAAATGGACTCGCAAGTTACAAAAACAATTTCGACGCGAGTTTGAGCAGCTGATCATCTTGGATTATCTTATTCGAAACACAGGTAAATTTTGTTATTGGTTGTTTGATAGCAATCTAACGGATGAACAATAGATCGTGGATTGGATAATTGGATGATCAAGTACTGTCCTCCTAGCAAACATACCACTCAATGTAACCATGATAAGCATAAATCTTCTACAGCAAGCTGTACAAGCAGTGCAAGTAGTTGTTCAAGCGCAGATCAACAATATACCAATAGTTCTAAAGGCCATATTCACGTAGCCGCTATCGACAATGGACTGGCTTTTCCTTACAAGCATCCTGACCAATGGCGCTCCTATCCTTATGGTTGGATGGCTATGCCTGATGCTTTAATCAACCGACCTTTTTCTGAGCCTACACGCAAGCAATTCTTGACTATTCTTTCTGATCCATTGTGGTGGCGAGATACTGTCCGCGACATGCGTCAACTGTTTGAACTTGACGATGATTTTGACGAACGTATGTTCCAGAAACAAATGGCTGTTCTCAAAGGCCAAGGCTTCAATATTGTACGTACACTTTCCAACCCATCCGCTGGACCTGTTGATCTGGTTGCCATGCAGCGCGTAGTGGTGCGTCAAGAAGAAATCCTGATTGAATATGATGAGCGTGTTCTGTCTAGTCGAGATCAGCGATTTGCAACACAAGCGATGGATATATCTGATGCATTGAAGAAGAAATCCACCAAACAAAGACCAAGAAAGCTGAGAACCCAAAGATCAACCTCATTTGATGTGCTTTCAACAACGAGTTCTCCATTTCATCATGAACTTGAAGAAGAAGAAGATGTTTCTTTAATGGCAGGCGATTATTTCCCTTCAACAAGCCAAACGCCTCCACAGAAAAGATGGCAAGATAAAATCAAACAATCCATGGACTTGCATCGTAAAGGCGGCTTATTTGGAAAGAAGAAGAAGAAGAGCAAAAACAAGAATAAATATCGTGCTTTTGACAGTGATGGCGATATTTCTAGTGGCGAAGACTCTGATTCTGATTCTGAAGCTGACCAGGATGAGCCAAAATTGAAGCGAGTTACAGTGGTTATGGAAACCATTGAAGTTGTAAAGAGTAGAACCTATTTTACTTGCTGCTAAGCATGTTATTTATTATTATTTATTGTTCAAATACAATTTGCTTTTCAAGTTCCTTTTGACGCTGCCATTCAACTAGTAATTCGTACTTTTGACGTTTAGATGCTTCAACAAATTGAAGCACTTCTAGCAGTCTATCTCGAGCTTTCTTCATATTAGGCTGTATTCAATATTTGGTTTTTAGTAACAGTTGCGCATAGTAGCATGTATACAGTACCTGAAAGATGTGAACACCATACATGGTACTAACAATTAACTCGTCTAAACCGTCGCGATTGAGATCAAGATGTGTTATACGATAAATAGGATATGCAAATTGCCTTTTCCACAAGACTGTATAGACTTGAGTGCCTGCCACTACAAATAGCTTGTGTTTTAGCATTCACTATTTTTTTTTCCACAATCGTTTATTACCTTGTTTATATATCAAGACTTGCCGTCCATAAGTGCCAATTAGAATCTCTTTTTCTCCATCCCAATCGACATCCATCACATGGGAGCACAGAACACTATCAAAATTACCAGAAAGTGGCAATGTACGACTTGTAGTCAACCCATCGGTCTCGATTGATCTGTAAACAATGGCTTGTTCAATAGCACACGTTACAACCAAGTGCAATTCATCGTCTGGTTGTACTGTCATAGTTATGGATTAGACAACGACTCATTTTGGATCGTTTAAATTTTACTTTTGTTTGATGCTCTTGGTTGAAATATTAGTACTGAGGTAATGGGACTGAATATTCGAATAGCGTGCGATTTGATCTCTTTTCCATCTATCCTGCAGAGTTAGAACATAGTTTTATAAAGCTGAAATAGCCATGAGTCACTTGCCTGGATTATAAAAGCCCAGAAATAGTTCGCCATTTTGACCGCCTGCGCATATAACCCGCTCACCATTGCATCGGTCCAGTATATGCATGAACAGAATACTATGGGCGTTTTAATACCTATTCCTATTGTCCATAAATACCTACTTTGTGCGGTGGTTTGATATTCTACCCATCATAGGAAAGAAAATAGAAGAAGACAGTTCTATAAACTGCTTGTTCTCTGCACTCTAATCATGTCAAAGGACGTAAGTACATGATTGCTCGTGACAAAAGTAGTGTCCACTTTTACCAGAGTATATAAATGGATTACACCATCCATGGATGTTAAAAGAAAGGCTGGCTGTACATGGTCCTGATAGTTGATTCTATAACCGTTTCAAAGAGATTAACATGTGTTCTGCAGCTAGCATACGGCTCATACTTTACTGAACATGAGATATCTGCATAGGTGCGCTGGATAATGGTATAATTTGGTTGGATTCACCAAGACCAAATAGTGCTTGCTCCAAGAAGGGCTTGGTATCTGAGTCGGTATGATTTCCATAGATCCTTAGACTATAAGCCATACTTGATTCATCACTTTCCTCCTCCACTTTCTATGCATGTGTTAATCGGTGCCTTGGTATTCGATTTATCTAGTCTCGATTACCTCTGCTACAGCCAGTGCTAAAAATACCTTGATTTTCTCGTCTATTGTCGCTTCCACTGCGTCAATAGCTATAATCTCTGATTTACCCGCATCTAAACCTAGTTTGATACATAAACAATTCCAATAACCATCCCGAGATATGAATGCTGTCACTTCTGAGGCTGAAGTGGCTATAAAGTGTCGAACAGGTTTTGATAAAGCTGAAATAACAGTGAGTTACTTTTTTTTTTTAGTATTAGACTTTATACATTTACGTTGAGTATATTCAGGTGAAGGAATTTCAGGTAATTTATCAATTTGTGTAGAAGGAAATGTGTCTGGCCGATCCATGTATGTCAGTAAACGCGAATCCAATGTGACGAGACCGAATATATTGCTTTAAACAGAATAGAGTGAGCTGATATCCAATATCTTTAGTACTCACATAATTACGTTCTCTCATATCCATAACGAGCATAATGCGTTTCACGAAAGAGAGGATCGTCGTCGGTAAGTGCAAGGTCATTAAACGACATTTTCTAAAAATCTGTCCCAGGAAAAAAAAAAGAGCAGTATCCAAGATGCATTTCTTCAATACTAAAATCGCGTTCCATGTGTAATCGCCGCTGTCCAATCATTGTTTATAATTTATTCTCACGCTTTATAATAATGATACCGATAGCCAATCGAAGCTACTTTTAAAATCTAATATTTAGTTTTCGTTGTCCAATCATACAATGGCGCAAAACAATTCGAACCCTTTTCTTAAGCTGTGGAGGCGACTTGTTCATCTCCTTTCTATCTCGAGCACATTTGATTAGGGACAAGTCATTTTAAAGGCGAACTCGATTCATTGATTATTCGACTCTACTTTTATTTTAATTTCATTTTAGTCATGTCGCGTTCTTTTCTCTGTATAAAGATCGCGTCTTGTATGCTACTCATGCTTGCATTCATTATCCAGTTGACACAAGCGCAAGAGATAAAAGAGGTATGCTGGGCTATATAGTTGTTTGGCATTTTAATAACTATCCATGGTATTTCTTGTAGCCAGAGTCGTTGACAAAACTAACGGTATATCATCAAAAAGACGGCCAATATATCAAACGCGGTGAGATTGTTGGACTTCCTGGCGTTCCCGAATATATCTCTGCAGACAATGAGATTGTCGATTTCAAGAACAGCAAAGATAACTTTTATCAAATCAAGTTGAAAGATGATCGTACAGGCAATATTCTTTTGCAATCCGTAAAGATGGTAGGATATAATTAAAAAAAAAAGCCTTTTGGAATATCAACTTACTCGCTTGTTAGTGTCAAATGGTCGCAAGCGATTGGCATGATGAGTTTATTTTACATTTGGACGAAGAGAATAACTTTTATCATGCAAGCTACTATGCTGGATCCAATGATTGCGAAAAAGCCCTCAAGGTACATGTGTGATTTATGGTGGAAATTAAGTAATTAACCATTATGTTTAGTATCCTATTACAACAAAGCCTTTTACCACAACTATTCAAGTTAAAAAGCCCATTACGGGTCCAAAGTAAGTTATTTATGCGATTTATCAATACAACTTATTTACTCAGCGTGTGATGATAGGCCTTTAGTGGGTAATTTTGCTGCACAGAAACAGACACCATCAAAATCTAAGAAGCCAGTCGCCAAAGTGAACGATGAAGTGATTGAGGATAAGGAACTCGAAGAAAAGAGCTTCTTTCAAAAGTATTGGTATTTGATCTTGGGTGGTGCTATGTTATTGATGAGTGCAGGCGGCGCTCCACCGGAAGGCGCTCCCGCTGGAAGACGATAACTCGTATTTTTAAGAGAATAAATATGAATATAAAGATATATTGACGAGTTGAAAATTATTATCATATTTAAAAGAGACAACAATGAAGACATGTCTATTTGCTAGGCAAAGTTTTACGCACATAATTTGGTTCCATTTTGAAGGCATATGCATCTATTATTAAAATTGAGGATGTAGACTAGCTCATGGAGGTAAATATCTTAATTTTGACTATTACTTGTATTACAGCTCGATCATTGCGACCATCCTAATGGCTTCGGAAAAATGTCACGTCTGATTAGTACTAAAATAAATCCAAGTATTGGATATATCTCAGGCCTTATAGAAAATGTAGCTTTAAGCATATATCATTCACTTAGGAATTGATACCTGTAAATGATTAAATTCTAAGTTGATGTGATGTGATTATTTGCACATAGATGTCATACCTTGTGAAGAGTGCAAGCGAGTTGGAATGTGTGTCAAACTAAAGATACACTTGTCAATTTATATACATGTTGACAGCATTCATACACATTAATAAAATTATTTATCATGATAATCTATGCGAATCTTTTTCCCATCGGATTGAAGGTGAGTATGTAGCCGTTTGATTCAAACTGTTTTCTGGATAATAGGTAGATACTATTCTGAAAGTAAGTGATGAAGATCTAAACCTATTGTATTTGCTTAATGATGACAGCCAGATCAATTGTGTCTGTTCATCATGTCGTACCGGTACGGATACAGGATAAAAACCTTATGTTACAGTGACACGGGCTGAAACAGTGGACCATGTAGCTAGAAGATGAGACGCTGTGTATACATGACAGAAATTATCGAGTCATTTGCGCACTTTTATACAACCTGGTCTTTCGAATTGTTAGTGCTGTATCCATTGTTCGACCACAAAGGAAATTGAAGATAATGCTCACGTTATATCATGAGGCTCCTATCTAGTATCACACTGTACAACCAATATTGCCATAACACATTAAAGAAGTGTTTCTTATTCTAAATTACTCTTCTTTTATGTACTCATCATGTTTAAAGAAATAGCATACATTACTTGTATTCTTAGTACCGTCACATTGGGCACTGAGTTCCGTGAGTAATACATTTTCTACAGAGAATTATTACTAAAATACATGTTGTTTTATATTAAACAGTCTTTCGATACAAGCCGTCCAACAATAATACAGGCAATAACGACTACATTTTACAGGTAAATTAGATTTGTTTTTTTCGTATAAGCGTGTTTATACTTTTTTTAATAGAGCAATATGGTCCTGATTTCATCAGCAATAGGACTTTTTATGTCTCTTTTCATTTTAAGACATATCGAGAGAATACCAAAGATTCAAGTCCAAGGGTCGACTGCTTTGATTCTATGTTTCTTCTTGGCAGCAGTTGCTTTAAGGTCAAGATTTCATTTTTTGCTTTCACAGGAATATTCAAAATTGAGTAGGTAAACATTTATTGATTACTCTCTAACTCATGCATCAAACATCCACAGACCTGTATAATATAACTTCAGTCTTCCTTGTCGTGACTATGGCTGCTTGGTCAACTTTTTGGTTCTTCAAGAATCAAAAGCCACCTTTACAACCAACAATGCCCTTGTCAGCAAATCATCGAAATATTGGAGAGAATAACATCCCTTCCATTCATAGATATGATGCCGAAATTGATTATACCCTGCCATCATACTCCGAATTACCTTCTCCTCCAGCCTACACTAAGCTAACTATTCCACCCAGTGCTGTGACAACGAATAGAGAACTTTCAACATTGGAATTGACTACTAGTACTCAATCAAACTGCGAAGTCAATAACGAAATTGATCAAAATACTAATCGACCTAACGAATCAGCTGAAGCTTCTTCTAGAAGCAATAATCTGACAGCTGACTCAGTGCCTTCCTCAATCGTAAATCACACAGCACTTGCAGACAGTAATAATGGTTCAGTTGTTGAAACGAGCGGTTGTACATCGACAGCGTTACCAGAATCAAGCTCAGCAAGTGCCAGAAACAATTGAAAAGGGTTTAACAGCAATAGAATGATGGCCACTTGGCAAGTATTGTTCGCCCACTGAAGATTTTTGGCAATGGTGGACATCCATTAGCAGGCACCATCGTCGAAAACCAAAACCAAGTCAAGTCAACATTCATACTATATATCAACTGCTATTGTTATGATGTATTATCTTAACTATTATATCTACTTTATATCTATATTATTACTGCAATAGCTATTATAATAGACATTCATCCACATATATCTTCCGAAGTGCTATTATGCAATTTGACCTTGACTTGCCATTAGACCGGATATTCTTATTAGTGACGGTTTTGGGAGGTAATTAACATACAATCTTTAGAGTGAGTATGTATCTGGACGATACTATGCGGTATCAAGATACAAAGCACTACACATATTTAAGATCTCAGCACATCTAATCTGGCATTCAATAATAATACAATATTAAATAGATCTCAAGCTGTGCAATATAGAGATCTTGGTCTTTCTTTTACATTAATAGACAAACCGCACGGTCAGCGTGATCGAATTGTTATAGTCCCTTTTGTAGTAGAACTCAACTTATATTCCATATAACCCTCAATTAGAGCTACAAAACTACTGACAACGATGAATTTGATTCGTATCGAATAATAGATGATACCCCATTTGTTATAAGTTGTTATACTCTTGTGTGTTAGTGTCGAATGTGTTTATTCCACATGGTTCTCCATTCATATTATCAAGTGTAGATTGGCGACTCTCAGTTGAATTTACAAGCATATTTATTGCCCAATATATATACAAATTCTTCAATTTGCCATCAGGTGTGAATGAATTTTTCACTATGGAGTGATAGGTATAGTATATATAGTGCATTGCAATAGACCAAATATTTTAATAGTTGCATCTGCTCATTACAAGAGAGAAAAGCTATGCGAATGCTATATTTAAATGAGATCTACTGAGAGATTTATAGATCTATGTAGATCTACTAGTTTACTTGAAATGTATCCGTATGCCAAGATCAATACAATATACACATCATACTAAAGTTTAATACTAATTCCATTCGACGAAGCAGCGTATTATGAGCTCGTAGAAGCCATATGATGCGTCAATGAGGTGGTATTGGCCAAAGAATGAAAAGTTGTTAAATTGACGATTCCAAATGAAACTGCAGCGAACCTTAGTTTGAAAACGTATTCGATTTGCAGTAGTTATCTACTTATATAGCCACTTGCCTGCTCCGTGGTTGCCTCATATTGAAAACAGCTACTTTGGTCCATTTTTCCAGAAAAACACGAGCTGTGTTGTGGTGGATATAGCCTTTTTACATAGAGTAGTAATAAAAGTGAACTAAAATAGGTCATTTGAGTATCGTGACTATTTATATAATTACTCTATGAAACTACGATACAACCTACTAATAACAGAGGGTTGGAAGTAGAATAAAGCTCTTTGTTGTTTTCTATCTTATTACTTGAGTACATACCTAACTAATTACAAACATCTCAGGAAAAATTCTTTTTTAATGAATTCAGTCAGAAACTAATTCTAACACTAAAATCAACATAAAAATTAATATCAACAGCGATATCATTTCAGTTCCTGAAAAACATCGCGTCAATATTGACCTGGATCGTAGATGCTACACATTTAAAATGAAAAACATGGCAAAATACAGCAATACACTTGAACTAATGAACACTAAGGCTAAAAACGAAGCTAAAATGGTGGAAATCGTAAATCACGAGAAAGAAAATGGAACAAATTCTTGCAGACTTTAATGCTTCCATCGCTAAGACAAAGAGCCCAACAACCTTGACCTTAAGTGAGAAGCTTCAAATGTTGAATACGAGAGTTATATGGAATATAGCTTGATTTCTGAGATTTTTCCTGAGATGCGTAATTAGTTAGGTACGTGTTTAATTAACGAGACAGAAAACAAAAGAGAGATTTTTTCTACTCCTGCTAGTGTTATACAGTAAATGGAATCAGCCATCCTAATAGCAAAGGTTGGGGTGTGAGAGTTATATGGAATATATATGTTGATTTCTACTACAAAAGGGACTATAACAATTCGATCACGCTGACCGTGCGGTTTATTTATTAATGTAAAAGAAAAGACCAAGATCTCTACACTATTTTCAGAAATTATTCGTTCACAAAAAAATAAAAATTTCGTTCACAAAAAATAAAAAGTGTTATATCGAATATAATAAAGACTGTAAAAAATAACCAGACTGATAAAACGAATTCATTTATTAAAGCATTAAAATGATGAGCTATTTATACAAAATTGAAGTTCGGATTTAACTTGATATTATAGACGATTGAGTTAGTCAAAGACTGCGCTCATGGAGTTAACAAGGATTTATAGTAATCCATTCTAGTACGACTTTATATTCGGTGATAGATAGTTTATGAAGGTTAGTTGCACTAAGCATTGATTTCCATATATATCTCTTAACCGACGTTACAAAGCTGTCAAAGCACAAGCTGAGTATAAGCATTGTCGAACATTGACCTGATTGGTGACGGACACTGAACAAGTCATGTTTACAACAAATACTATCTCTCACACCAAATATTACATCCAATACTATTACCTTTGAATATATTGATCCCGACACTCCTCGCCGCTAATCTTGGTCCGCTCATTTGGTTATTATCCCTGGTCTTCTTTATACGCAGTCCAACCTTGTTCCTGGCAAATCGTAATATGAATTTAGAATTAAGTGCCGATCGTGAAAAAGTATATAAGAGATGCGTTTTATCACCTTTTGACCAGTTAATCAATTCTTGATCCATAATAAAAACTATCCACAGTTTTAAAAGTATTTCTATCTTTCAGAATCTCTATTGTTATATCCGGTGCTAAAGACGAAGGATATAATTTAAAATACAATAATAAAAGAATAGACAGTAAATGGAATCAGCTATCCTGATAGTAAAAGTTATTCTAATGTTTATTCACAATTCAAAATCAAGTCTTCTTTATATACATTTCATCAGAGCTTAATAGTGTAGCATTCAATATCTATCAGCACGCATGGCCGTACAACGGAGTCCAATCCCAGCAGCCACTAATAAGCCTTTCAACCACGCATTGTTGTAATTGTATAACCCACGCGTTATTCGATATTCAGGTCTTATCTTGAGATACACTCGATACTACTCGATAGTATGATGCCGCGTGTTTCTTGTAAGGATTATTGGCTAATAGTTCTAAGGATGACACATCGCTTGTATTTATGCAGGCCTCGTTAATCTGATTGGGTTATCAGATAGAGTCCGTGTATGACATAAATGAACAGTTGATTCCTTACTATTATGTCGATGCAAAATAGTAGGTGGAATACAACATTGCCCCCTTCCAGATGAGGTCATCACCTTAGAAGTATCTTTGTATTAAAGATGTAATAATCATAAGAACGAAAGGATAGGATGTAAGCATTGTGTTAGATGTAAGATCGTGTGTAATGTAAACTGTCATAAAAACCTTGTAAAAAACCATTATAGGAAAAAAGTAACATAAGGGAAAAGACAATTACACTTGCAGAGTGCAATTAAGCAACTCAAGATCTTGTATTATATGCTTTAGGTACAAACGATCTGCTGTGTTTATTACGAGCAGGTATTCTTCGCTTGTTGATAGTATTAGGCAGGGATCTACCTGTTGTGCTTGCAATGGTTGCTTGACGACGTGTCCAATAGTCTTGAATAGGTTTCTTCGAATCGAAGGTATCAACCGTCTGCCAAGTATTGTATTTTTCTTGGTCATCGTATCCAACCCAATGCACGTAATACTCGTATTCACCGTCTGGCAAGAGTCGATGGTTTACAATTGCTTGTACCTCATAATGTTTCTCGTTAAGTTCGCTTTCAGATCGTTGATCTCCTGATTGAATCAGTCTTATCTGATGCGTAGGTACATCACGAGATAATAAAGAGCCAGTGAGATCTTCTAAAATGTAACTACCATGCTTGGTGTAGCCTTTAATGATAAAAGGACCTAACCATCTGGGTTGCAGTTTAGATGATTTGAGTACGTTCACAATCATAACTTTAGAATTAAGAGGGTACTTTGTTTCAATGATCTTGTTATTCTTTTGGAATTTTAAATGATCGTTTAATTGTGTCTCTTTAATGCGTTTAGCAATAGAAGGAATAATGACATCTTTGACATATTTCAGCTTCTTATCAATGAGTTTACTATCAGATTTCTCGATATTGATGGTAGGTTTTACATCCGTGTAGTCGATAAAGTCATTAGGCTGTCTATTGAACATAACCGCAAAAGGACGAGATTTATGCAATCGCGAATACTGACAATTGACAGAGTATTGGATCACGTCTAAATACAAATCCCAAGATTCAGGTTCAACAGCATTAGCAGTTAACGCTTTGATGATACTACGTTTACAGATGCCAACATAGCTTTCTACTACACTGTTTCCAGTAGGAGTATAGGGCAAGCTAAGCCGTCTATCCATGCCACTCATTTGTATAAATTGTTTAACCACTTCATTCACAAATTCCATACCATTGTCATGCGTGATGATCCGAGGGAATCCGAACTGACAACATATGTGAAGTAATTCTTTTGCTACACTGTAACTACTCTTGTCAGGGAGTGCACGTAGAATTGTAAATCGACTAAAGTAATCTACTACAACTAACATAAAGTTATTACCACGAGATGATGTAGTATTGAAATCACCGAGATCTATACAGATATGATCGAAGACACCGTCAGGCAACACGCTTCTAGGAGGGTGATAACCAACTCGATAGATACCATGTGCTTGGCAAGCTTCACAATCATTGATAACTCTTTGAATGTCTTGTCGCAAATTAGTCCAATGTAATTTGTAATCATTGTGAATAGTTTTCTCAATTGCATTTACGCCAAAATGGCCAAGCAAGTGTGCTTTCATAATAATAGAAACGCGATCCTTTTCAGGTGGTGTCATATAATCAGCATATTGCATTGCGCGAGAAATAAGAGGTGTCTTATTGTAACTATCGAACGATGTAGTATTGGATGAGTCAATGTGGTTGGATGATGTATTGGTATTATCATCGTAGTTTGTAGAAACTGTTGGGAAAGATGAAAAGGCGTAATTTCCTTTTGTTTTATTTTCAGTCCCGTTTCTAGCAGATAGTATTCTTTTGCGTGACTTGTTTTTATCTGTAGGATACCGTATTTGCAGTTTACGTTCAGAACGCGTGGTATTATATCTTTTCTTATGGTTCTCAAATATGTTTTGATGGTTAACAATATTTCCACCCTCCTCCAGACTGTTGGGTTCGTCATCAGAAAACAGTCGACTAAGAGTATCGGGAATGATGTTCTTAATTCCAGGAATATGAACAACATCGAATGTAAAAGAAAAAATAGTGTCCCACCAAGTCAGCATCAAGGTGTTGGGGGTGCTTTGATCATGTAAAAAGATAAGGCTTTTATGATCAGTATGCAAAGTGAATTTAATACCGAATAACCATTTATGATACTTAGTCAACATGTAGACAATAGCAAGTAATTCTCGTTTTGTTGTACTGTAATTCATTTCGGAGGTAGATAGCTTGCGAGAAGCCATAGTCACATAATGAACCGTATCATTTTTGATATAGTAAATGACTCCACCAATACCAGTTTTAGACGCGTCAGTTGCGACATGGAAACGGTAGCGAAAGTCAGGAGGAGATAACACGAGAGCAGACGACAAGGCTGCTTGCAAGTTGCGAAAAGCTTGCGTGTGTTTGTCAGACCATATAGCTGCAAGTGATTTACTACTGCGTAACTCATCAAGTGGAGCTGCTAAACGACTGTATCCAGGAATCGCAGAACGAAAGTAATTGAAGTAACCTAAGTATCGCATAATGTCTTTACCCGTCTGAGGAAGAGGCCAGGTGTGTACATTTGATACTTTTCTTGGATCAGGCATCAATTTACCATCTACAATTGACCAACCCAAAATGTGAATACTTTTCTGAGCAAGTACAATCTTTTCTGGAGAAAGTTGAAGATTTGCGTTTGTGAGGCGACGGATAACTTCGGCTACACAATCAGTATGATGTGCTAGAGAATCATTGGTACTGATGCAAATGTCATCGATATAGATCGTTACGTAAGGAAGGTCACTGAACAAGTTAGTTAAGGTCCTTTGTACCAAATTAGCAATAAAGGACACACCGAAACATACTTTGCGAAAAGTATATTGCAAGTTAGTAAAAGGACACATAAAGTTTAACTTGCTTTTGTGAGCAGGGTCAACGAGGAAGCTAGTGAAGCAAGAATGGATATCGATACTAGTAATGATTTTGGCATTACTTAAGCGTTCATGGATGTCCGAAATGAGAGGTATATTGTACTTATCCGTACTAATAAGAATCGAGTTTAACTCACGAACATCAGCTACTACTCTAGGTTTCTTAAACGAATAGATACCATCAGCATTTTTCTTACTAACACATAGAAGGGGAGAATTAAAGCCGGTGTGACTTTGTGCAATTTCTATTACACCTTCATTTTTCCAAGTTTCAATTTGATCTAATACGGATTGCTTGTAGGCAATAGGAATTGGGTATGGCTTACGGTAAGCTACTTTACCGGGTTGCGTTTCCAATTGTACTATTGCGCCAGGCAAATTGCAGTAGGTATTCTTCAAATCGATATTAGCGTTTGCAGCTAACAGTGGTTTAAGTTTAGATTGCATCAATTGGCGTTCATCAGCAGTACCAAAAGGACTATTATTAGGTTTGATATCTTCAGGATCGATTGGTGATGGCAATGCAGGACCAGTATGATCATCCCAAGTTGATACCAACCCAGTGATAGCGATGTTAAGAAGAGGCATAATGTCAAGACCAAATAAAATAGGCGCACTATCGTCCTCTGTATAGAAATCAAACAATTCAAATTTATGCTTCAATTGTATTTTATTGTACAAAATGTTCAAAGAAGTATAACCAATCCTAGGTTGTTGCGTGTTAACATGACCAAGCTGAACCGTACCAGATGAAGGCGTAAAGCCAACACCAAGAGAACGAAAGAAGCGAGGAGAACATATGCTGAACGTACAGCCTGTATCCAAGTATGCGTAGACGCGAATGTTCTGCACAACAATAGGTAAAAGAATCGCATTAGATCTTTGTTTGGGTAAATTTGAAAATATGTTTGACTTACAAAGTTGTGCCTGGACGGCTGCGTGTTCATCGATATTCATGTGTTCCTGAACAGGAACAGCAGAAGATGAAGAGCTAACTTCGGAATTGAATGGAGTTACTGCGGGAGCAACTGTCGATAGGTTCGAGGCCGGAGCCAACGAAGCAGAAGATGATGCAATAGCACCAGAAGAACCAAAGGCACGAGAAGCAGCACCTGCAATACTCATCATCCCAAAACGATGAGTTGGTCCTTGATTGGGATCGTTACGCACAGCAGTATTGCAACGATGCTGGCGTGTCCAACCAGGAGCTCCACACGAATGACAAGTACGATTGTTAATAGGAACTTGTCTTGAAGAAGGCAAAGAACCGGAAGCAGCAGCAAGAGGTTGCTGGTTAGCAATAACAGATGACGCACGAGAGATAGCCTTACAATTGGCAGTATCATGGGTATTGACTTTGTGAAAAGAACAATATTTCCCAGTGGAAGCAGTAGAAGAAGAACGTTTGGCAACCTTACCAATAGACATGGCAGAAGAGGCAACACCAAGAGAAGAAGGAACAGCGTGACGAGACTTGTCACTTTCACGGTGCACATAGTTGGCAGCAGAAGGTATGTTTGACACACGCGAAGAAGAACCAGAAGCAGAAGAAACAGAAGCAGAGACACCAGGAAGACCTTTCTCTTTGTACAAGTCATTGTACAGTTCACGAGCAAGACGCATCACTACATCCACATTCGACTTTTGATCCTTTGGTAAGGAAAGACGCGAAGTAATGACCTTGTCAGCAAATTCAGTGGGCAAGGCGTGTAAAAACTTATCCACAAGAATGGAGGCAGGTAAGCACTGGTCAACAGCACGACGACGGAGATCATTGAAGCGATCAATGAAAGCAAAAAGAGACTCACCTTTGGCTAACTTGATGTCAACAAGAGAGCGAGCACAGGCAGCACGATCTTCATCAACGGTTGTACCAAACCGAGAGAGGAACTCATTCTTGAACATGAGCCACGTAGGAGAAGCAATACCAGCGGCACGAGCGTTCTGGTGGAACTCAACTTCATACCAGGTAAGTTGAGCTTGCGACATTTGAGACAACACTAATCGTTCATAGTTGGTGTCGAAGTCCAAACGATGAGCATACATTACGTTTTGAAAACGTGTCAAACAAGCAGCAGCATCGATAAAAATATGAGCACTAGGCTCATGAACTTCACCAACCCATTGAAGATAAGGCATGTTGTTGGGACACACACTAGAAACCTTGATGGGTGCCTTGGGATCAACAACAGCGCGAGCATATTTGACAGAGTCAGCATTGGATTTCTCAATGAGGGCTTTGGTAGCAATGACAGCCTTGAGAACACTATCCTTTTGTAAGTATTCAGCCTGGAAATCATCGAGATTATCACCAGACAAAGGAGACGAGAGACGAGCAGCAAGAATGGTTAACTCAATAGTGAGTTGATTGATAGTATCTTGCATACTACGGAGAGATTCTTCAGCTTGTACTTGTCGATCAACAAAAGAAGCAGCAGAACCAGAAGATTCTTCCATGGATGTATCAAGACTAGGTAAGTTGGCTTGAGCAACAGAAACAGTAGGTTCACCAGAGTGAATGGAGGCAGCAGGAGAAGACATTGGTAATAAGATTGTAATTGTTGGAAAAAGCTTGATTCAAAAAAATGTTATATCCGGTGCTAAAGACGAAGGATATAATTTAAAATACAATAATAAAAGAATAGACAGTAAATGGAATCAGCTATCCTGATAGTAAAAGTTATTCTAATGTTTATTCACAATTCAAAATCAAGTCTTCTTTATATACATTTCATCAGAGCTTAATAGTGTAGCATTCAATACCTATCAGCACGCATGGCCGTACAACGGAGTCCAATCCCAGCAGCCACTAATAAGCCTTTCAACCACGCATTGTTGTAATTGTATAACCCACGCGTTATTCGATATTCAGGTCTTATCTTGAGTCTTGCTCGAGGTCTCAAATACATCCGTTCACATGTACGAGGTTCGATAGCACATGATTTTGTGCTTCAAGGTTTCTTGACTCTTGAACAGGTGAAGGTACTTTTGGCTGGTGGTTCCCTGGAGGATGTCCCCAACGAAGATGACGCTATGTCAGAAGGTGATGACATTGCTTCTTCTCTTGGATCTATGCCCTTAACTGGTGGTGGTGAACCAGTTAACATTGAATAATGAGTGAGTCACTGGATGACCGCTCTTATGAAACCCATTCCGCTCCTTTTACTCCTTGCGCCAACTCTCTCTCCTTAACCATATGGAACGCTAATGGTATGGCTCGTCAAGCCATTTCTACAGTTACCGATTACCTCTATGACTCTTCACTCATTTTTATTACCGAAACCTGGCTTCTCCCTCCTTTACGATTCCCTACCAGCTGGCAACAATTCCATACTTATGGTGAAAAAGTCGCTGGTTCTTATAGAGGTAAGATGGGTATTACATGACCAACGATATGCCTGTTGTAAACATGACTTGTTCAGTGTCCGTCACCAATCAGGTCAATGTTCGACAATGCTTATACTCAGCTTGTGCTTTGACAGCTTTGTAACGTCGGTTAAGAGATATATATGGAAATCAATGCTTAGTGCAACTAACCTTCATAAACTATCTATCACCGAATATAAAGTCGTACTAGAATGGGTTACTATAAATCCTTGTTAACTCCATGAGCGCAGTCTTTGACTAACTCAATCGTCTATAATATCAAGTTAAATCCGAACTTCAATTTTGTATAAATAGCTCATCATTTTAATGCTTTAATAAATCAATTCGTTTTATCAGTCTGGTTATTTCTACAGTCTTTATTATATTCGATATAACATAAATGAACAGTTGATTCCTTACTATTATGTCGATGCAAAATAGTAGGTGGAATACAACAGTGGCATTCTTACGTCCTTCGAATTTACAGCGAATCCCTCTCAACTCTATTAGTATCAATCCATCATCCGGTATTCTCTCGTTTGTAGTTGTGGCTCCCAAGGAACGTAGACAACAGGTCCGAATCGTCAAACCTTTTACTGTTCATCCGCACCCGAATAAGCGAATTTGTCCAGTTCATTATTTGCAGAGCATTCTATCACACTCGTCCTACCATCAGCGTGATGGTAACTATCTTTTCATCAAGCAGTACCAACCTTCCGAACCGGTTCGTCCATCTACTATAAGCTCCTGGCTCCGCCGTTTAATTAAGCTTAGTACCAATGAACCTCGTGTCTCCGTCCGTTCTCACAAACTTGGTTCGTCTCAAGCTCTTCGTCAAGGTATTTCGGTTGAGGATATTGTCACTCTGGGTAATTGGAGGTCCAGCGAAACCTTCCATAATCACCATAGAAGGGAACGCATGTCCATGGTCGACTTTACAACAGCCGTTCTTAACACAGCAAGCGCCACGGTACAAATCACTAACATCCCAGAGTTTGACACTGAAGAAGACAATGATGATGCACAAGAAGTACTTCCGGATGTCTCTGCGGTAAAAATTAAATAAAAGCGAGTGAATCAGTTAGAACCGTTTTATGGGGTTTTATTGATTCAAAGTGAGTTAAGTTTTTTCTATCTAGCTTGTATCTCTTGTATTTATACTTCAAAGGAAATGGTCTCTTAGTAACAATCAAAGGTCTTTTTAATCTATGTTCATTCTTCATTAATTGTATTTTCAGCGGTGATTCAAAACTCCCTCTTTTGATGGATAGTTATTAAATGAATGCCGTCTTTTTAATATACTGTATGCGAAAAGAGGGTTTCAATGTTTTCCAATTTTGAATATTTCATCATATACAGTGGGTGGAAAAATGGTTCGGGTGTTTTCCAAAATTTTACAAAAAAAGGAATATACAGGGAACTACGAATCCTATCAACGCCAAACTAGCTTTATTAGAAAGCACAAACTATTATTAATATATTTTCTTAATTTTGTACTGATTGGATAACTGAGTTTGTATATATCAGAGAGTAAAAATATAAGGTACACCCGAACCATTTTTCAGGGTCAAGCTTAGAAATCGAAACTTCTAGAAATCTCAGGATAAAAAGGCCCCAATGGATTACTAATTAATATTTGTGATTAATAATCACTATGTTGCGTCTCAAATTTAAAAAAAAGTATAAAAAGAAGCGTTTTTGCTGAGAGATAAGCTCACCAATTTTCAATTTTTTCATTTTTCAACTATGACACGCTGCATTCCCAAAGATACTCAAAACAACATCAAAAACTTGTTGGAATCTGGCTATTCTTACTCCCAAATCATGAAGCGTATCCCTGGAGTCAAAAAAACTACGATCAATAGTTATAAACGCAAGTGGTTTCCAGATATGAAGCCATTGCCATCTGGTCGTCATGCCATTGTAAATGCTACAAGTCGCAATTACATTCGCAGGAAGTTTATACTTGGAACTTTTAAAACTTTCAAGGATGTAGAAAGGCATCTTGATGATCTGGGAATGAAAATAAGCTACTCTGGATACTTGAAGTTGCTCAGATCGATGCATTTCCAAGCCGAGATTAAAAAAAAACCTTTCCTTAGCAAAAAGCACATGGTTCGAAGGTTAAACTGGGCCAAAGCCCATAGAAGTTGGACTAGCGATGACTGGAGGCGAATGGTTTTCTCCGACGAGACCAAGATCAATGTTTGGGGCTCCGACAGCTGCAAGTATTTCTGGAGAAGACCTGATGATAAGCTCCAGTTCCATCATTTGGATCTTACTGTGAAGCATGGTGGTGGAAGCTTAATGATGTGAGGATGCATCACTTACGATGGTCCTGGATATGCCTGCCAGATATTTGATGGTACTATGAAGAAGGAGGACTACATCCATATCCTAGAGACAATTTTAAAGGATGCCATGGAGTGGTATGGATATGACCCAAAGAAGTCTACTTCCCCAACAAAACAAGGACCCAAAGCATACTGCCAAGGCTACAAAGCATCAATGGTTCAAGGACCGGTGGTTTTAACCTTGATTGGACATATAGTCGGCCACCCCAAAGCCCTAATTTAAACCCAATCGAGCATGTTTTGCATCACCTAAAGCTCAAACTTAGCGCTTGTCCGGATAGGGCCAAAGGAGTCCATAATTTGTGGGAAAGAGTTAAAAAAGAATGGGATACTTTTACAAAAGAGGATTGCCGAAATTATATTTATAGTATGCCAAAAAGAATCGAAGCAGTTATTAAAGCAAAATGTGGATATACTAAGTACTAGCTATGATTAGCATCGACCCTGAAAAATGGTTCGGGTGCATACTATTTTTTTAATCTCAATTTAAATAAACCTCCGCTAATATAGGGCTATCATATTCCGACATATAATTGATATTGACTTCAGCTTTCTAACAAAGTTAGTTTTACATTGATCAGATTAGTAGTTCTTGTTTTATTCCAGATTATATAAAATTTTGGAAAACACCCGAACCATTTTTCCACCCACTGTAAGCAGCTTATAATTCTATAAAACAAACATGTTACTTTGAGAAAGTTGTAGAAGAAATGAAGGGCTTTCAGATTAATATATGTTTTGTTCTTAACAAACAAAAGTTTATTAGTACTTATATAAGTGTAAAGTTAAAATGTAAAAAATTAAGCTTGCTAAAAATTACGGAAAAAAAATTAATAATTTGTTTGTTGACCTTTACTTTTTATAACAGCTTCAATTCTATCAGGCATGCTATCAATGTATTTCAGGCAGTCCTCCTTAGTAAATTTATACCACTCTGTATTGATCCTCTTTTCTAGTTCTTCTACATTATGAGGTTTAGTGGGATACTGTCCCAAACGGTTTTTCAATTGGTGCCATATATGTTCAATTGGGTTCAAATCCGGACTTTGTGGTGGCCAGTTATAAATTTGGTCCACATTGAACTTGTTTTTGGTAAACCACTTTTTAGCAATAGTTGATCTATGAGAAGTGGCCTTGTCTTGTTGAAAACGAACATGTTTTGAATCCAAGTCATAGTAGTCTAAGGTATCTTTAAGTGATGACTGAAGTATTTCAACGTATAAAGATGAGTTTATCGTGCCTTCAATGATTGTAGTACCATAACCAGGGCCTTTCGCTGTTATGCAGCTCCAAAACATGACACTACCGCCTTCCTGCTGAACTTGAAGATCTAAATGGTGAGGGCGCACAACATCATTTGGCTGAGACCAATAGTACTTAATACCGTCTGAATCCCATATGTTCACCCTTGTTTCGTCTGAAAATATCCACTTACGCCAGTCGTCCTTGGTTAACATCCTATGCTGTTTAGCCCACACAAGTCGCTTTTTTCTGTTGCTTTCGGAGATGAAATTAGACTTCTGCTTTCTTTTTGCTTTGAAGCCCATAGAATGAAGCATTAACTAAATGTTCCTGATTGTCATATTAATTCCAACTGAAATAAGATAAGCCTTTATATCTTGTGGTGATTTGAATTGACCGGTTTTCATTTTATTTTGAATGTATTTCTTTGTTGTATTGCTTACTGAACATGGCCTTCCAGTGATAGCAGGCTTCGTAGTAGGAAAAAACTTTGTTTTATATCTACTAATAGTGGCTAGAGAAATGTCTGGTAGTTGTTTCTGAATTCTTGAGTAAGGAGTGTTTCTTGACAACAGTGACTTGAGAGTGTCTTGCTTATCTTTAGTAATAGAACGAACCATGATGTTAATTTTTTTTATAAAAAAAAAAGTGGTGAAAATATTCAATTTGGACAGGAAGAGCCAGCTTCTTTTATTCTTTATTTTAATTTTCCTACTCATAAAGAATGTCCCATTGTTTTGGACCATGTTTTAAATTTCTTCGATAGCTCAATTTAAAATAATTTTATGCGATGTTAAGTAACGACATATTTTGAAAAATCAAAAAATCAAAAATTCTCAACTTCTCCTTAACTCCCTAGTTTTAAATACAGTTCAGAATGAAGAAAAAGCTATATAGAAAAAAAGACCAAAGTTTTAGCTCTCTATTGATACTAACATCAACTGCATAGTTTTATTTTAGACAGCTACAGTGACCAGCAAAACTGTTACAATGTTTTCAGTTTTTGAACATAATCGCTTATATCTCCACGAGATCGCATTCATACTAAATGAGAAATAGCTTATTCTGAAGCCCAAGTTATCGGCTTTATTAGGAATGTTTCGGATTTGTGACTGCGTTAGTATTTTCGGAGAAACAGATTGAGAAATGAGAGGACAACATTGTAACAGTTTTGCACGGCTAGGCTCATTATTATACTAAGTCACTTTATTCAATTTTAATAGTCAGTCCAGTGCCCTTTTCTTCTGATACATTGTTCAATACGACGTGGCATGCTATGTATGACATTTCGGCACTCTTCCTTGTCTATAACGTCGTACCAAACCTTGGTGACTCTCTCATAAAGCTCTTGCATGCCCTTAGGAGGAGTATCATACTCGTTCAACCTTATTTTTAACAACCGCCACATATTCTCGATTGGACGGACATCTTGTTTCATATAAATTTGGTACGTATATTAGGAGAAAGCATAAATATAATATTGCTTTTTCATGCAAAATGGAACAGTTGCCTTCTTGATAATGTTTATTATACTTAATAATAATTTTAATTCATGAAAAAAAGTTATAAATTATAAAATATATGGATATATTAAAAAAAAATAGGACATATACAATAGATTTAAAAGATATATTAATTGTAGATATCCGTCTACTATAACCATAGAGAAATGTTTCTGTTGCTATAAAATTCTGAATTATAAAATCAGCTTAACACTACAATTCTTTTCAAATTATCAATTTGTTTGTCATTCCATGAAAATTAAAAATGTTCACAATTTGTGAACTTTTTATATTTTCTATTTCTTTAAAACAATTAGGATTTATTATATTTTGTGTAACACAAAATATTTATAAATCTGTCTATTAATAAAAAGTTCAAAAAAAATAATTGATTTTACAATTTTGCTGACTAAGCAAAATATAAAATTAATAAATTTTAGAATTACTTCAAACTTTTCAAAATAAAAAATGTTTTCTAAAACATAATAATGTATATATATTATTATTAATTTTATTTTAAGTTATAAAAAATTGAATTTATCTCAATATAAAAAAGAACAAATGGATAATATTAATAATGTTAAGGATACTTTATTAATGGAGTATCAGATTCTAACAAATGATTATTGGAAATTTTTAAATTATGGTTGGCCAGAGATTGAACAAAAAAAATATCACACTAAAAAGATTATATCTATTAAAAAGATCAAAGAAATTAAAAAGATTTTATTAGAAAAGTTAGGAATAATACCTGTTTATTTCTTCCTAGTTATATTATTTGGAGATAGAGATTATAGAGGACCATATAATAATATAGAAAAAGGCTTATTGATATTATATTTTATAGTAGAGAATATATCAATTGAAGATATGGATGATTATATATCAAAAAGTACTTTTCATCAAATATACAGACAATTTTATTCATCAGATAGAATGTTAAAATTAAATAAGATTTTAAGTTTTTCTTTACAAAACATGTTTTCAAATATAAAATTAGACTTTTAAATGGAATGATAGAGAATCCAGATTTGTTTAATCAAGTAACAATACATTTAGACGGCCATGATAAAAGAGGTATGGTATATGGTGCAGAAGATAAATCCATATATTATAGTTACAAACTTAAAAAAAATGGGTTTAGAACACAAGTTGCAATAGATACAAATGGTATGGTATTATTTGTATCAGACAGTCAACCATGTAGTACTAATAATGATGGATCTATGCTTATAAATATGAATATTGAAAATAAACTAAATTTGATGGATTGTATTGCATTAGATGGAGGATATAGCCTATACGTAGATAATATAATAAATAGTTCTGATCTAAATGACTATAACTTCGTATATCCTATCAGAAAAGATAAAAATATAAACTTAAATGAAATTGAAATAAATTATAACGATCAATTTGGAAGTTTTCGGTCTAAAATGGAAAAAACTTTCTCAGATTTGGGATGTATCTTTAAAAGATTAAATAACAAAAAACCTTTTTTAACTACTAATATAAATATATATAATATTCAACTAAAAATTGCATGTGTCCTTTTTAATTTAAAAAAATATATTAAACTAAACAATATAGAACATAGTGATTTTCATTCATATTGGATTAATGATAGCTTTGATTTTAAATACAAAAATGATATTTTGAATAATAATGAAAATTATAAATCACTTCCAAAGTTAAATGAAAGAATAAACAATTTAGATAAAATGAAATTATTACAGCAACAATTTTTAGGATTAGAATTATCAAATATTGCTCATTTTAAAAATAATAATATTTATAATAATGAGAAAATGGACTTGGAAATAGATATAGATAATAATGAAAGTTATGAAATTGAAACTATTTTGGATCATAAAGGGTTAATAGTCGAAGATAGTTATTACCTTGTGAAATGGCAAAACTACAGTGATGAGGATAATTCATGGATACATTACAGTAAATTTAATAGTTTTGATTGTATTAATATATATTGGAATAGTAAGTAACTAATTTAAAATGTTATAGAAGACGGACATCTTGTTTCATATAAATTTGGTACGTATATTAGGAGAAAGCATAAATATAATATTGCTTTTTCATGCAAAATGGAACAGTTGCCTTCTTGATAATGTTTATTATACTTAATAATAATTTTAATTCATGAAAAAAAGTTATAAATTATAAAATATATGGATATATTAAAAAAAATAGGACATATACAATAGATTTAAAAGATATATTAATTGTAGATATCCGTCTTGGGTTGAGGTCTGGTGATTGTGGGGGCCACTCTAATACTTGATATTCTTGGTTTTTGAGGTATTCTTGTACCAAATTCGACGTATGCTTAGGATCATCGTCATGCTGGAATACCATCTGGTCGCGCCTAAGATTCAATTCTTCTGCCGCAAAGTTGATTGTCCGATCTTGCTCGTCTTGTAAGATCTCTTTGTACAGTGTTTTGTCCATATTACCATCAATTTTGCACATCCAACCCGTTCCAGCATAAGTTAAGGCACTCCAGATCATGATACTACCACCACCGTGTTTGACTGTAACTTTGACATGTTTAGGTTGAAGCTGCTCCCCGTCCCTAATCCAAGCCCAGACACGGCCATCCGAGTTAAATCGATTGATTTTGGTCTCATCAGACCAAATAACCCGTTTCCAGTCATCAACGGTCCAGTCACGGTGGGCTTTGCACCACTCAAGCCTCTTGCGGATGTTCTTCTTGCTAAGCAATGGCTTCTTAGGCTTCTCAATAGCACCCAAGCCTGCTCTACGAAGGGCTCTTCTAATCGTATCGGGGCTCACAAGGATACCAAGGTCCTTTTTTAATGCTTTCTTGACCTTCACAGCGTTATCCAACTTCCCTGTGGTGATTTGGCGCGAGCAATACCTTTCATCGGCATGTGACAGGGCTTGTGGTCTGCCGCCTTTGTTCATTTTACGGTCCGAACAAGCTTGCTTTCCGATTCGGCACACAGTAGCGGTACTAAGGCCGACCTTTTGGGATACTTCCCGAATAGTTTCGCCTGATTTCAAAAGAGAAACAATGCGATTACGTTGAGAGACAGAGATTGCGCGCATAGGTAGAGTTAAGTTGTTATAAAATCACAAATTTACTGAGTAAAAAAACCCAAAGTTATAGTACAGTGTTTTTAACGATTTTAAAAGTATTCGGCTTGAATCTGTGGGCTCTAAAAGGAATAGCCAAGTTGTGGTATTCCATTTTTTTAATTTTTCATGATAGCAGCAAAACTGTTACAATGTTGTCCTCTCATTTCTCAATCTGTTTCTCCGAAAATACTAACGCAGTCACAAATCCGAAACATTCCTAATAAAGCCGATAACTTGGGCTTCAGAATAAGCTATTTCTCATTTAGTATGAATGCGATCTTGTGGAGATATAAGCGATTATGTTCAAAAACTGAAAACATTGTAACAGTTTTGCTGGTCACTGTATATGAAGAGAAAAAGATTAATTTATAAAACATTGAAACCCTTTTTTCGCATACAGTAGAATGGATTACTATAAATCCTTGTTAACTCCATGAGCGCAGTCTTTGAATAACTCAATCGTCTATAATACCAAGTTAAATCCGAACTTCAATTTTGTATAAATAGCTCATCATTTTAATGCTTTAATAAATCAATTCGTTTTATCAGTCTGGTTATTTTTACAGTCTGTTGTATTCCACCTACTATTTTGCATCGACATAATAGTAAGGAATCAACTGTTCATTTATGTCATACACGGACTCTATCTGATAACCCAATCAGATTAACGAGGCCTGCATAAATACAAGCGATGTGTCATCCTTAGAACTATTAGCCAATAATCCTTACAAGAAACACGCGGCATCATACTATCGAGTAGTATCGAGTGTATCTCAAGATAAGACCCGAATATCGAATAACGCGTGGGTTATACAATTACAACAATGCGTGGTTGAAAGGCTTATTAGTGGCTGCTGGGATTGGACTCCGTTGTACGGCCATGCGTGCTGATAGATATTGAATGCTACACTATTAAGCTCTTATGAAATGTATATAAAGAAGACTTGATTTTGAATTGTGAATAAACATTAGAATAACTTTTACTATCAGGATAGCTGATTCCATTTACTGTCTATTCTTTTATTATTGTATTTTAAATTATATCCTTCGTCTTTAGCACCGGATATAACACAGTCTTTATTATATTCGATATAACAGAAAATTTTAATATAGAAAAATTACATATAGTATATAATAATGACATAAAGTCATTTGAAATAAAATTTATAAAAGATAATAATCCTTTCTTTAAATATAAAATTAAAAGAAGGAGAAATAAATCTGTATCAAGAAAAAATAAAAATTCAAAAAATTTGGAAATTAATACTAACATAGATTCTGAAAATACAAATTGCTTTAATGAACTTTCCGATGAAAACGCTTCATGCAATAGTGATTGTTCAAAAAATAATGATGAAAGAAATTATAACATAAATCAAGGCAAAAATGAATCTTATATATGGAAAATAATGTAAATATTGAAAAAGATAAAATGGTGAAAATTGATATTTAGACCTGAAGAACAAAATAGGAAATGTTATTATGCTAGAATCTTCTTGAACCTTTATTTAATAGCGAATTCAAAGATATATAAGAGGTTGATTAACGAAAACTTTTATAACCTCAATCGAATTTGAGTTCGGTCATATTGTAAAAGTAAAAGAAGGGAGGGGAAGTGACATGAAAATATATAATAATAATATAATAAAATAATTGAAGGGTGAGGATAATTAACATTTCCTATTTTGTTCTTCAGGTCTAAATATCAATTCCAGGTCGAGAAAATTCTCTTAAGAATTGTTTGAGACCGTCAGAACAAAATAGGAAATGTTATTATGCTAATCTAGAGTAAAGTTATCTTGGGCATGTCGAATAATTCATCATCATTAGAACCAGAAAGAACCGTGGAAGTAAAATCTATCATAGCCATTTGATTGCGTTGATAGTGTTCCTGAAAAGTACTTGCTGAAGCCCAGTTACCAAGAGTCGTGATGTGGTCTATAGAGACACCTTGATCTAAAGCTCTAGAGGATGCCAAAGAACGGATAGAAACTCGAGATTCCTTAATGGACAAGGAAATAAACTCTCGATGGAGCCAAGAAGACAAAGTACTTGCAGATAACGGTTGTTGAATATTGTTGGACTTTATGAATAGTTGAGAATTTGCCGGACGAGCATGCAGGTCGGGATGATCTCTTAATGCTTTGAAACATTGGACAGGACACAGTTCTGGATCGCTTGCATGTGGGTGAATAGTAAAAGGTTTTATTATGCGTCGTTTCTTGCGAGTTTCTTTGGGAGAGATCACTTGAAATTTGAAACATCCATCGGCTTCACCTATTTCGCAAGAAGAGAAGGGAATTCGGGCCAAGTCAGAAGGTCTTAAAAATGCAGCCATAGCCAAGAGAAAAGCCAATTTTTGCTGTAACAGCTTAATAGGAGTGACCGGTCTAGAGGGAATAGAACGAGCATATTCTTCTAATGAAGGAGTCAATATCCACTTGTTCCCGATGAATTGATACCGGAGGAGCTTATCTAGACAGACTGTCCAGGTAGGAATTTATCAATGGATCCTCACTGATGCTGGAAGGGTGATCATGGAGATGAGCAACTGCTGCACGAATCGTCTTGAGCGTGGGCACTTGAAGATTATGCGTTTGCTGGATGGTCGCTAGGAAGTTTACTATATCTGAACCGGAGAAGGACGTATACGATACCTGATTTTTAATGGCCCATTCCAGAAAACGCAGCTGGTTTTTGCGGTATGCTTTGTTGGTCGGGTTAGGAGCCAGTTTTTGATTAAGCATGTTGTAAACGCTCATAATTATATTAATAAGAGAATACTGTACAGATAGAAAATCGTATAGATATCCTTATATATAGCTGCAGAAGTGTATAAAGCATTATTACCAAGAACCAGAATGTAAATGACTGTATTTGATTATGTTAAAATATCTTTATTTATATATCACTCTGAGCAAGTAGACGCTAATTGATAAATACTATCTCTCACACCAAATATTACATTCAATACTATTACCTTTGGATATATTGATCCCGACACTCCTCGCCGCTAATCTTGGTCCGCTCATTTGGTTATTATCCCTGGTCTTCTTTATACGCAGTCCAACCTTGTTCCTGGCAAATCGTAATATGAATTTAGAATCAAGTACCGACCGAGAAAAAGTATATAAGAGATGCGTTTTATCACCTTTTGACCAGTTAATCAATTCTTGATCTCTAATAAAAAACTATCCACAGTTTTAAAAGTATTTCTATCTTCCAAAATCTTTATCTACCACCTTTACAACATTTTTTACTTTTAATTACTGTCCTATTTTCCTTACTTTTATCGATATGGCTTCCAACAACGTTTCTGGTTCTTCTTCTGCCAACTGTGGTGTTAACCCTGACACCCCCATGTTTGATGAATCGACCTTGTCAAGCAACCTTGATGAGTTTATCAAGTCTCCTGGTGCTAGTTCTTTGTTGTCTGAGTCGGCTGAGCATGCTGTTGCTGACATGACTGACCCACAACTGATTGACACAAATATCGCCGGGCTCCGTGCAGATATTACCCGATACCTTCAAGCGTTTAGTCGTGCTCGTGTAGTCAGAGATGACGTAGCGGCTGATGAAGCCTTGTTGGCCCTTGAACGCTCCAAGAGGATGCTCCGTGAGATCCAAGAGTGCAGTTCATTGATCGGTGAGGTTGATCGTGTTAAGCCACCTACTGGTTTGACATTGAATCGTCGCGACTTGCCCAAGTTCCAACTCTTGACCTCGGCTGTCAAACCTTTTCCAGGTTACGAAGCCTTCGAGTCTGTTGAGCATTTTTTGAGAGAATTTGAGGATGTAGTTGAGTCTTCTTCCATGTCCATTGATGAGGTGTGGAAGAACTTCTTACCCCTTTGCCTTCCCCATGGCGATAAAGCATGGGTGAAAGATGAGCTGAGTAGAGGTTGTACCCTATGGGCAGATGCTCGTAGAGAGTTTAAGAAGCAGCACGGTTCTTCCCTTGTGTTGAGAAGATATACTGACCTTGTGTTTACCATGGTAATGGAAAACAATGAGTCGGTGGGCGACTATGCTAAGCGTTTTCAAACAGCAATGTTTGATGCAGGCCTACCTAGAGAGTGTCCTAGAGTAGCTGATCGTTTTTTGGCCTCGCTGACTAAACCTGTTCAGACGCTGATCAGAGTTGCAATGAATTCAGTGAAGGCTGGATCTTCTGGTGAGAATGCTGAATACACTGTCGATCAAATCGCACAGATTGGTCGTGATATTCTTGGTGACGACCATACGTCGTATAATGAGGCTGTTTCTCTTCTTCCTGGTGCGCCTGTTGTTGAGCGACGCAAAGAAAAGGCCCCCTATCACCATCATCACAAGAATGCAGCTCGTCGGGTGCAAAAGGCGAGTAAGGTGGCGAAACCCTTTTCGTGCATCCATCATGGTAACAATGCGACCCATGACACCAAGGATTGTTTTCTCGCTAAGAGAAGAGCTGAACGCCCTCCTTCTGTGAAGAAGGCGAAGGGTAAAGAGTGTTGGACTTGTGGTGTGTCTCCATGGCGTCCTGGTCATCGTTGTGGTGCTGCTGAAAGCAGTAGTAGCAGTACTGTCTTGGCTGTGATGCCTGCGGCTTCCTCGAGTGAGAAGTCAATTGAGCAGCAAGTTCAAGAGGACTTGGAGATGGCCGACTCCGAGATTGAGAATCAGAGCTATCAATGTAAGTACCTGAATGAGAACAAGAAGAGTGACAAATTAAAGGCTAATGACGCATTTAATTTATGTACACCGTTGATTGTAGAGTCTGAACGTCTCCTGGGACGCGTAGATACAGGAAGTAGTTGTAGCTTTGTTAGTTTGTCTTCTTTGAAGAATAAACTTCATATAAATAAAGTACATAAATTACCTGGTTCTTATAATTTCTTGTCTCATCAAAATACTGCAAAGAGAATTGGTATCACCGATCCTTTGGAAATAAAGTATGCAAATGGCATTAAGTTCAAACACTCATTTGAAGTAATGAACTTTAACGACGGATTCGAGTTTGATATTCTTCTTGGCACAGATATTCTTCCCAAAATGAATATCGGATTAACTGGAGTGGCTTTTCGCATCAAAGATGATCATGCACATTCTGACGCTGCCTTGAGTGATGAAGCTATTTTTGAAAACTTGAACATTGAACGTGAAAGAAAACATGAACCTGACAATTCGCCTGCTGGTACGCCTGAGCAAAGAGCAGAGTTCATGAGTATAATTAAAGAATCACTAGAGATTAATCAGAGCATACCCATAACATCTTCATGTCCTTTGCCTGAATCCATTGTTCGATTACCTACGAAAGAGGGTGCAACGGCGTATAGACGTCAATACCCCATCCCTTATGCATTAAGACCAGTTCTCGATAAGCAAATAAAAGAATGGTTGGAAACAGGTACAATCATTCGATCCCGAGTAAACACGTCATTCAACAGTCCATTACTGCTTGTTCCTAAACGTAACAAAGATGGTGAGATTGTGAGCCATAGAGCGTGTTTAGATGTGAGATCGTTGAATCAAATTCTACCTCCAACATTCAATTTTCCCGTAGGAGAACATGTTTGTGCATTTAAGCATAAAAATTTAACAATTTACATAGATTTCATGAATTATATAAATGTTAGGGTTAATTTTAAAATCACGTGATTGTTAAAATGCCCCTAAATTTATGAATTTCATTTTTTTCAGCTTTTTTTAGAATACCAAGACATTTTTAGAAATCACATGATATGATAGCTATAAAACATACTATATAACAACAATGTCATCCAATTAATATATGTATAAAAACTAGATTACTCGGATGTATCCCAAAGGAACTCTCAGGTCCATATTGAAACTCCTACTACCACAAATTTTATTGTTATATGAAAAAATTGAATTTTTTTTACAAATTAAAATTAAAAATAAAAAGGATTTAATAAAATTGCAGATGTTTATAGAACCATATAAATCTTTAAAAAAAATATTCGACGATGAAAAAGAAGCACTATTATATTTAATTAGTAATGATTACGTTAATAAACATATAAAGTGTAATAAATGTGAACATGAAACTAAATTAAACTTAAATAAAAAATTATATGTTTGTAGATATTATAAATGTAGGAAAGCAATATCACCATTGAAAGGAACAATTTTTAATAATTTAACTTTACCTTTAAATACTCAATTACACATATTATATCTTTTTCTTGGAAAAGCACCTTCTTCCTTTATAGCATCAAGTTTGCAAATTAGCAAAAATACAGTGTCATCATACAATAAAATATTCAGAAAATACTTGAAAAATAAACAATTGTTAGGTAACAGAAATATTAAAATTGGAGGTAGAAATAAAATTGTAGAAATCGATGAAAGTAAAATTGCAAAAAGAAAATATAATAAGGGGCATAAGGTAGAAGGTGCTTGGGTAATTGGTGGTATCGAAAGAAGTATGCTAAAAAATAAAATAAAAAATGAAAACAAAAAAATGTTTTTATTACCCATTGAAGAAAGAAATGTTGATAATATTGATTTAATTATAAAAAGATATGTAAAAAAAGGTACAACAATATATACGGATTTATGGAAAGGGTATAATAACTTGAAAAATATAGGATACAAACATTTAACTGTAAATCATTCAAAGCATTTTAAAGATCCAAATACAGGTGTGCATACAAATACAATTGAAGGCACATGGAATGGCTTAAAGCAAAGTATAATACCACGAAATAGAAATAAAAAAGATATAGTATTGTATTTAAAAGAATATCAATGGCGTAAGAAAAATAGAGAGTATAACGTATGGAAAAAGTTTTTAAAGGATTAATTTTAATTTACATAAAAAATGCAAAAAATTGAATTTTTATATTTATTAAAAATATGATAGAAAATATATTGATAGTTATAAATGTGAAATGCATATTTGATATTCATTATTCTTATTACAAGGACCTGACTAAGTCAGTAAACTAGCCTATTTAAGACACAATGATTATGTAATAGATCAGAGACAATTGGGTATTACATTATGAGTGGGATTAAA
The DNA here is from genome assembly GCA_026027325.1 of Actinomucor elegans. NCBI lineage: Eukaryota > Fungi > Mucoromycota > Mucoromycetes > Mucorales > Mucoraceae > Actinomucor > Actinomucor elegans. The sequence goes on along the minus strand of JAMSLZ010000012.1, from coordinate 164,277 downwards.
TATATCTATTATAAAAAAATAAAAAAATTGAAAAAGTAATAATATAAAAAAGAAATGGATGAAATATTTAATATTATTGTAGATGATAAATATAAATACAATATTAAACGAAGTATAATTATAAAAGATATGAAAAAATATGATTTAGCAGAATACAAAATAAAGCAAAAAGATGGGTGTTATGAAATCTACATGAAAAAAAATGGTTCAAATAAAAGATTAAGAAAAGTATATGAATTTAAGACATATAATAAAGGGATGTATCCCAAAGGAACTCTCAGGTCCATATTGAAACTCCTACTACCACAAATTTTATTGTTATATGAAAAAATTGAATTTTTTTACAAATTAAAATTAAAAATAAAAAGGATTTAATAAAATTGCAGATGTTTATAGAACCATATAAATCTTTAAAAAAAATATTCGACGATGAAAAAGAAGCACTATTATATTTAATTAGTAATGATTACGTTAATAAACATATAAAGTGTAATAAATGTGAACATGAAACTAAATTAAACTTAAATAAAAAATTATATGTTTGTAGATATTATAAATGTAGGAAAGCAATATCACCATTGAAAGGAACAATTTTTAATAATTTAACTTTACCTTTAAATACTCAATTACACATATTATATCTTTTTCTTGGAAAAGCACCTTCTTCCTTTATAGCATCAAGTTTGCAAATTAGCAAAAATACAGTGTCATCATACAATAAAATATTCAGAAAATACTTGAAAAATAAACAATTGTTAGGTAACAGAAATATTAAAATTGGAGGTAGAAATAAAATTGTAGAAATCGATGAAAGTAAAATTGCAAAAAGAAAATATAATAAGGGGCATAAGGTAGAAGGTGCTTGGGTAATTGGTGGTATCGAAAGAAGTATGCTAAAAAATAAAATAAAAAATGAAAACAAAAAAATGTTTTTATTACCCATTGAAGAAAGAAATGTTGATAATATTGATTTAATTATAAAAAGATATGTAAAAAAAGGTACAACAATATATACGGATTTATGGAAAGGGTATAATAACTTGAAAAATATAGGATACAAACATTTAACTGTAAATCATTCAAAGCATTTTAAAGATCCAAATACAGGTGTGCATACAAATACAATTGAAGGCACATGGAATGGCTTAAAGCAAAGTATAATACCACGAAATAGAAATAAAAAAGATATAGTATTGTATTTAAAAGAATATCAATGGCGTAAGAAAAATAGAGAGTATAACGTATGGAAAAAGTTTTTAAAGGATTAATTTTAATTTACATAAAAAATGCAAAAAATTGAATTTTTATATTTATTAAAAATATGATAGAAAATATATTGATAGTTATAAATGTGAAATGCATATTTGATATTCATTATTCTTATTACAAGGACCTGACTAAGTCAGTAAACTAGCCTATTTAAGACACAATGATTATGTAATAGATCAGAGACAATTGGGTATTACATTATGAGTGGGATTAAATATATCTATTATAAAAAAATAAAAAAAATTGAAAAAGTAATAATATAAAAAAGAAATGGATGAAATATTTAATATTATTGTAGATGATAAATATAAATACAATATTAAACGAAGTATAATTATAAAAGATATGAAAAAATATGATTTAGCAGAATACAAAATAAAGCAAAAAGATGGGTGTTATGAAATCTACATGAAAAAAAATGGTTCAAATAAAAGATTAAGAAAAGTATATGAATTTAAGACATATAATAAAGATAAAAACAAAGGTATAAAAAGAAAAACATTAGATAATAAGAATAATATGATACTTGATGAAATCGCACCCATCATGAAAAAACTTAAATTATAATTTAAATATATTTTCTAAATTAAATTTTTCAATATATATTCCATTAATTTTAACATTTATATCATGCTGATAATTATTATCTAAATTAAATTTTTATTTTCTAAGTTTTTTATTTCTTCCTTCACAATATCTATTTCTAATAAATTTTCATTATATTCATCATATGAGAAACATTTTAAATATAATTTTATTGTTATTATATATTTTTAATTAATATTTTTATTATCTATTACTTGATATATAAAATTAAATAGTTTTAATAGAAAAACAAAATAAAATATTGAAAATAAAGGAAAAAGTAGAATTTATGATAAAAATATGAAAAAAAGAATTATTTTAGAAATTAGTAATAGTAATTATTTAAATACTTTTTGATATATTTATTGGTCATATTAAAAGCTTAAAAAACAAAAAATGTTAAGCATTTCCCTATGAAGTGTAAAATAAAATATTATGTATTATTAGTATAAATTAAATCTGAGACCTCGTTTGGTAATCACCCGATTACTCTTATATTTCCAATTTTAATTTATTTAACATAAATTGAAAAACATACATTAAAATAAATATGCCTGTAATAACATTAACAGAATATGATAAAAATGCTTTTTTAATAGAGAAATTTAAGGATGACAAATACAATGTATTGTATAATGGTCATAATTTCATAATTGATACAAAGATTGCATTTGAAGATAGTCAATTATGGATTGAAAAAAAACCATATAAAATAAAGATAGATTTAGACATTACTAGTAATGAACATATTGATTTTGAAAGTTTTATAAATGTTTTAATAAATGAAATAAATATGTATTGTAGAAGAAATAAAATTATGAATGTAGAATTATTAAATCCTTTAATAGAATCGAATTCAAAAGAAAATACAAAAATTATGTATTTGGTATTAACTAATATATCCAAATTTAAAAATATAGAAAATAATCAAAATTTAAGTATTGATGATATTAAAAATAAATGTTTTTCTATTTATCCATCATTATTTTCACCATCTATAAATATTAGTAATGGTAAGATATATATAAATTTTACAATTAAAACAGGTTTTATTAAAATAAATAACGAGATAAAAGATGAGGATATAAATTATGATGATGCTATTAATATATTTAATAAATTAAATATTAAATAAAGTCAATATATATTTTAATATAAATAATTTTTTGAATCCTTTTATTTAATTAATAATAAAATACGAGACTCTTAATATAATACATCCCTATCCATTAAACATATAATGATAGTAAAATGAATTAGTATGTTTTATAGCTATCATATCATGTGATTTCTAAAAATGTCTTGGTATTCTAAAAAAAAGCTGAAAAAAATGAAATTCATAAATTTAGGGGCATTTTAACAATCACGTGATTTTAAAATTAACCCTAACATTTATATAATTCATGAAATCTATGTAAATTGTTAAATTTTTATGCTTAAATGCACAAACATGTTCTCCTTAATAAGTATTACAGTAAATTTGACTGTTATTATTATAAGGAAAATATACATGCTATTCATATACCTATGTATCTTTAAAAAATATTCGTAAAATTTATAATCATATATATATATATAAAACAAAAAAAAATTACAAAATCTTTTTTATTTTTAAGTCATGTGACATCATGATACGTATCCCTTAAGTTTAAAGGTTATCTAACCCAGCATGATATTCATCAATTATTTCTCTATCATTAAATGCTAAAATGAAATAAAAATTGAAAAAAACATATATAAAAAACATAAAATGGATAAACTTATATACGAAGAATTAAATAAAATAAAACATAGTTACTGGAATTTTTTAGATGAGGAATGGAAAATAAAAGAAGATGAGTATAAACATAGAACAGAACTAAAAGATGTAAAAAATATTGAAGAAATTAAGGTTGAATTACAAAACAAATTAGGCATAATACCTATATTTTTCTTTTTAAATAATATATTTGTAAATTATAAATATAAAACTCCATATAGAGATATTGAAAAAGGATTACTAATAATATATCACTTAATTACAGGTAAAAGCATAAGAGAAATGAATGATTACATACCCTATTCATCATTTCATGAAATATATAAAAGTTTCTGGGATGTAAACTTAAATGAGCTACATAAAACATGTAATAAACTATTAGAAAATATGTTTAGCACAATTTTATTAAGAATATATTATGCTAATAGACTTAATCCTGAGCATTTTAAGCATGTTACTTTACTTTTGGATGGACATGATAGTAGAGTTAACTATACAGATTTGAAAATTAAAAGTAAAGATATGTATTCATATAAATTTAAAAAATCAGGATTTAGAACCCAAGTAATAATTGATGTTAATGAAATAGCTATTTATGTATCAGATAGTTTACCATGTAAAAAATATAATGATGGTAAAATGTTTTTAGCAATGAAACTAGAAAATAAATTAAATGAAAATGATTGTATAGCAGTTGATGGAGGTTATAATTTATTTATAGAAGACTTCTTAGAGAATTGTAGTAAATATGGAAATGATAAAATCAATAACGATAATTTTATATTTCCATTTAGAAAAAAAAAAGGAATTAAGTTAAGTGATAATGAAATTGAATTCAATAATACTTTTGGAAGTTTTAGAAGCATCATTGAAAATAAATTTGGACGATTAGGTGATAAATTCCAAAGATTTGATAATAGTAATAAAGTTCTTAAAATTGATAATATAAGAATATATAATTTACAGTTAAAAATGGCATTATTATTAAGTAACATCCAAAAATTTGTTGAGCTTCAAAATATTCCAATTAAAGATTATTATGGATTATGGATACAAGATAAATTTAATTATCCAAGTAACAAAAATCATAATGAAGATGCATTTACTGAAACTTTTGAATATTGTAGAGTCATTAATATGAGAAATAAACAAAACTCATTTATTAATGATATGCTAAATAAAAGTGAAATGATAATTGACGAAAATATAGAATACATAGAAAATGATTCATATGAAATAGAAAAAATATTAAATCATAGAAAATATAAAAAAAGAACAAAATATTTTATTAAATGGAAAAATTATGATGATAGCTACAATAGTTGGATATGGGAAGACGCATTTAATGATAGAGAAATAATTGATGAATATCATGCTGGGTTAGATAACCTTTAAACTTAAGGGATACGTATCATGATGTCACATGACTTAAAAAATAAAAAAGATTTTGTAATTTTTTTTTGTTTTATATATATATATATGATTATAAATTTTACGAATATTTTTTAAAGATACATAGGTATATGAATAGCATGTATATTTTCCGTACCTTTGGTTAAGGATATCTTTGATAACTTGGCCGGTAAAAAAGTGTTTACAACTTTGGATTTGTCGAATGCATATCATCGATTCAAAGTGGCACCCGAGGATGTACACAAGTTATCGTTTACTTATAATGGCAATGGCTTTTCCTTTCAAAAAGCGTGCTTTGGAGTGAAAATGCTAACCTCGCAATTTCAAAAGGTCATGGCAACCTTGTTTGAAGGTATTGATTGCGTTCAGAACTTCGTGGATGACTGTATTGTTGCCAGTGAAAGTATCGAACAGCATGCAAAAGATGTAAAGTTTGTGATTGACAGATTAAATTCCGCAAATTTAATCCTGAAAGAATCCAAGTGTTCATGGTTTCAACATTCAGTTCGTATGTTGGGATTTGTAGTGGACGCTTCAGGAGTTCGTGTGGATCAATCAAAACTTACCAATGTTTCAAAGTGGCCACTTCCAAATAAAAATAAGAAACACATCCAGCAATTTATGGGTTTGGTCAATTACCTGAGAGAATTCGTTCCGATGATTTCCAGAGTAGCAGAACCACTCACCAGTTTAGTGAATGCAGAGAATGTGGAAGAGCTGTGGACCGATCGTCACACTAAGAGCTTTGAAACTATCAAAGAGATTTTGCAGTCGAAGATGATGCTGCATTATCCGGATTTGTCAAAACAGTTTTACGTAGCTACAGACGCATCACTTTATGGTGTCGCGGCAGTGTTGTTTCAAAAGAATGAGGCCGGCCAAGATCTTTACATAGGATTTGTATCGAGCTCCTTGTCACCTTCACAACGCCGTTGGAGCACTACTAAAAGAGAATTGTATGCAGTCGTGTTAGCATTACTGAAGTTTCGCAAGTATATATGGGGCAAAAAGTTCACTGTATTTACAGATCACAAGGCACTAGTATACTTACATACGCAAAAGATCGCAAATCCCATGTTAATTGGATGGATCGAGACTCTTCTGGATTTTGATTTTGATGTAGTGCACATCCCCGGTATATTGAACAAATTGCCTGATATTCTGAGCCGTTTGTATTCACCTTTAGAAGATGAAAACAAACTGGTGGAGGATAGTGTTACGAGCAAAATCATCAGACGAAGCCCTAAAAAGAAAGCCATCATTAGAAAAAAGCGATTTAGCCGAGATAAAACGATTAACGTACTCGCGACTAAACTAGTTGAAAGAAAAGATGAGCTGACTGACTATATGACTCCTCCTGAAGAAGAGAGAGATGCTCTGTTGAAAGAAGCGCATGCATTTGGACACTTTGGATCGCAAGCAATTGTGCGAGATTTACATTCACAAGGTCTCCATTGGGCGAATATCTACGCAGAAGCAAAAGACATTGTTAGTTCGTGTGTTGAATGTCAAAAGCACAACATCAGTAAGAGAGGTTATCACCCATTATCTAATGTTGTAGCCAACCGACCATTTGATCATATTGCTATCGACTTGGCTGGACCTTTTGACGTAACTGAAGAAGGATATGTTTACATGTTGGTTATAACAGATATTTGTTCGAAATTCGTTATTCTCAGACCTCTGAAGAACAAACAATCCGATACTGTTGCAAAAGAGTTGGTCAAAGTCTATGGTGATTTTGGTGTTCCACGTATTTGCCAGTCTGATAATGGTCTAGAGTTCAAGAATGCTGTGATGAACAGTATTTCGAAGAACCTAGGAATTGATAGAAGATACACTACGCCATATCATCCTCGAGCAAATGGAGCAGCGGAAAATGCAGTTCGTACCGCAACTAACACGTTAAGAAAAATGATGAAGTCAGACAGTCATAGTTGGGCGTATTATCTTCCTATCATACAGCTCTGCATGAACCGACACATTAAAGCAAAAACTATGAGTTCTCCCTTCTCCTTGATGTTTGCACGTAGAGTCAACTTACCTGATGACTACGGGAACGAGAAGAAGTTCAAACTACCCATTGAGTCTATGACCATGCGAGAGTTGGAAGAACGCGTAGATTACATGGATAAGATCGTATTCCCAGCCATCCTCGAAAGAACTCAGAAGATAAATGAGGAATATAACAAAAAGTTCAATCAAAAGAGTGTTCTTGTCGACATTCCAGTTGGAACGCATGTCATGATCAGATTACAGAATCGATCTAGTAAGTTAGCTCCGATTTATGAGGGACCTTACACTGTTGTTCGAAGAAATACTGGTGGATCGTATGAACTAAAGGATGAACAGAATGAATTATTATCCCGAAACTATGTACCGTCGGAATTGAAAGTAGTTACCCTGGATGAGTCTAGTATCGAAGAAGAATACTACGAAGTCGAAGGTATCCGTGATCATCGAGGTGAAGAAGGTCATCGAGAATACTTGATTAAGTGGAAAGGTTATTCTGAGAAAGAAAATACTTGGCAAAAAGCAAGTGATTTCACCGATCCAACTATCATTCAACGGTACTGGAATAAGCAAAGAGAATTACGACGTTTAGAGCAAACTAGAGTCGAACAGTCAATTCAAAACTCTGAACCTAACAGACGCAAAAAAGTTGGAACTTCCAAGATTCCTAAATGCAATGGGAATGAGATGTCAAATGTAGCGATCGAGATGTCGAAAAACAAAAGAGCAAATATTGCAGCCACTACGAGTAGAGAAGAGAGAATACTGAATAGACGTTCAAACAAGAAAAGAAAGATAGAATAAGTAGGCAAGTTATGAAACAAGAACCAAGAAAAGCCACGATGCAAGAAAAGACCCTGAATTGGTGCGTAAAAGGAGGTATACCTGAGCGTGTTAATCAAAACTCAGCCGCATGAATGTACTATTTGGTGGAACTGACGCACTTGCCGAATCAATACAAGTTTGTTTGATTCTGGTGGAGGATAATGTTGTAAACGCTCATAATTATATTAATAAGAGAATACTGTACAGATAGAAAATCGTATAGATATCCTTATATATAGCTGCAGAAGTGTATAAAGCATTATTACCAAGAACCAGAATGTAAATGACTGTATTTGATTATGTTAAAATATCTTTATTTATATATCACTCTGAGCAAGTAGACGCTAATTGATAAATACTATCTCTCACACCAAATATTACATTCAATACTATTACCTTTGGATATATTGATCCCGACACTCCTCGCCGCTAATCTTGGTCCGCTCATTTGGTTATTATCCCTGGTCTTCTTTATACGCAGTCCAACCTTGTTCCTGGCAAATCGTAATATGAATTTAGAATCAAGTACCGACCGAGAAAAAGTATATAAGAGATGCGTTTTATCACCTTTTGACCAGTTAATCAATTCTTGATCTCTAATAAAAAACTATCCACAGTTTTAAAAGTATTTCTATCTTCCAAAATCTTTATCTACCACCTTTACAACAAAGCAAATCTTGAGTAGCCAGTTTGACGATCAATTATTATAAGAAAGTTAAAACCATTATTATTAAAGTTAAAATTCAAATATAATATTTTAAATTAGTTAATATAATTCTATTTATTTTTAACAATTATGATATTTTATATACTGTATGCGAAAAAAGGGTTTCAATGTTTTATAAATTAACCTTTTTCTCTTTACACAGCTGTCTAAAATAAACCTATGCGGTTGATGTTAGTATCAATAGAGGGCTAAAACTTTGGCCTTTTTTCCTATAGGTTTTCCTTTATTGCGAACTCTATTTAACACTACGGAGCTAAGGCGAATTTGAGAAATTTTGATTTTTTGATTTTTCAAAATTCGTCATTACTTAGCGTCGCATAAAATTATTTTAAATTGAGCTATCGAAGAAATTTAAAACATGTTCCAAAACAATGGGACGTTCTTTATGAATAGGAAAATTAAAATAAAGAATAAAAGAAGCTGGCTCGTCCTGTCCAAATTGAATATTTTCATCACTTTTTTTTTTATAAAAAAATTAACATCATGATTCGTTCTATTACTAAAGATAAGCAAGACACTCTCAAGTCACTGTTGTCAACAAACACTCCATACTCAAGGATCCAGAAACAACTACCAAATATTTCTCTAGCCACTATTAGTAGATATAAAACAAAGTTTTTTCCTACTACGAAGCCTGAGCTATCACTGGAAGGCCATGTTCAATAAGCAATACAACAAAGAAATAGATTCGAAATAAGATGAAAGCTGGTCAATTCAAATCACCACAAGATATAAAGGCTTATCTTATTTCAGTTGGAATTAATATGACAATCAGGAACATTTAGTTAATGCTTCATTCTATGGGCTTCAAAGCAAAAAGAAAGCAAGAGTCTGATTTCATCTCCGAAAGCAATAGAAAAAAGCGACTTGCGTGGGCTAAACAACATAGGGTGTTAGCCAAGGACGACTGGCGTAAGTGGATATTTTCAGACAAAACAAAGGTTAACATTTGGGCTTCAGACGGTATTAAGTGTGGTGAAATCCACATATAACATTCTACATTATATTAAAAAGACGGGATTCATTTAATAACTATCCATCAAAAGAGGGAGTTTTGAATCACCGCTGAAAATACAATTAATGAAGAATGAACATAGATTAAAAAGACCTTTGATTGTTACTAAGAGACCATTTCTTTGGAAGTATAAATACAAGAGATACAAGCTAGATAGAAAAACTTAACTCACTTTGAATCAATAAAACCCCATAAAACGGTTCTAACTGATTCACTCGCTTTTTATTCAATTTTTACCGCATTAAGTACTATTGGTCTCAGCTAAATGATGTTGTTCGCCCTCACTATTTAGATCTCCAAATTCAGTAGGAAGGGGGTAGTGTCATGTTTTGGACTTGTATAACAGCGAAAGGCCCTGGTTATGGTACTACAATCATTGAAGGCACGATAAATTCATCTTTGTACGTTGAAATACTTCAGTCATCACTTAAAGATACCTTAGACTACTACTATGACTTGGATTCAAAACATGTTTGTTTTCAACGAGACAAGGCCACTCCTCATAGATCAACTATTGCTAAAAAGTTGTTTCCCAAAAACAAGTTCAATGTGGACCAAATTTATAACTGGCCACCGCAAAGCCCGGATTTGAACCCAATTGAACATATGTGGCACCAATTGAAAAACCGTTTGGGACAGTACCCAACTAAACCTCATACTGTAGAAGAACTAGAAAAGAGGATCAATATAGAGTGGTATAAATTTACTAAGGAGGACTGCCTGAAATAGATTGATAGCTGTTGTATTCCACCTACTATTTTGCATCGACATAATAGTAAGGAATCAACTGTTCATTTATGTCATACACGGACTCTATCTGATAACCCAATCAGATTAACGAGGCCTGCATAAATACAAGCGATGTGTCATCCTTAGAACTATTAGCCAATAATCCTTACAAGAAACACGCGGCATCATACTATCGAGTAGTATCGAGTGTATCTCAAGATAAGACCTGAATATCGAATAACGCGTGGGTTATACAATTACAACAATGCGTGGTTGAAAGGCTTATTAGTGGCTGCTGGGATTGGACTCCGTTGTACGGCCATGCGTGCTGATAGATATTGAATGCTACACTATCAAGCTCTGATGAAATGTATATAAAGAAGACTTGATTTTGAATTGTGAATAAAACATTAGAATAACTTTTACTATCAGGATAGCTGATTCCATTGACTGTCTATTCTTTTATTATTGTATTTTAAATTATATCCTTCGTCTTTAGCACCGGATATAACATTTTTTTGAATCAAGCTTTTTCCAACAATTACAATCTTATTACCAATGTCTTCTCCTGCTGCCTCCATTCACTCTGGTGAACCTACTGTTTCTGTTGCTCAAGCCAACTTACCTGTTCTTGATGCATCCATGGAAGAATCTTCTGGTTCTGCTGCTTCTTTTGTTGATCGACAAGTGCAAGCTGAAGAATCTCTCCGTAGTATGCAAGATACTATCAACCAACTCACTATTGAGTTAACCATTCTTGCTGCTCGTCTCTCGTCTCCTTTGTCTGGTGATAATCTCGATGATTTCCAGGCTGAATACTTGCAGAAGGATAGTGTTCTTAAGGCTGTTATCGCTACCAAAGCCTTAATTGAGAAATCCAATGCTGACTCTGTCAAGTATGCTCGCGCTGTTGTTGATCCCAAGGCACCCATCAAGGGGAATAAACATTAATAATAGAATATAGTATTAATTATAATATAAAAAATTATATGTTAAATTAAATTCAAAATGAAAAAAGTTCTTAAAATATAAAGTTTTTAGATAAACCTAATATATTGTTTAAAATAGAAAATATAAAGATTTTATGATTTATTTATTTTTTATTTTTAATCTCAGATTCTTATCTTATATAATAACGTTTTACCTTTTATACAATAGAAATTATATTAATAAATATATACAATTTAGAAAAAGAGTATTATTATTATTTGCAATAATATTAGTTCTATACACATATTTTTAATAAAATCGTTTTAATGAAATAAAAATACAATCCATGGTTGAGTTTGAAATGATATATCAAATCTCGGCTGTATTTTTATAAAATGATAAAATTGAATTTAATATATAATATAAAAGATTATACCAACATGGAAAGTGATATAGAAATTATGGACGAATATGTCAATAAAAATAATGAAGATATTATCAATTATAGAAAGCAATTAAAGCATGAAATTAATAAAATAATTTTAGAGAAATGGACATTTTTAAGTAAAGATTGGGAAAAAGTATTAAATATATATAAACATAGGACTGAATTAAAAAATTTAAAATATATAAGAGAAATAAAAGATGAATTAAAAAATAAATTAGGATATATATCTGTATTTTTCTTTTTAAGCGTTTTATATACAAATAAAGAATATCCAGGTCCATATTTAGAAATAGAAAAAGGTTTACTATTATTGTATCAATTGGTAACTGGTTTCACATCAAAAAATATAAAAAAATATATGCCTCATACAAGTTTTTATGCAGTTTATAAGGAATTCTGGATAACAAATTATGAAAATTTAAATAAATATGTAGATTATTGTTTGTTAAATATGTTTAGTAATATTAAAATTAGAGTATTATCTGCACTTATTAAAAACCCTAAAAATTTCAAGAATATAACATTAATGTTAGATGGACACGATACTAGTATTGAATATGATAAACCTGATATATCTTTGCAAAAAAAATGGAGTTACAAGTTAAAATCAGCAGGTATTAGAACACAAGTATTATGTGATATAAACGAAATGATAATATATTTATCCAAAAGTGAATTATGTGGTTCTAGTAGTGATGGTGGCATGTTTCTGAATATGAAAATTTATAATAAAGTTAAAGAAGAAGATATTATCGCTTTAGATGGTGGATATACATTGTTTATAAAACAATTTGAGACTTTATGTAAAAGTAAAAATATTAATCTAGATGATAAAAATTTCTTTTATCCTATTCGTAAGGAAAATGGTGTAAAATTAAATATTCAAGAAGAACATTATAATAGGGTTTTTGGTAGTTTTCGTTCATTGGTTGAAAATCAGTTCAAGGATTTACATAATAAATTTAAAAGATTTTCAAATAATAATTCTATTTTAAAAACTGATGATATAAAATATATCAATTTACAATTAAAGGTTGTATTTTTATTAAAAAATATTCAAACATTTTCTGATAAATTTAATATTATAACCCAAGAACATCATAAACTGTGGATAAACGATAACTTTGATTTTCCTAATGATTTAAGACTTATAGATATAGTATATACTAATGAAATTGAACAATCCGAAAAATTAAAACAGGTAGATAAATTACAAAAACAATTATTAAATTTACAAATAGGTGAAAATGACAATGATATTATAATGGATTTTGATAATAATGAAATTGAAAATAATAATATTAATAATAATACTGGTATAAATAGTGACGTTGATTTTCCTGAATATCAAACACCTAATAGAAAACGAAAGAAAAAATCTAAATCTAATAATAAAAAATTAAACATTTATAAAATTAGAGATGTCGATAAAGATGAAAATATATACGAAGTTGAAAAGATAGTAGAACATAAAATAGAAAATAAAAATTATTTGTTTTATGTTAAATGGAAGAATTATAACCATAATGAAAATACATGGGTAAAAGAAAATGATTTTACAGAAAAAGATATTATATATGAATATTTTACAGAAAAAAATATATTATTTCAGCGATAAAAAATGTCATAATATATATAAAACTTAATTAACGGAATATTAAATTATATTATACATAGATGTTATTCAATCGTAATTGATTATTCATCCAAGGTTTCTAGTGTGTGTCCCAACAACATGCCTTATCTTCAATGGGTTGGTGAAGTTCATGAGCCTAACGCTCATATTTTTATCGATGCTGCTGCTTGTTTGACACGTTTTCAAAACGTAATGTATGCTCATCGTTTGGACTTCGACACCAACTATGAACGATTAGTGTTGTCTCAAATGTCGCAAGCTCAACTTACCTGGTATGAAGTTGAGTTTCATCAGAACGCTCGTGCCGCTGGTATTGCTTCCCCTACTTGGCTCATGTTCAAGAATGAGTTCCTCTCTCGGTTTGGTACAACCGTTGATGAAGATCGTGCTGCCTGTGCTCGCTCTCTTGTTGACATCAAGTTAGCCAAAGGTGAATCTCTTTTTGCTTTCATTGATCGCTTCAATGATCTCCGTCGTCGTGCTGTTGACCAGTGCTTACCTGCCTCCATTCTTGTGGATAAGTTTTTACACGCTTTGCCCACTGAATTTGCTGACAAGGTCATTACTTCGCGTCTTTCCTTACCAAAGGATCAAAAGTCGAATGTGGATGTAGTGATGCGTCTTGCTCGTGAACTGTACAATGACTTGTACAAAGAGAAAGGTCTTCCTGGTGTCTCTGCTTCTGTTTCTTCTGCTTCTGGTTCTTCTTCGCGTGTGTCAAACATACCTTCTGCTGCCAACTATGTGCACCGTGAAAGTGACAAGTCTCGTCACGCTGTTCCTTCTTCTCTTGGTGTTGCCTCTTCTGCCATGTCTATTGGTAAGGTTGCCAAACGTCCTTCTTCTACTGCTTCCACTGGGAAATATTGTTCTTTTCACAAAGTCAATACCCATGATACTGCCAACTGTAAGGCTATCTCTCGTGCGTCATCTGTTATTGCTAACCAGCAACCTCTTGCTGCTGCTTCCGGTTCTTTGCCTTCTTCAAGTCAAGTTCCTATTAACAATCGTACTTGTCATTCGTGTGGAGCTCCTGGTTGGACACGCCAGCATCGTTGCAATACTGCTGTGCGTAACGATCCCAATCAAGGACCAACTCATCGTTTTGGGATGATGAGTATTGCAGGTGCTGCTTCTCGTGCCTTTGGTTCTTCTGGTGCTATTGCATCATCTTCTGCTTCGTTGGCTCCGGCCTCGAACCTATCGACAGTTGCTCCCGCAGTAACTCCATTCAATTCCGAAGTTAGCTCTTCATCTTCTGCTGTTCCTGTTCAGGAACACATGAATATCGATGAACACGCAGCCGTCCAGGCACAACTTTGTAAGTCAAACATATTTTCAAATTTACCCAAACAAAGATCTAATGCGATTCTTTTACCTATTGTTGTGCAGAACATTCGCGTCTACGCATACTTGGATACAGGCTGTACGTTCAGCATATGTTCTCCTCGCTTCTTTCGTTCTCTTGGTGTTGGCTTTACGCCTTCATCTGGTACGGTTCAGCTTGGTCATGTTAACACGCAACAACCTAGGATTGGTTATACTTCTTTGAACATTTTGTACAATAAAATACAATTGAAGCATAAATTTGAATTGTTTGATTTCTATACAGAGGACGATAGTGCGCCTATTTTATTTGGTCTTGACATTATGCCTCTTCTTAACATCGCTATCACTGGGTTGGTATCAACTTGGGATGATCATACTGGTCCTGCATTGCCATCACCAATCGATCCTGAAGATATCAAACCTAATAATAGTCCTTTTGGTACTGCTGATGAACGCCAATTGATGCAATCTAAACTTAAACCACTGTTAGCTGCAAACGCTAATATCGATTTGAAGAATACCTACTGCAATTTGCCTGGCGCAATAGTACAATTGGAAACGCAACCCGGTAAAGTAGCTTACCGTAAGCCATACCCAATTCCTATTGCCTACAAGCAATCCGTATTAGATCAAATTGAAACTTGGAAAAATGAAGGTGTAATAGAAGTTGCACAAAGTCACACCGGCTTTAATTCTCCCCTTCTATGTGTTAGTAAGAAAAATGCTGATGGTATCTATTCGTTTAAGAAGCCTAGAGTAGTAGCTGACGTTCGTGAGTTAAACTCGATTCTTATTAGTACGGATAAGTACAATATACCTCTCATTTCGGACATCCATGAACGCTTAAGTAATGCCAAAATCATTACTAGTATCGATATCCATTCTTGCTTCACTAGCTTCCTCGTTGACCCTGCTCACAAAAGCAAGTTAAACTTTATGTGTCCTTTTACTAACTTGCAATATACTTTTCGCAAAGTATGTTTCGGTGTGTCCTTTATTGCTAATTTGGTACAAAGGACCTTAACTAACTTGTTCAGTGACCTTCCTTACGTAACGATCTATATCGATGACATTTGCATCAGTACCAATGATTCTCTAGCACATCATACTGATTGTGTAGCCGAAGTTATCCGTCGCCTCACAAACGCAAATCTTCAACTTTCTCCAGAAAAGATTGTACTTGCTCAGAAAAGTATTCACATTTTGGGTTGGTCAATTGTAGATGGTAAATTGATGCCTGATCCAAGAAAAGTATCAAATGTACACACCTGGCCTCTTCCTCAGACGGGTAAAGACATTATGCGATACTTGGGTTACTTCAATTACTTTCGTTCTGCGATTCCTGGATACAGTCGTTTAGCAGCTCCACTTGATGAGTTACGCAGTAGTAAATCACTTGCAGCTATATGGTCTGACAAACACACGCAAGCTTTTCGCAACTTGCAAGCAGCCTTGTCGTCTGCTCTCGTGTTATCTCCTCCTGACTTTCGTTACCGTTTCCATGTCGCAACTGACGCGTCTAAAACTGGTATTGGTGGAGTCATTTACTATATCAAAAATGATACGGTTCATTATGTGACTATGGCTTCTCGCAAGCTATCTACCTCCGAAATGAATTACAGTACAACAAAACGAGAATTACTTGCTATTGTCTACATGTTGACTAAGTATCATAAATGGTTATTTGGTATTAAATTCACTTTGCATACTGATCATAAAAGCCTTATCTTTTTACATGATCAAAGCACCCCCAACACCTTGATGCTGACTTGGTGGGACACTATTTTTTCTTTTACGTTCGATGTTGTTCATATTCCTGGAATTAAGAACATCATTCCCGATACTCTTAGTCGACTGTTTTCTGATGACGAACCCAACAGTCTGGAGGAGGGTGGAAATATTGTTAACCATCAAAACATATTTGAGAACCATAAGAAAAGATATAATACCACGCGTTCTGAACGTAAACTGCAAATACGGTATCCTACAGATAAAAACAAGTCACGCAAAAGAATACTATCTGCTAGAAACGGGACTGAAAATAAAACAAGAGGAAATTACGCCTTTTCATCTTTCCCAACAGTTTCTACAAACTACGATGATAATACCAATACATCATCCAACCACATTGACTCATCCAATACTACATCGTTCGATAGTTACAATAAGACACCTCTTATTTCTCGCGCAATGCAATATGCTGATTATATGACACCACCTGAAAAGGATCGCGTTTCTATTATTATGAAAGCACACTTGCTTGGCCATTTTGGCGTAAATGCAATTGAGAAAACTATTCACAATGATTACAAATTACATTGGACTAATTTGCGACAAGACATTCAAAGAGTTATCAATGATTGTGAAGCTTGCCAAGCACATGGTATCTATCGAGTTGGTTATCACCCTCCTAGAAGCGTGTTGCCTGACGGTGTCTTCGATCATATCTGTATAGATCTCGGTGATTTCAATACTACATCATCTCGTGGTAATAACTTTATGTTAGTTGTAGTAGATTACTTTAGTCGATTTACAATTCTACGTGCACTCCCTGACAAGAGTAGTTACAGTGTAGCAAAAGAATTACTTCACATATGTTGTCAGTTCGGATTCCCTCGGATCATCACGCATGACAATGGTATGGAATTTGTGAATGAAGTGGTTAAACAATTTATACAAATGAGTGGCATGGATAGACGGCTTAGCTTGCCCTATACTCCTACTGGAAACAGTGTAGTAGAAAGCTATGTTGGCATCTGTAAACGTAGTATTATCAAAGCGTTAACTGCTAATGCTGTTGAACCTGAATCTTGGGATTTGTATTTAGACGTGATCCAATACTCTGTCAATTGTCAGTATTCGCGATTGCATAAATCTCGTCCTTTTGCGGTTATGTTCAATAGACAGCCTAATGACTTTATCGACTACACGGATGTAAAACCTACCATCAATATCGAGAAATCTGATAGTAAACTCATTGATAAGAAGCTGAAATATGTCAAAGATGTCATTATTCCTTCTATTGCTAAACGCATTAAAGAGACACAATTAAACGATCATTTAAAATTCCAAAAGAATAACAAGATCATTGAAACAAAGTACCCTCTTAATTCTAAAGTTATGATCGTGAACGTACTCAAATCATCTAAACTGCAGCCCAGATGGTTAGGTCCTTTTATCATTAAAGGCTACACCAAGCATGGTAGTTACATTTTAGAAGATCTCACTGGCTCTTTATTATCTCGTGATGTACCTACGCATCAGATAAGACTGATTCAATCAGGAGATCAACGATCTGAAAGCGAACTTAACGAGAAACATTATGAGGTACAAGCAATTGTAAACCATCGACTCTTGCCAGACGGTGAATACGAGTATTACGTGCATTGGGTTGGATACGATGACCAAGAAAAATACAATACTTGGCAGACGGTTGATACCTTCGATTCGAAGAAACCTATTCAAGACTATTGGACACGTCGTCAAGCAACCATTGCAAGCACAACAGGTAGATCCCTGCCTAATACTATCAACAAGCGAAGAATACCTGCTCGTAATAAACACAGCAGATCGTTTGTACCTAAAGCATATAATACAAGATCTTGAGTTGCTTAATTGCACTCTGCAAGTGTAATTGTCTTTTCCCTTATGTTACTTTTTTCCTATAATGGTTTTTTACAAGGTTTTTTATGACAGTTTACATTACACACGATCTTACATCTAACACAATGCTTACATCCTATCCTTTCGTTCTTATGATTATTACATCTTTAATACAAAGATACTTCTAAGGTGATGACCTCATCTGGAAGGGGGCAATGTTGTATTCCACCTACTATTTTGCATCGACATAATAGTAAGGAATCAACTGTTCATTTATGTCATACACGGACTCTATCTGATAACCCAATCAGATTAACGAGGCCTGCATAAATACAAGCGATGTGTCATCCTTAGAACTATTAGCCAATAATCCTTACAAGAAACACGCGGCATCATACTATCGAGTAGTATCGAGTGTATCTCAAGATAAGACCTGAATATCGAATAACGCGTGGGTTATACAATTACAACAATGCGTGGTTGAAAGGCTTATTAGTGGCTGCTGGGATTGGACTCCGTTGTACGGCCATGCGTGCTGATAGATATTGAATGCTACACTATCAAGCTCTGATGAAATGTATATAAAGAAGACTTGATTTTGAATTGTGAATAAAACATTAGAATAACTTTTACTATCAGGATAGCTGATTCCATTGACTGTCTATTCTTTTATTATTGTATTTTAAATTATATCCTTCGTCTTTAGCACCGGATATAACAATAGCATGCCTGGTAGAATTGAAACTGTTATAAAAAGTAAAGGTCAACAAACAAATTATTAATTTTTTTTCCGTACTTTTTAGCAAGCTTAATTTTTTACTTTTTAACTTTATACTTATATAAGTGTTGTGTTTGCACAGTGAAATAATAAAGAAGACTAAAAAGAGTACTTTTTGAGACTGTGCTTTATTAACAAAGATGAATATAAAGATGAAGATCCTATAACTATGTCTAAACTAAACCTATTTATACTAATCGTCTATCTAAGTGTGGTGAAGAGGATTTAAGAAGATGTTATGTTATAGGTCTATGTTCTAGATATATATCCATCTGAGACATGAATCTTAAACATATCAACTCGTAAGTGCTTCCGTAAAGATGAGATTGATAATGAATAAGTTATTATTCATACAATAGTCCCTATTCTATAACAATAAGTACTAATAAACTTTTGTTTGTTAAGAACAAAGCATATATCATCTGAAAGCCCTTCATTTCTTCTACAACTTTCTCTAAGTAACATGTTTGTTTTATAGAGTTATAAGCTGCTTATATGATGAAATATTCAAAATTGGAAAACATTGAAACCCTTTTTTCGCATACAGTATATTATCCCAAAAACATTTTGAAGGTAATATTAGATTTTGATAAACATATTTTGATTTAGAATATAATTAAAGAATGCAATACTGACAATCATATAATGTTTTATACATTTCTGAAATTATTTGTAGCAGTCTTATTTTTTTAAGTATTTATTCAATATAATAATCAATCCTCTTTGTTTAAATTAGCTTTTTCTAGTTTATTCCGGATAATTGCCACACGGATAGCATCCAATTCTGAGGTAATAGTGGGTGAGTTGTCCTGGTACAGTGGTGGAAATAACTGATGCACAAAACTTTATTAGGGGATATCTTCATGGAAAATGACGCTAACCTTTTCAAATAACTTTATAAAACTATTCACAAAATTGATTATAATATCCCCGTAAGCTTTTAAGTTTGTTTATTTACGTCACTCCAACGTCATAGCTGATAATTAAATTTTTAAGTTATGCGAAAATATCAGTTTCCGATAATAGCGATGTAGTTGAAATTTTACATATTATTGCTTCATTTTTTCCGTAGTTATGATAATTTATGACGTTAATGATGTCAAAGCTGAGATGTTTCCTGAGATGTTCGTAATTAGTTAGGTACGTGTTTAATTAACGAGACAGAAAACAAGAGAGATTTATTCTACCACTGCCCGCCTTCTATTATTAATAGGCTGGGTGGTGGTTACATATAGTAAATATAACTAGTCATGATTACACAAGTTAACTATTCAGGCACACTTCTATTGCTATTCTATGTAAAGTAGTTATGTCCACTACAATAATAACATTTCCTATTTTGTTCTGGCGGTCTCAAACAATTCTTAAGAGAATTTTCTCGACCTAGAATGGTAATTTTTTTAAAGTCATTCACAAGCGGCTATCGACTGGAAATTATTTAATTACAAATTGGGAATAATAGCAAGTTTAGAAGTTTATGAAACGTTTTACAAAAATCCATTTTGAATTAAATAAACAATAAAAAAAATAATAAATATTGTTGTATTCCACCTACTATTTTGCATCGACATAATAGTAAGGAATCAACTGTTCATTTATGCCATACACGGACTCTATCTGATAACCCAATCAGATTAACGAGGCCTGCATAAATACAAGCGATATGTCATCCTTAGAACTATTAGCCAATAATCATTACAAGAAACACGCGGCATCATACTATCGAGTAGTATCGAGTGTATCTCAAGATAAGACCTGAATATCGAATAACGCGTGGGTTATACAATTACAACTGTTATATCCGGTGCTAAAGACGAAGGATATAATTTAAAATACAATAATAAAAGAATAGACAGTAAATGGAATCAGCTATCCTGATAGTAAAAGTTATTCTAATGTTTATTCACAATTCAAAATCAAGTCTTCTTTATATACATTTCATAAGAGCTTAATAGTGTAGCATTCAATATCTATCAGCACGCATGGCCGTACAACGGAGTCCAATCCCAGCAGCCACTAATAAACCTTTCAACCACGCATTGTTGTAATTGTATAACCCACGCGTTATTCGATATTCAGGTCTTATCTTGAGATACACTCGATACTACTCGATAGTATGATGCCGCGTGTTTCTTGTAAGGATTATTGGCTAATAGTTCTAAGGATGACACATCGCTTGTATTTATGCAGGCCTCGTTAATCTGATTGGGTTATCAGATAGAGTCCGTGTATGACATAAATGAACAGTTGATTCCTTACTATTATGTCGATGCAAAATAGTAGGTGGAATACAACAACAACAATGCGTGGTTGAAAGGTTTATTAGTGGCTGCTGGGATTGGACTCCGTTGTACGGCCATGCGTGCTGATAGATTGAATGCTACACTATTAAGCTCTGATGAAATGTATATAAAGAAGACTTGATTTTGAATTGTGAATAAACATTAGAATAACTTTTACTATCAGGATAGCTGATTCCATTTACTGTCTACTCTTTTATTATTGTATTTTAAATTATATCCTTCGTCTTTAGCACCGGATATAACAAATATCAAAAATGGATTTTACCTGCAAAATTTATTTTATTTTCTCCATTCGATGGATCCATCGATAAGTCATAATTTAATTACGAATTAGGATACTAAACTGAACATTTAAATCCATAGGCTTTCAGTTACAGTCCTCCTATTTTCTATTTCAATCCATATTATTTCTTTCTAAAACTTGCCTTTTGTATACACGTTATCAAATAATTTCCTTCTACTATGAACAACAATACCAATGAGCAATGGGTTTTCCTTAACAATATCTCAACCCCGTCACCGGTCAATGAAGAAAATGGAGATGCGCCTCCTACTCAAACAGTTGAGGAAAAAGAAGTAGCAGATCAAGCAGCAGGCCAAAAAGTAAACTAAAAATATTCCATCCTTTCTCGAGCAGTAAGTTATCGTTCACGATATGTGCTTATTAGTTCGCGTAAACCATAGATACCATTCGAAAAAAAAAGCTAGTGAATGAGTGATAGGAAATCCAGCTTCTCTTTCGAACTCACTTGCGATGAAGCTGTACTGTATGTTGTAAACATGACTTGTTCAGTGTCTGTCACCAATCAGGTCAATGTTTGACAATGCTTATACTCAGCTTGTGCTTTGACAGCTTTGTAACGTCGGTTAAGAGATATATATGGAAATCAGTGCTTAGTGCAACTAACCTTCATAAACTATCTATCACCAAATATAAAGTCGTACTAGAATGGATTACTATATAAATCCTTGTTAACTCCATGAGCGCAGTCTTTGACTAAAACTCAATCGTCTATAATATCAAGTTAAATCCGAACTTCAATTTTGTATAAATAGCTCATCATTTTAATGCTTTAATAAATCAATTCGTTTTATCAGTCTGGTTATTTTTACAGTCTTTATTATATTCGATATAACACTGTAGTTCTTCAGCGGCTAATCCCTACTGATGTCTAAGGATCCGCAATAAAGCTTTGTCTTGTTGCTCCATGTTAATGCTGATTTCGTTGATAAGACGTTGATATTGTCCCAGATGAATGGTTTTAAGCTCTTCGAGTTCTTGGATTTCTCGATTGTATTTTTCAGTCATTGTTCAAAATTGATTAAGATTGTTGTAAAGGTGGTAGATGGAGATTTCGAAGATAGAAATACTTTTAAAACTGTGGATAGTTTTATAATAGATCAAGAATTGATTCCCTGGTCAAAAGGTAATAAAACGCATCTCTTATGTAGTGATTATAGACCTTATATGATATTGACACCCCGATTAACTAACTCAGCTATAAAAGGCGACCATTGATCTTCAGCCCTAGGCTAGTATAATATATAAACCTTCCGCATTAAGGTACTAGGCAATTAGTGATTGACACTAACCAAGATCAAGAACAAGAAATACTTAGCCATGGTTATCTTGGCTTGAATATAGAGAACAAAACCATGAATCAATTATACCCTACATAATCTAACCACTAAGATACATTCGCTATTGCAAATGATCTAAGCTAGAAAACATATAAATACAGAGTAAAACTCATAACTAGAAAACTATCTCATTATCAATAAACTAGAAGCCTACTTGGTTTATCAAAGACTTGCTCTAGTTATACATATCATACCTTACAAACATTACATCTTATATACTTTTTCACGATCGGCGCTTAATTCTAAATTCATATTACGATTTGCCAGGAACAAGGTTGGACTGCGTATAATGACGACCAGGGATAATAACCAAATGAGCGGACCAAGATTAGCGGCAAGGAGTGTCGGGATCATTATATTCAAAGATAATAGTATTGGATGTAATATTTGGTGTGAGAGATAGTATTTATCAATTAGCGTCTACTTGCTCAGAGTGATATATAAATAAAGATATTTTAATATAATCAAATACAGTCATTTACATTCTGGTTCTTGGTAATAATGCTTAATACACTTCTGCAGCTATATATAAGGATATCTATACGATTTTCTATCTGTACAGTATTCTCTTATTAATATAATCATGAGCGTTTACAACAAAGATATTTTCTAAAGCGAAAAAAAGACTCGTTAGTAACTCACGTAAATTCTATTCTACATTCGTATTTCTTTATTTTATTTTATTTTTTATTTTTTATTATCGAATAATTGTAAAAAGGCAACTCGCGTAACGTTGCATCAAACCAAATAGTTACACTATTCAGCCTAATCCGTATTTTTTATTTTTTATTTTCTTCCAGTCGATGGCTGCTTGTGAATGACCTAAGGATGACACATCGCTTGTATTTATGCAGGCCTCGTTAGTCTGATTCGGTTATCAGACAGAGGCTGTGTATAACATAAATGAACAGTTGATTCCTTATTATTGCGTCGATGCTAGAAAATAGTAGGGGGAATATAACAATTTAAAGCCTCAACCTTGAACTAGTATTATTATTATTATTATTATTATTATTATTGGGACTCGTATATTGGATAATACTGATTTTTATAGTAGTTTTTATTGATAGAGAGTGGATACCTGAATGCTAATAATGCAAAATGCAACAATAGAGGATTTTAATCAGTGATATTCAATTACCATGGTCTACGATTTGTAGGAGGGAATGGAGGGAATGGAGGGAAGGTAGGTGGTGGTGGAAATGGAGGGAAAGGAGGGAAGAGAGGGACTGGAAGAATTGGAGAGGGAATAACGTGTGGTCTTCTGGCTGCAACATTTACATCATTGCTGCTTCTATATAGGTGATTCATTAACTATTACGTATTCATTTCTGATTGAAAGATGATACTTACGCGAGAGAGACAATTTCAGAGGCGTCATAGTATTGATCGTAGATATCAGCTAACCAATCTTGAGGTAATACCTCATTTGAAATCACTGGGATATCAGAGCTATCGTCCATAGTTGCAGCATCTTCTTGCTGTTGGCCCTCATTGACTGGGGCAGCACTAGCTTGCGTAATGATAAGCAAGAGGATAAATGCGAGCACAGCGGTGGATTGAAAGAATTTTTTCATATTGAAAATGGATTAGAGATATACTTTTGAGAAGCTGAAAAAAGCCTTCTCTTTATATAATTTACTTTTTCATGGCTTATATTAATAGAGCCTTATTTTTACATGTACGTATAAGCGCCTATTTTCACCTTTTGAATATTGATGAACATTTTTTTTTTTTTTTTTTTTTTTTTTTTTACAAAAGCCGTATTTTTTCTGTACTAAATAAAGGGGATCAAGGGTTTCGTTTACAAAGTAACAAATCAAGTGAATTGATTTATTAAAGTTTAAAAGATAGTAATTTATCAGAATTACTCAATTTTTTTATGATTTGATCTATATCTAAATGTGGCATCTTAAAAGTATATTGTTTCTCATTGAATTTATATCATTATCTAGATATTAACAGCATCTAAAGCGCATATGTATTTTGCAGGAACCTGGGCTTTATTATAAAATAAAGTCCATATCGGATCATCTGCTCTTTTTGTGTTTTAAATGAGTCAGTAGACCATTGATCATAAGTGAGCTTAAGGATCTACCTCTCTTTCCATATAGTAAGAATTTAAGGCCCATTACCCCCTTTTTATTCAGCAACTGGTTGACTAGTTTTTTTTAGAGTGATTAACATCCAAGTCCAAGCTGAAGGTCTGGCAAGTACTCACTTTATTTAGAATTACTTGGTAAAGATGCTTTTTAATATTTTAAATATAGTAGTATCACCAAATGAGTAAACAAAGTAATTTCGCAATAATTTTAGAGTATCAATGAATAACGTAACTAGTCAGCAAGTACAACAATAATATTGTTATACCCACTGATTACTGAAGACTATAAAATGTGTAGCATATCATAAGGATTAAGCACTTCTATATATGCTAGCTCTTAAACAGCCTTGTTTATATCAGCTTTAATAGCTACGATGAATGAATAAATGGATGTTCTTCTACTAAGAATTTATTTTAGCATGCATCTAAATATTGAAAGATGCTCGTCATGTCTCATTATTATTTGCTATGCATTTTGTTTGATAGTCAGTAGAACAAATATGAAAAAGCATTGTAGTATCTGTAAAATCCTAATTACGTTTTCCTTTCGTTCAATGGCTAGAGATGAGCAATGTAATGCTGTTGAACGATAATATTGTTAAAGCGATCATCAATTAATCAAAAATTGTCTATTATATATTTTAGCATTGTTAATATCTTTACTGATAATTAATGAAGAGGGTTTTTAACCATAATAGTTAAAATTTCATATAAACAGTCAGCAGCAGCCAAAGCTGTAATCTGAGCGTTTGTATCATAAGGCGGGGATACCTCTACTAGATCTGCTCCTACGATGTTCAATCCATCCAAACCACGAAGAATACGACGCAGCTCGCGCGTAGTCCATCCACCAGTTTCAGGTGTGCCTGTTCCAGGAGCATAGGATGGATCCAAGACATCTATATCTAGCGATAAATAGACATAATTGTTTCCAACTGTTTTACGAATACGTTCAATGATACCATGGGCACCAATTTCATCAATTTCGCGTGCATCGATTCTTGTAAATCCAACTTTATCATCATTCTATTATGATAAATATAAGTGTTTTTAATCTGAATTCAAAGAACAAACTACGTACCTTGTAATCATCTGCTTCTACTAATGGGCTGCGAATACCAGCGTGAATAGACTCGCCTTTTTTGATAAGGCCTTCTTCTGAAGCATAATAAAAATAGGTACCATGATTTAAACTGCCTTCATCTGGGCTGTCATCATAATAACCATAGGGTGACCAAGTATCAAGATGCGAATCAAAGTGGATGACGGATACAGGACCATAAGCAGCGTGAATGGAACGTAAAATGGGCAGTGTGATAGTATGGTCGCCACCTAGAGCAATTACTCTTGGAAATTTACTTTTCTGATTATGTGGGTTTTGATACAATAGCGCTTGATACCCTTTTTGCATCTCTTTGATGGCACGGTCATTGTTGAATCGACTATCAAAATAATTAACGTTACATACTGCATTGGTATCTGATACATATGTGGTA
Organism: Actinomucor elegans; assembly: GCA_026027325.1. NCBI lineage: Eukaryota > Fungi > Mucoromycota > Mucoromycetes > Mucorales > Mucoraceae > Actinomucor > Actinomucor elegans. Next base: position 137,674 of record JAMSLZ010000012.1, on the reverse strand, counting down.
CTTACTCTAACTGAAGATCGCCACAGTCAACAATCTTCAAGTCAGTAGTAAATGGATTCATTCCTAACTGAGTGTTAAAACCTCCACAGACTTTAGTGCGACGTGATCCTTCACGAATAGCAGCAGAACCAAATCTTGCTCCAGGACGAAAGCTGGTGACTATATACATTAAATAGATGAGTATGTATATTAAATAGCAGTGTACCTCTAACACATCTTTACGTGTATCAAACGGGATACCCAAGAAGGCGATATCAAAGGCTGCATTTTGATCCCAACAATTTTCATAAGGAACGTGAGCAAATGTAGAGATACCGCCAAACATGTTGTATTCTGGATTAGGAGGTATAAACGGTTTCTGTTGTTTAGTTTCAGAGCTGTGAATGCCTTTTGACAAGACACTAGCTAGGAATATAATTGTAGAGAGACGAAGCAACATTTGTTGACTGCTGAAAGACTATTGAAAGAGATGTAGCCACTATTTATAAACTTATATTGGCTGAGCGTATTTGTATTCGTTGGGGAGAAGGTGCGTGGGTAATTTTTTGTATTAAAATAAGAACCATTCACTATATAAAGCTCTATCATTCATCTGTGAAGACATCTAGCCCCCAGGTGAGGGTAAATAAGTTACCATGGTTTCAGACAGCCACGGAATTGCTTACTCCAATATAGCTGATCAACTCTTTTATAGAACATTGATACCGTTCTGTTATAGCCCATATAATGCCAGAAGCAACCAGGTAAATTGAAGGTACGTTCAATAAACCACAAGTAGTCTAATTCATATAAAAGACATCTACACCTGTTTTGCTATGAAACTCCCTACCCGGATAAAGGATCTTTACAAGCCTCATTCTATTCTCATATTGTCTTGAAAATACCAATCATATTCATCCAATTATCGCATCAATGCAAAAAAAAAAAAAAAGTTTATTATATAGATTAGGATAGAATGATACAAGAGGTTTATACAAAGGTGATTAGGTAAAATAATAGAGATTACAAGTAAAAGTTTTTAACGTCGTTTGCGCCAAATGGTTCACTGCAAGTAGGACATCTTCTTTGTCGTGTCTCTAATCTTGCATCAATACAATTCTTGCAAAATGTATGCATACAGCGTGTTAAAATATGAGTTCTGAATCTTTGACGGCAGGTACTACATTTTAGAAGGGCCTATAGAGGAATTAATGATAAGAACACACTAGATACTATACCATACCCTCAGTTCTTCGCATTCGTCTATTAACTGCTGCTCAGCTGGGTTATCACCTTGAGTAATTTTGTCCCATTTCTTCTTCATCTTTTCATAGCTTTCTTCCATTTGCTCTTGTAAGTGCTTTCCTTCTTCCAATATTTTGGTCTTATCCTTGAGCATCCGCTGTAACTGAAGATTTTGTTAGCAAACAGTGTATACAATAGCCGTCAACGCTTACTTCAGTCAACATGATCTCGTTTTGATCTATTGATATCTTGTAATCTTCGCACAGGTGGTTGATATCTTCTAAATCTGTCCTGTCTTCTTCAATTGTTTTATATAGTTTACGGATATCTTTTTCTTTTTCATGCTATAGTATATATGCGTTAATATTTTTTTTTTTTGAGGTGAAACTGACATAAACGCTTACCACTTGAAGTTCCAATAACTTTTCCTTTTCCTCCAATTGTTTTATCAATTCTTGTTGCTTTTCCTTTGTCATTCTTAGGGAAGACACTGCAAGTAGCTGTTTTTCTTTGGCTGATATTAAAGAAGCAAATGTTTGCGCGTACTTCGATTTCTACGATACTTCAAATGTTAAAGCGAGTCTTACTTGGTAAATCAATCAGTTACCTCTGCTTGTAGTTTCAGGGCTTGGTCGCGCTTTTGGGTCAAATCAAAAACTTTTTTGTTTTGCTGTTCCTCCAGCTTGCCATAAATACCAGCCACACGATCAATCTCTTCGAGTAAATGACTCTCATTTTTTTCTAGAAACTCAATCATGAGCGTTGACTTTTGTGATTCGTCCAGTAAAGAATCAAAAGTTTCCATAAGTGAAAACGATTTCCATTTCTTCAATTGTTGCTCCAACGCTTTCACTGAATTTGAATGTGAGGATACGGATCGTTTTTCAATCATGTCAAGTGCTGATAGTAGTATGTGCATATGTCTGCAGGACAATATTAGCAAACAGAAGCTACAATTAACAAATGTACTTACTGTATACTATCTTTGAGACTATTAAATGTATTTGCTTCTTTAGCGAATGGTCCAGCCATTTCTTGCTCTGTCTTTAGTTTACTGATACGCGCTTCGAGAGAAGCTACTCTGAGCTTTCCTTGATTAGCAAAGGAGATGATTTTCTCTTGAGATTCTTTCTCGCGACCTTCTTTAATCTTTTGTTCCTCTACTAGTAACTGAAAATGATCTCGCTGGCCACGAATGCGGTTGAGATCACCTTCTAATCGACGCATTTCAGCTTCCATAGTGATTCCTTGAGCTATTTTCTCTGATTTGACTTGCTCAACTAACTGCTGTCGAGTTGCAGACATTTTATCCATATCACGTTCAATATCAATACGTCTTTGCTCTAGGTGATAGCAGCGATCGCGATAATGTTCAATAGATAGCTTTAACGTTTTAACGTATTCTGTTTCTGCTAATCGATCTTCGCCCATGGTGAATAGTGACATTAACCTTTCTTCATCTCTCAGTAGCATTTGTCGATCCCGCTTCAGGTTTTCAAACTCTTTTTCTCTGGTTGATAAAATAAGCTTATGTTCTTCCAACTGAGTCTTGATCGCTTGCTCTGCCATTGAAGCCGACTAATAAACAGGTTAGTTTTTAGTTGAAGAAATCATCGCAGTCCTATACCTCTAATGACTCCTTTTTGCCTTCTTTCTTAGGTAGATGTTCTTGCTCTAGTTCTTCTTTGGTCGCATTATCTCCATTATTATTTTCCTTCATCTTGCTCTCTGCCATATCACCTAACCCACCAAAGCTTAAAGCCGCTACCAATTTACTCTTTGCACGATCCTGGCGTTTGCAAGCTAAACTCAGTTCTTGAATACAGTCATCTAAACGCTCGATAGCTGCAGTTACTTCAGTTGCTGCCAGTTTGACATTTCCCTTGACAAGATTGGTTTGTTCCAATAGACTATCCAAACTCTTTTGCAGTTCCGTCATCACTTGCTCACTACGCATATACGAGGACTGCAAATCCTGTACTTCAGACTTAAGCCAGTCCGAAACAATGACGCGTTTAAGCATAATGTCATCTTCCAGTCGAAATTTGCGCTCAATCAGCTCTGCCTGTCTGCTCCAACTTTCAAGTCGTGTAAGTGCTTTGGTGCCTAGTTCTTTAATCGCTAATTGGTTCTGGTAGCACCATTCTTTCTGCTGCTCCATGTTCATTTTACGGATAGAGAGTGCTATCAAAGTATCTGTCAATACAGAATGGAAATAAATAAGTCAAATATACTCACATGGTGGTTGAGGTAGCTCCACACCAACCAAAATCTTGGCCATAAAGACAATCTCGGCTTGAATCTATACATTGACCAAATCATGAGCGAAAACCAAAACATACAAGTGGAATCAGATATCCATACCAGATTCCAGTCGATTCTAATTAGACTTTGCCGCGTTTCTTTGTCCAAATATTTCTTTTTCATGATATCGTAGCGCTTTTCCTGTAGTGATGCTTCTTCCTATAAATACATTGAGTCAAATGGATTCGAATCTCTCTCTTTTTTTTTTTGTGATTACCTTGGCAGAATGCATACGTTGCAATAGTTCATCCTTTGTATAATCGTCGAGATTGTCCTGTTTGACAAACATTATTAACGTGTACAGATAATTAACGAAGTAAACTTACAGAATGCTGAATAGTTTTCGTTTGAGAAGGCGCAGCAACTACAGGCTCGGGTTCGGTGATAGGAAGTGGTGGTGGTGGAGGAGGAATAACAGGCTGAATATTGAATGTTCCCGTGAAACGTTTCTTTAATGGGGGTCGCGAAGGTGGAGCAGAAACTGAAGGTTCGCCTGCCTCCTCGATTAAGCGAGGTCTCTTTTCTGGTGTGCCCATTTTAACAAACAGAAAAAGGTTTGAATCAATAGGTTATGTTGATGTTGCAGCAAGACATGCGAGATGATAGCAGTCACAAAATATACATCTGAGGTGTACCTTTTACTTTCATTTAGAAGAATCTTTGTATCCATATATAAAGATATACTGACGCCTTTTCATCTTTATTTTTTTTTTTTTTTTTTTACAATGAACCAAAACACAATAGGTTATCATCAATAAAATAAAAAACCATGATAATCGCATAAGAATGAAAGAAGCGCGCCATAACTAGCAAGAAAAGTCTATATCATTCGTTTCAAAAGTAAATACTGAACATATTTGATAATTCTCTCCATATTAATAGGTAGCAACTTTTTGAATAAACTGTTTTCAGAGTATTATGACTTATATTTGATTTCGAAGCTAGTATTTGCTTTTTGTTGCAATTGATTGTTGTTGCACTATTGTTTAATCGGCGATATCCAATAAAAGCCTTAGAATATGTGTTGGCTTCAACATGTTGTGTCCAGCATTCAGTGAATTAAACTTAATTTTCATACAAGTGTCCAATTTGGAGTTCTCATCTTTGATTGTTAAACTGTGAACACTTGGTTTATTATATATATATATATATATACTTGTTAATTAATCAAGTCCAACAGTATAAATGTTTTGTATTTTTTTTTAGAAGCTTAACTTGTTGGTACGAAACAAAAAATTGAAAAATCCCATTTGTATTGAAAATAGTTCAACCATTTAATGTAAGCTATACCATTCAAAGTGCAGTCAAAACAAGAGCGAATCTTGTTGATATGCTTTGCATCTATCTAAATATCCCATTAGCATATTAAAGTATTAAGAGCGAAATCGACAAAAAAATTAGCCGCTTTTTCAAAGTGATCATAGACAACCAATCAAAAACCTCACCATGATATTTAATGATGATAGAAATCGCTGTCCCTTTTCCCGGGTACCTTTTTTTCAACTAACAGAAACAATGAGAGCTGTCATTCAAAGAGTTACAAAAGCTAGCGTTACAGGTAAAGCAGTATAATACTCGTTTTTCGTTTATGCGCTTACACTTGCAATTCAGTTGACGAAAAAGTGGTTGGATCTATACAAAAGGGACTCTGTGTGCTTCTCGGCATCGGCACCGATGATACAGAAAAGGACGTCGACTACATGGTGAATAAAATTCTTAATGTAAGAGTGTTTGACGAAAATGGTGTCATGTGGAAAAAGGGTGTGAAAGATTCTGGTTTGGAACTATTGTGCGGTAAGTTTTCAATGAAAGATTTTACGCAACTAGTGGATTGATTGGTTGATAGTGTCTCAGTTCACGCTGCAGGGACAAACCACCAAAGGTAAACATATACTGTATAAATAATACGAATATGCTGAATAGTAAAGATCATAATAGGTAATAAACCTGACTTTCATCGAGCCATGAAAAGTGATGCAGCCAAAGAAATGTACCAGCAGTTTCTTCAAAAGCTTGGAAAAGCATATGACCCACTCAAGATTCAAGGTAATAAGGTTCGACAGTTTATTAGTACTATGACTAATATACAGAACAGATGGTGTATTTGGTGCTATGATGTTGGTTGATATTACAAATGATGGTAAGTTGACTGGATGTTCATTATAATAATATATTAATCCAATCTATCAGGCCCTGTCACATTAGAATTAGACTCTAGAAAGTTCACTTATGATTCATAATAATAGATGTTCGAATAACATTTATATAATAGAAAGAAAGTATTTGCTTAATATTCATCTTCATCATCTTCAAAACGCCTATATAGAACATTTATATAAGCATTATTATATAATGAATCAGTTTTATAACTTACATGTCTTTGGTACGATAACGCTCCAGGAACTGAGGAACATTTTGCTTACATTCAATAAGTAGCTTGGTCAAATCACGGCCTACAGGAGAATTTGAACTGTTGAAAAAACTAGTGGCCAAACCAGCATTACCCACACGAGCAGTACGACCGATACGATGAATATATTCATCAATCGAATTTGTCATGTCATAGTTCACCACATGCATCACGTTACGAACATCAATACCACGAGCAACAACAGCTGTAGCTACCAAAATGGGGCAAGTACCCTTTTTGAAAGCAAGAAGAGCATCTTCACGCTCCATTTGAGATCGATCGCCGTGAATGGAAGTGGACGGCAATTTACTATCGAACAAGTATTGATCAAGGCTATTGGATTATATATATCAGAAGCACGCTTTTTGCTTGTATTCCTTTATAGTCTTACGAATCTGCATTTCTCTTGGTATCAACAAAGATAAGAGTACGGCAGGGTGGCTGAGATAAAAGAAGTTCTTTCAATTTAGCACGCTTATCTTGTTCTTCAACCCAAAGAACCTACAACCAAATTAGTACAATTACAAAATAATAAAATCTAGGTGTACCTTTTGCGTGATGTCCGTGGTAGTGCCACCAATACGACCGACCTTTAAGAAAAGATAATTAGGTTTTAAAAAGTCTCTTGCAAGATGTCTAATCTCGCGAGGAAACGTTGCACTATACATCAAAGTAGTTCTATCCTTTGACATTCCTATATCCATGATCAGCTGAAAGCCCTTTTGTCTCTCTTTTGTATTGGAATTTACCTTTTCTCTCTACAATCTCACGAATTGTTCCCTCAAAGCCCATGTCAAGCATACGATCAGCCTCATCTAAGACCAAGTATTTTAAATTGGAAAGATCAATCTTTCCACGATTAATAAAGTCGACCAAACGACCAGGAGCAGCGACTAATATATCACATCCTCGTTCTAATTCTTTGAGTTGGCCGTTGACACCAGCACCACCATATACAGCACTATAATCAATATTCATATCAGTGTCTTTTATCTAAGAAGTACAATTCCACTTACCAAGGACGCAACATACTTCTATAACAGAACTACATAAAAACATCATTAGCCCAAAAGCTTAATTGATACAAACAAATACGCCTTACTCTTCTTGCTTCATCAAAGATTTGAGAACAAAGTTCTCGAGTAGGAGCCAGAATTAAGACCAAGGGCTTGCACTTGAAGTGATGACCTGGTGGAGATCGATGGATCAGGTTACGAGCTTGACCAAATAATGCTGAGCAGGTGGGGATCAAGAAAGCAGCAGTTTTACCAGAGCCTGTTTGAGCACAGGCCATAAGATCGCGACTAGCAGTAACAATAGAAATACTATGACGCTAAAAAAAAAGTTAGCTTAGAGGTATGTAATCAGCAATGATACATTTACTTGAACCGGGGTAGGCACTATATAACGAGCCAAAGCGACGTTTTCTTTCATACAAGGATGCAAGTTGGCGTCCTCAAACTACTGAACGTTAACAAGAAATTATAGACAATTGAGTGTTCGCTTACTCTGTCAAAGCCTGGAGGTGGATTATCACCTGTAACGCGGACAGGAATAGAAGAATACTTGTCAAAGTTCAATCCAGTGTGGACATGACTCTGTTCACCAAACAAATCTTTCTCCAAAGCTTCATCACGAGGAGCAAAGCCTTGTTGCAAGTATTCATCTTTCCATTCATATCTCTTTTTCGAAGATCCCCAATTGTAACTGTCTGGATTTCTATTCATTTTTGTATTTTTATTAAATCTAAAAGGAAGCACAAGGCAGCTTGACAGTTTTTTTTTTCAAGTGATTCAGGTAACAGTTTTCCGAAATTATTGGCGCACAATTCAAAAAAATGAAATTAGGGACAGAAAATGAAATATATTTGGTATAGAAACTAAAAAGAATTAGGCTTATAAAAAAATAAAATTGGGATTAAATAAATAATTTGGCTTGAATCAGATAGACATGGTGTACATATAAAAACCATACAGACCACTTACAAGTACTTTATTACAAATATCTTGAGTTATATATCTTAATTTTTTTTTTCAGAAACAGCTTCTCTTTAATTTGATTTTACAAATTGTTGAATGGAGATTACCCACTGTTTAAAATGCAAAAGAAAGATGGCTTCAGCTTAACATATCTTTTATATTGATTTCAAAAATTATTACATATCGTAATTAGTGATGTGTTATGATAAAGATATGTGCATTTGCTTGAATTCTATATAATCCGATAAGCAGCTATTGATTTAATACAGCTATTCGTGTTCTAGATACATGCGATAATAGATTACATCTTCAAGCTATTCACAAAGATAGTCATATCGTTAAATATAACTTCCATTTTCCTGAACTAGATAGGTGGCGTCTAGCTAAACAAACTATATTTTGGTTTCTGTCTAATTCTTATTTGTTTAGCTCTTAACTAGATTTTTATAAAAATCTAGGTGATACCTGTACAAAACTACTTCACCTAGCAGGTTGAACTGTCTAATTTATTACTCACTAGACGTTTGATACTTTGAAATAATACCTATATAATATATTATCTTTATTAATATAATCAAGAACGCTTATAACAGACTGAAATAATTTATCTTGTAATATCAACGATAAAAAAAGACTAGTGTGTTATATGCATTAACATATTTTTATCATTTATTACTTGCCTTACTTGCTTTTGTTTTATTCGATGAAAAATGTTAGTGTAAAGTCCTGGATATAGTTGACTGATTCTTTTTTATAAACATATATATATTATACGATGCATATCCCACTCCAACTGATTTTTGAATTTTTTTTCCTTCTTCTGTGCCAAATTTTAATTTACTCTTGGACGAAATTTTATTTGCTTATGTACGAATAGTTTATAAAATAGTATGCCAATAATATCTAAATAAAATGTACCCTGAGTTGTTTAAGAAGTTGTTACGGTTGAGTTCTAATCCTCGCCTCTTGTTAATAAATCAGTTCTTGCGCCTTAATTTATTCTTCTTACATTTGAGTATATCATAATAAGAAATGTTTCTTTATAAACCGTGCCAAGTTACATATTGTAGCTCTTAAATTGCTCATTAGACATCAAAGAATTTATATAGATTATAATTACTCCTTTAAATAACAATACAAACCAGAGTTCAAAATATTTTTCTGATGTAACCTATCATTGACTGCAATCTTATTTATCTATTTAAATAGCTACTTAAAATTAATTACTATAGACCTGATGCTCCTTGCTGAACAGACTTTTTTTATTAAATCAGATCATACTAATAAAAACGCAACAAAGTAAAAATGTAATCTTTTTCATTGGATTTCGGTAATTGGCAGTTATTCTGCTGCACGTTCTCTTAGATCCACAGGTTAAACCCATTTTCGAAGTACATTGAGATATTACCAGTCAAGTCATTCAGACGTTTAATCGTATGCTGCTTAATATATCTCAAGCTGTACAGATAGAGAGCTTTGGATTTTCTTTTTAACTTTTACAATAAAATAAAGCCCTACATTCTATGCAATTATATTCTTATTGTCCCTCTATTATTACTTTAGATAGCCAAGACTCTCAGGTGCTGTAGCAATATGAAGCAGGTTACCAAGTCATTTTTAACAAGAAAAATCACACAAAGTACTACTATGATTGCTACATTATGCTTCATCCGGTCGTTGTGTTTCTGCTTTTAAAAAGGGATAATTTGGATTCCAATGGTTTTCATGTAACAAATAAATCCCCATTACACATAACTGTTATGAACTATCCCTCGAAATTATTTAATGTCATTAAAAAGTGATTCAAATGTATACCGCTGCTATGGTATACTTTTGATTACTATTGGCAGACGTAATGCTAGATCTAATAAAAACAATTAATATGCTCTAAGCAAAATAGAAACTAGTAGATAATTAATAGACTATGGTTTAAAAGTGTCATCGCGACCCACAAAATACAGACTAAAAAATATGGCCAAATAAGGGCACATTTATTATTCTTCAGAAATAATGCCATTCTCAACGTTACATTTCTCAACCGGGTTCGGTTTAAAGTCGCATGAGATGAGCAGTACATACCCAAAAGGGAACATTGCCTTTTTTAGGATTACTGCTTGACTAAAGTACTAGGAGTATACCATATTTCGATGATTAACTCTAAAATGCTTGATCAGAACAAGTCACTGAATTTATCAAAACTATCATTTAATTGCAGTACAACGGTTGGTATATAACTTTCATCAATAGCACAACGTAAAAGAGGTAAATTTCATATAATCTGAATATAATTAACAAATCATTCGATTAATATCAATCATTGCCCATCTAATATGTAGTCCATACTTAGAATGTATTATTTTTGCATCTGTTAAGGTATTTATTGAAGAGTAGACTTTAGTAATTGGACTTATTTCGTTTTTGTTTTGCGAAATAAACGCGTTTGTGCTGATTATTAATAGTGTCTGCCCACTAACTTACACCGAATAAAAATTTCAGATGATCTTGCCTGTTGCGTTTGTATACAAAGTTTCTGGCAACTATTTCTTACAGAATGTGCCGAAACCTGACCAAAAATATATACTGAGATACATGCCTACTTAGAATAGAAGACAAAAACTTGCAGAATAAATAGAAATAAGTTTATTGATTTACTTTGATGATTCAATACTGAAAGCTATACTATCAGCATCAAAACGACGGTAATGAAATGGCACGTTTTTAAGCAAAAGTTCGGTTGTTTTTGAAAATTCATTGAGGGTATATACACGAGATGCAGTTGACGGACTATCGCTTACAAAATGTTGTATATGCGCATCACATTTTTGGCGTCTGCTATTGACATAAGCTCTCCAACCTTCATCAGCTAAAGCGATTTTACTAGTAGTAGTGGCAATCTTGCGCATAATCAATCCAATTTCCTCAGCTGTAGGTCTATTTTCAGGTAAAGGTTCTAGACATGCCATTGCCACTTCTTGATACCATCTGGATACACCAGGTACCCATTCAATTCTATATAAATCGGGTGCAGTAGCAATGATTTCTGGTGTAGGAAATATAACGCCTGATATCAATTGCCACATAATGATTCCTAAACTATACACATCCGACTTTTCTGTATATATTCCTTTCTGAATTTCGGGTGCAATATAGGGTACTCGACCTATAGACTCATTAATTATACTCCTCATGATTAGTTAATATAATGTATATTACCGTAGTGCACTTGCGAAGATCGGGTCACTTCAGTTGCTTCGTTGGTAGCAGTTGAGAATCGAAAATCCACCAAGAAATAATCCTCATCTACACATAATATGTTTTCAGAATGAATATTACGATGACACATGCCGATATCATCGTGTAAACTGGCCAAGTTGAGCGCAAGGCGGGTAACTATATCTGCAATTTTTGCAAAGCTTGTTTGGCTTGCTTTAGCAATTTGTCTATCCAAATTACCGTCTTCAGCTAAGGTCAGGATCATCATTAAATCACCTGTACTTTCGCATACTGTCATCCCATGGAATAGCAAAGCAACAAAGGCTTTTGATTGTACAGTTATCTATATGAAAAGTTAGTTTCGATCATATAACGCTAACAGGTTTACGAACCTCATTCAATATCTTTTCATCTACTACTTTTAAGGCTACAGCACGTCGTTGTGTGCCAAACGCTTTGCCTTTCTCTGGTGCATCATATGGCAAAGTCACATCTGCTGCATAAATAGCAGAAAACCCACCAGCCCCCAAGAATACGAGATCTGAAAACCAACGCCAAGGATACCAACGCATATAACTCTCTAGCCCATGGTTAAAAATAGCCACTAACGCGTTATGGCTCTTGGGATGAAAAGAGGTAATCAAGGTCTTTACATCGTCATTGGCTAGTTCAGATAAGCTTTCGAAGCTGATAGCTTGCCTCCAAGGTACAATCCAATTCTATAGCAAGAAAATGTCAAAATGAGAATGCTTATTGTTAAATTGTATAGATTTACCCAATGATTATCAAATTCAATACAACTTTTCTGATACATTAACTTTGTTTTTGAGTATAATTCAGCAATAGCGTCCGCCAAGTCCATGCCATTGGTAGGCTGCTTGTGTCGACGTTGAGGCAGAAAGTCCAAGTCGAAATCGGCGGCAAAAGCCACTACGAGTTGCTGAATCTCGGTGATAAGTGTATGACAAAGATCCGTTTTCAGGATCTGTTGTTCTAACTTATGATCAGGGTGATTACGATTACGGCTGCTATTATTCATTTGGTCATGAAGGAGGAACTATAACCAAATGTGAAAACTGGACCGAGAAAAATTGGTTTTAAAAATTGAATCCCACTGCTGGTGCAGTGCTGTAACGCGATTTTCCGGGAAAAAAAAAGGACCATAGAACGACGCAGTTTATTTTTATTTTTTATTTTTTTGGATAGATGCAGTTTTGATTTGATGCAAGGAAAATCTTTTTCTTTTTCATTGAACCCTGAAGTGCAATTGAGTAAGAGTACCTTATAGTTTAAATGCCTTAGGATTAACAAATATATGACAGGCAGTAAAATGGCGGGAGTAGATCTATTGATCAGTACAATAGTAATTTATATTTAATAATTATCAGGAATACCTGTTGATTGATTGTATTACAGTATTTAAACCGCATATAGGACCCATTCTTTTTTTTTTTTTTTTTTTTTTTTTTAGGCTCTTTATCTTTCATGTCTACCAATGAACTCAATTGCAGCCATGCGGGGCAATTCAAATCGTCTTTACGCGGTAATTGATTGTTTTGCATTAGCGCCTGTTCATTTCTCTGTGGTAGAATGTCAATGAAATATAGGAGCTGTTTAGGAGCTATCACATCTACAATATCCTTAGTATACACGTGAATCAATTACTGTAGTGTGGCCCGTGCTATATTAAAATATGATTGTTAAAGTGCCATAGTCCTATCACTTTGGTGACGGGTACTCAATCTGACATATCCCACGTGTAGCTGGTTATAAAGCCATTGCCGATCTCGACCACCGTAAACTATGCCTTGGTTCTGTTACACCACCCAGGCTTTTTTTCACACATAAAAAGGGTTTTTGTTTCTCGCTTCTTTCTTCTTCTTTCTCGTAACTTGTATAATATTGAAAAATATATGTAAACTTCTTATAATGAAACCTATAAATCAATCAAGCTCCAATGTTATCCTTACACCTGTAGTGGTTTGCCACTCTGATACCCAAAAAATTTGTTATTTCTGCGGTTCTACAAAGCACGCATCCTCCGACTGTCCAATGTACGCATAGAAATCAATTACACCAAGTGCTGAGCACCATCATACACTCTTTTAACATATGCCACTCAAAAATCCTTCATTTTCCGCTCATTCTATTACAGCCTGTATATAATTTATGTTATACCACCATTTATTCTTTTTCTTTTTCCAACATTGGGTGCACCCACTTTATAACCAAAATGTCTAGATAACTTTATGAAAAAATTTCATGCCAATAAAAGAAAGCTTTTATATGCCATTAAAGCCTCGGAATTTGTAGAGGCAAAGTTTCTACCTGAATCAACTACAGGGATTGACTTGACAGCTGAACATTCACCTAGTTGCTAGGGTGACTGCTATGGTTGCTAGGGTGACTGCTCTGGTCGTTAGGACAGTTGTTCTAGACACCAGAATGCTTTGTGAACTTCCAGGCTACAAATAATACCTCGAATCTGATCAGCCATTGTCTTATTAACAATTGTCGCGTATTTCATTCGCCGAATAACATCAGAAAATATTTTTGTTGCAATCATGTTTTCTTTATTCGTTTTTTCTTTTCCAAATGATTTTAAACCAAATTCGAATGGAAACACAAACAGCAGCTTTGTTCCCATTACCACGACAAGCGAAAACATGTTTAGTTATATAATTAAGCAAAAAAATAAAAATGTAATTATTCTCAGTAGCGATGAAGAGTCAGATTCTGAGTCGACTAAAGTGCGTGTACCCTCTCCAAGACCTCTCAAAGTTCAAAAGCTCAAAGGCAGTAAAAATGATCCTATTCCTTTGGATGATTCAGATGAGGAAATGCAGGATGCTGGCATGGATTCACACGAACTTCAGCTAGCGCCTCCAACACAAGATCAAAAAGACGTTCAATTACCGCCATCGACAACAGATACAATTAAAGAAGAAGATAAACACCGAGATCTATCGGATCAGCTTACTGAATACAAGTCAATAGCAATAGAAGAAGAAAAGAGTAATCAACAAATGGATCAAAGCAAAGATCAGGTTCATGAAGAACCAGATTTGCCAAATGATTTGGACGAAATCGATGCCATGCAGACGTCTGACCATTCACCTGCAATATATTCTCCATTATCCGATTTTGCTACCTTGTCTGATATAGCCGAAAATGATTTCAGTGTTGTGCAAAGCTTGGTATCAGATCATCTCGAGGAAACCATGGAATTAGATATAGATTCTTCGGAAGCAATGATCATTGTAAGTGACGCGTAAATCCGATAAGTATTGTATGCTGATAAATACCTAGGACCAAGATCCTCCCACCACTGTAAATACATTTGTACCTAATAATATGGAAAAGATCGAGCTCTTGCGGATGATAGAAATGTATATCCAATCTGTTACCGAATCTCCCGCTATACCCGACCCTTCAACTGCACAAAGAGAGACGCGTGTTTCTCGTCGCACGACACGTTATCATCAAGATGGCAATAAAAGCAATGACCAATTACTATCGTCTAGTATATACACGCCATATGTACCCAACATTCCTTACGTACCTAACCGTGTCTGGTATAATTCAACCTGGGAAGATTGGGCTCAATTGGATGTAGGTGATATCCTGCATTATCCTTTCTCTGATGAGGAAGTAGAAATACTCAAATTCTATGTAGCCAAACTGTCTTTAAAGAAATTCTCAAAATCAAAAAGCGAATCTGTTGATTTCTGGCAGTATGTATCTAATTTCTTACCGGGAAGAACGCCTTTAGATTGTCGATGCTTTTGGACTGATTATATGGATGGCCATCCCGATCTGTATACCAAGGTTATTATCGTTCGACGCGAAAGAGGTAAAGAGTATTAAATAAGATATAGCCTATATGAACTAAACCTGTCAAACCACTAGTCCGTTCGCGCAATGTTTCTCGACATCAATTGCTAACGAAGCGCAGTAGAACTGGCTTCATGAACTTCAACGCTATGCGAAATATTCACTGGTCACATATGACGCGCGAAAATACGATTACAGGCGGTAGTGGTGATGCAATTACGCTGGCAATATTCAATGATCCAGCTAAAGGGTAAACTTCTTATGATTTCTCAAGAAAAACGGCTAACAAATGGTTTATTAGTATAAGAATCGCAGTTGGATCGCTTTGTGATGAAAATATACAGTACAACATGCCAGGAAATCTTCGATTATGGGATTCTGATACCAAATCATGTTTATCACTCAATGGTCATCAAACCAGAAATGAAACTACAGGTCAAGGTAAAATTAGATTTGATCATCTATCAAATAAGCTGTGACTCAGTTGCTATGGATTAGATATCTGGAGAACTGTTACAGATGTTAAATTATCAAAAGATGAAACGTTGATCTATTCTGCTTCGCATGACGGTAGTGCTAATATATGGCGATCTAAGACAGGAAAACTAGTATCTACATTAAGTATGTAAATGGGTTTTAAATCAAATGCTATTTTTTTTTTAAAAAAAAAAAAACTAATTGCTCTATAGGATATCATTGTAAACCAATTAATCAATTGGCCGTTAATTACTCAACAAATGAAAATGTGGTGGCTACTTGTTCAAATGATGGTACAGCTACAGTTTGGTCTATTAGCAGAAATGGAAAGACTGGTTCTGGTGTTATTTGTGAGCTCGATACTGAATTTTATTCAGACCCACATGTAGACTGCATTGAATTTGGGCATCATGCTACTGATAATCTCTTGTTTTTGGGCGTCAATAATAAAGATCTGGATCATCCTGGTTATGTAAGTCTATTTATGGTAAATTAGCTTGAATAACTTATATATCGATAGGTTGAAGCATATGATACTGCATCTGGCTTACCACGAATGAGATTTGATTCCATGAAGGGTTGCGTCTCCACTTTGGCTGTATCTAGTTCAGGGAGATATATAGTATCTGGAAATTACAATCGTTTTGATAATATGACTGGCGATGGTTATATTCATTTGCACGATAGCAAGCAACCAAGAGCTGTATCCAAATTCTATTCAGGCCATCCTGATGTGAACATTGTGGCAATTAGTCCTTGCGAAAGATATGTAGCTTCTGGAAATGCTGATAAAGAAAAGAGTGAAGTGGCGGTATTTGACGTTAGAAACCATAAAAGAAGATTACACACTTTGAGTCACGATCGTAGGTGGTAGTATTCATATATGAAAGTATAATTCTGAATTGTTTTTTTTTATTGTAGAATCGCTTGTCAACCAGTCTTTAATTGCTCCTGACTCCAGTATTGGCATTGGAGGATTATACTGGATGGCTGACAGCCGTACTGTTATCACGGGTGGTGGTGACTCGACTGTTAAAGTCTGGAATATAGAAGGACAAACAAAGTTATTAAAGAGCTACCAAACGTCAAACTGCGTAACTAGTTTGACTGTAAACGAAGATACCATGACGATTGCTGCTGGAGTTGCAGGAGCCCAAGGAATTGTACATGTTTGGCAGCCATAAATTACTCATATCATTACTCTTATACCCTCTTCCCCTGTTTCCCTCCCCATGCCACTCTCAATAAAACTGTAAATTAGGCGTGCTCTCTTTCAAAATGACGCGATAAGTTTTATCTATAATTTAAAGAGATACGCAAATCTCGGATTCAAATGTCAAATAGTGATTCGAATCAATGATATAACGCATCCTTCTATAAACTGATTGCTGTCACCTTGTTTCTTGGTCAGGGTAACTCTTTTATAAATGTAATTAAATATACATTTATTACATTTATCTGTCTATTTGTTACACACCGAGAAGTAATACAAACTGACTGCTGAGCCAAGCGTAAGCTGAGTCATTTTTGCAGCTTCAATATTAATTAGTTATTTATTCACTTAAAAAAAAACAGGTTGAAACATTATGAGGAGCCAGTTGTGTCTTGATGAGAGTTAGATCTGAATATCTTTCCAACAGTTTTCTATTAATATTATTGAGAAACATGCATCACACGGCAATGAAGTTTAAATATTGTACATACCTGGATAGAGCCGCGTCTGTGTTCTCCAGAGAAGAAACCGCCTTTTGTAGGGCTCTTGGGTTCATTTTTGATAAAATTGTTTTCTCCATTGACAGGATCAAGCTTGCTATTAGTATTACCAGTGGTATTCAGAGAATAAACACCCGGGATACGCGCGTAATCTCGTTGGACGCCTGTATATTTGAGATGTTCGTTTGTAGCACCAGGATCTTCTTTGTCCAAGGTATTTTTAGCAGTAGTCGTGAAACCTGTTGTACCTGCATCACCCTTGTTAGCTGTAACACCATCATCTTTATTGGCTAGCGTATGGTTCTTGAAAGCCTCGGCATCAGAAAGCCGACGCACATGTTCCTTACCAATCGAATTACGCTTGTTACCTGAAGATTGGCCAGTAGCACTCATACGACGAAAAACTGAAGCCATTGCTGCGGTACCAGCAGCTGCCTTGGTCTTGAAAAAGCTGTTTTGCGGTTGTTTTTGATCTTGGTTATTTCGGAAAGAAGTATCAGTCGAGTCCGTAACGTTTTTGAAATTGTCCTGGCGATCCTTCACTTCATCTTGGCCTCGAGTATCAGGTACAATGGAGCCGGTGATAGCACGAGTGCTACTAAAGCTTTCAGTAGAGGTACCACGTTCATTGTCTGGCTTGTTAGAAGCTGCTAAGGTCCCTTTGCTGTGCATTTGCTGAGGTTGAGCATTATTGTCCAAAGGAGCTTTGTTCAAAGGTTCTTGATCAACCTGGTTTCCAAGAGGTAGCTTATCCATATGCAATTGGCCAGTTTTATTTATTTCATTAGCTACAGCAGGAGCAGCCATTGTGTTGATGTTTCTGTCATGATCCGAACTCTTGCTTCCAGCCAACTGTTTATCGCCAATAGAATCGTTGGTTTTAGTAACTGGTGTACGATCAGCAGGTTCATATTCATTGTTCAAACTGTCTTTCTCTTGAGATTGATGATGGTGCTTACCAAGAAGCCCACCTACAGCAGCAGCAATACCTCCTCCGCCTGCCAAAAGACCTTTTCCTTTGCTATGGTCTTGATCAAATGCACTGTCGCGTTCAGCGCTTACTTCACCAGAGGCTCGAGGAGTGGATTCGTATTGAGGTGTAGCGCTTTGAGGAGTTCCACGGCGAGGTGTTGTACGATACACATCGTTGATATCATTATACGCGTAATTGGTAGTAGGATTACCAGCAGTAATCATATTTTGAGTGGCTCCTTGCGCATCAGTACGATAAACGTCGGTAATATCATTGTTGGTGACGGCTGTGGAAGTGATAGGGTTTTCTGGAGTGACCATGTTTTGTACAGCACCTTGAGCATCTGTACGATAAACGTCATTGATATTGTTACGGTCATAGTTTATATATTGTGCATCAGTGCGGTAGGCTTCGCTAATGTCATTTGATTCAGAAGTAGCAGCAGTATAGTTGGTGTCTTTGATTGAAGGACCATAAACTTGAGAACTTGCATTCGATACACCAGAGGCTGAAGGTGGAGGCGTAGCTGTTTGGGACGTGTATTTATTATCCAATGCTCTTCCAGTAGGGGAAAAGTTATTGTTAGTAGTTTGATGTTCTTGTTCTAAGCCGGCAGATCCAGGATTAGATTCGATTCTCTGAGAGATATCGCTCTTGTTGCCAGCAGAAAGGACACCCTTGTTGATAGCTTGGTGATGATGTGCACCAATTGCCGCGCCAGCACCGAGAACAGAAGCAGTTCCAATTGCAGCTCCAGTTGTGAGATGGCTCTTGGGTTGAGTCATATCATTAGATGTAATAGCAGAAGAGTCAATGCCACTGGAATCATGAAGGCCTGAAAAGCCAGTTGCCAAATTATCTCCATGAGAAAACTGATTAATAGGATGACTGTTTATGAAGTCACTGTGTGGATCTGTTAAGTCATTTTCAGTAATACATTCAGAATTGATACCATGAGATTCACTGTAATCAATTTTGTCGTGTGTAGAACCAACATGCTGTTCAGAATCAAAGTTATGAGCATTGATAAACCTGGAGTTACAAATAGCATTGGTGCCTATAGCTATATCTTTATCCGTAGGGCTCGCTTTATGATGGCATCCAGTAAAGTCTTGCGCAATTATTTGATCATTATTGATAGCTTGACGATTGACACAATCAGCATGATGGCTTTCACCTTCGCAGCCGTAAAAGCTAGGATCTTGGCCGTGAAGAGATGGTTCTTTCACTTGCTCACAGGATATTTTGTTATTTTCATTGCAGATTTCATCCTTTGTGTGGAAGCAAGCTGATTGACCGTGTATAGCAGGCTCATAGTTACAATTAGTAGCGTCTTTCTTTTCAATGTCATCATGTTGAGAGAGGCGGCTGGAAAGATCCAAAGTTCCAGTTTCTGGCTGCGAAGGAGTGTTCGGCCAAGCGCTTGGCATGGGTTGATGCTCAGTAGTTTCAGTATACGAAGGCTTCGTAGTTCCTAAAAGAGCGGCTGAAGCTGCAGCAGCGACTCCAGCAACAGCAGTACTTCCAGCCATAACAGCAGCAGAAGCCATATCCGCTATACTGGATTTTCTATTCTCTTCTTTAGCTGGGGAAGAAGAATCAACGGAGCCTTCAGGAGGTTTATTAGATGAGTTTTGATTACGTAAAGCATCGTCACCGGAGGGAACATGAACATACGCAGGAGCAGACTTGGCCTGAGGTGACTTATCGGTATTGGGCGACCAGTTATTTGTTCCAGAGATGGGTACACCACGTTTGTGTGAAGAATTACGACGATTACGACCAGCAGAAGGCAACGTAGAAATTGAACCACGATGAAGACTATCTTGATCAAGCGAAGAACGCGATACACCATGACGTTCAGTGGTTATAGAATCTCCAAAGAAGTCTACAGTTTTATCATGCGTCAATGTAGCATTGGCTTCGTAATCAGGAAGTGGAGTCGTACTATGATGATGAGGCTCTCCCGTAGTGGCAGAGAAAGGCTTAGTACCGTACAATCCATACTCATTAGAATCCGACTGAGGTTGCTTTCGTGTAATCATATCTTCTGATCCGTATTTGAGTTCAGAGCTTTGGTCCGACTTACTATCTGGATGAAGCAAATAGCCTCCAAAGTCGCTAGGGAACACACCAACTGGGTGACGCTGAGCTTCTGCATTAGAAGTGTTTTGATCGACTGATGTAGATCTTTGCTCATGATAAGATGGTTCGGTGGCATTGTAATCAAACTTTGATTGATCTTTAGCTCTGATAAAATGTTAGCTTTTGCTTGTATCTACAATGTATTTTTATATATTCACTTTTCGTTATCTCCACTTGATTGGTCTTGACTAGGTTTATTGTCCCAAAAGGTAGCAGGGTTCCATTTATCCATTTTGTATTAAAAAGTAATAAAGAAAAGAAGTTTCTCGTGCAGATGCATGTTTGGAGCATTTTATATATCAACATGGGTGTTGGAATAGGTTTCATTTCAAGGTAGTTCAAATCCATTTATGATCGACGAAATTATATGAAACAGTGTCTGTTTCTATGAACAAAGATACATAAATTCATTAGGCCAAAGATTCTTAATAGTGAACCATACGCTATTTGGTATTCGTCTATGCTTGTAACAATAAAAGAGGCTCAATTTTTCACAAACATGAATGAGCGCATGATGACCCAATTGTTATATTTAATGCAGATGTCTACCAATCAACGAGTGCTTCAGTTAGACGCATGAAAAAGCAGGAGTAGTTGAGGTATGCACTTCAAACTTACCACAAAGATAACAGGAAACCTATGATAGAGTAACTAAAAGATCAGAGTGAAAAGAGCTCGTTACTATATATTGAGAGCTTTAGAAATAAGCTACTATAATGGCTTACAAATACAAGTAAATTGTATTTATGATACCGAGCAAATAAAAGCTCTACATTGTATATGGTTTTGGGATCGGATGATGCTATGTAATTTATTCTTAAACTATATGGTATTCAAGCTGATTTGAACTTTATTATACCTAGCATATAGGACATTTTTATCTATACAATGATAGATTATTCAAGATAAAGTGAGCCTCCTCGCAATATGACCTTATTGGATCAGTGAAAAGTTGGGTTCCAGATTCACGCGATTTGATAAGAGTTCATTGGATTAGTTTACCCGCCTATATCAGCTGTCAAATTACGGTCGGGCATAACATGATGATATTTTTGAAACTAGTTGAATTTTCACAGCAAATGGAAGCGATCAACACCAAAACTACTAGCATGAGTTAATATTAATTAGTTTAATTGTTATTAAACATTCATCGTATTGTATAATCAACAGTTTTAATAAATACAGCAAATCATTTTAATTGTATGTTGCCTATGAGATGCGATATCACAACAAGATCGGATGAGCAATCTGTTGGTTATTAAATCTAGAGTAAATGATGCCTGTTTTTTAAAAAAAATTGATCACTACTATATAATATCAAAATAGTTAGGACCTAATAATAGTTTCAGTAGATGCAATATTACGTTCTAAACACATCCTCGCCATCAGATGCGACAGTAAACTAGAAATAGCCGATGAATGTAGAGATTTTAAAACATGGCTCTATCTTTCAGATTTTTTATTGCTCCATACAGAATAAGTAGAGTTTTAATCAAAAAGTGGGCGCAAATTATAAGGATATGATGAAAAAAAAAAAAAAAAAAAAAAAAAAAAAAAAACAATAAGAAACAATGAATAGAAATGTAGAAGAAAATCTAAACTAAGTTACCTGCAAATATTATAGAAGAAAATGAAACTGACCTTCTTGGATATCCTTACAAATAAATGTTGCAGAAGAGAATCAAAGAAAGAGCCTATTGTCGATACCACTACAACATTGTGGTTTCTAGATATTTGCCAGTGTAAAAAGGATAACCATGATAACAAATATTCCAGAATTCTGGTAGTGCTGAACGTTGTAGAAGTCCAATGTAGACCACAGAAATTGAAAGATATATCCTTTCCCAATTATGAATTTTGGATGGCAATAAAAGAATGGGAATTTAGTCGAATATGATATATCCTGTAAATAGACTTGGCATGAGCAAAGGAAACTTGTTTGAAAAAAAAAAAATCAAAATAGTGGTGATTTGTAAAGGATAGGCTTCGTTAGGAGACAGTATATCACATTACATTGGACAGCTCCTAACATAAATAATCAAAATAATAACCGGTTGGGTAGCTGGAAGCATTGATTTTGTTGAGGAAGTAGAAAGAGTACTGGTGAACGCAGACTTGACGGAAACTTTGGAGAAATGTGCCAGGAAAAATCAAAGCCTTGACCGGAGGTTAAAGCTGGGTTGCCATAGTATCAGCAATTTCAGATAAAGAATTCTTAGATTTTGGTGTCTTGATGCGAGTGAAGACGACATGAGGCAGATCTGTCGACTAAAAACGTTGGGTTAAAAGGTTCTATTTCAAAAAAGAATCCCAAGGGTCTATGTTTGCGGCTAAAATTTTCCGACCTCTCGTTTATTTTTTATGGAATACGCGTATAAATTTGTCAATCAAAAAACCTTATTCAATCCAACCAGCCTACTCGTGGTTTGTCCATTGACCTGTGATTTATACTATCCTTTTTGAATTCAATCATCTTTACCACCAAAAAGAACCGCTTTCACTGCTACGAAACCCTGGGCAAATAATACTTAATTGGTCCAATCCCACCCACTAGTCTTCAATTATTTGAGCCACTTACACATATGCCACACGTTTTTACCCTTGTACTCCTAAGGTAGTTTTATCCTTCGTTCTTTATCTGATCTAACCTGGGCGAATTCGATAGATATCACCATCTCACGCCCAATTGGGTTTGTAATTATCAAATAAAAAATAAATAAATAAAAAACTTGAAGCTATAAATTTGTCGGGGCATAATACACCACTATAATAGTTGCAGTAGTTTTGGGAGTATCCTTACATTTTTTTGTAGGTTTACTATATATAAAATACTCATAATTCTGAAAAGTTCAGTTGAAGAAAGTATCAAATAATCTCTAAATAATTTCATGCTCCATCCAATTCTTCACAGACTTCAATAGATTATGTCGCGCCTATTGACAGTTGATATTTATTTAAAAAAATGGATTGGCATTCATTCATCTCGATTCTTGTGGTATGATGAGAGAAAGAAAGGTTTTCATTCAACCACCGACATCCAATAAAAACGAGATTTTATAATGGGATTACTTTATAGTATTTTTTTTTTCGATGGTATAAAAGGCTTTTTATAGGCATAGTTTCTAATAAAACCTTATAAAAAGATATAAGTGTATTTTTTGTTGCGTTTATTGTATAAAAAATGTGAATGCTGTTTCGACAATCATTTGCGCTGAGAAAATCTAGCAATGAGTACTTGTCCAGTAACAAAGAGTATAAATTTAAGCTCATATTTTACTTATCTACCTATTCCTTACTAACATACTGAAATTTAATCTTATACATTAGTGTGCTGTAGTAACTGCCTATAATGCTTGCATAAAAAGCAGACGCTTTTAGCTTCCTCCCCGTTAATTGCGCAAGGTTGTGTTCCATTATTTCGTGTGACAAACAGGATGATATTATCTAACAATACAAGTCATTATTCGAATTAGTACACAATCAAAAACAGATAGTCACGGTAGATTTCTTTATCTAAACAAGAAGAAAAGGTGCTAGCCACTGCAGAGGCTTTCTTAACAAAATCACTTCTCTTTGGCCCATTGCAGTGAAACCTGAGATTCAATGTATTACAAATTGACCGAAATCCAGCAAATATAAACTGCTTGGTGCGATTGTTTTACTGTTTTCTTTTCTTTTTCCCTTTAATCATGTCTCGTTTCAATTTCACTGCACTTATTGTAACGGTGCTTCTTGCACTTACTACCTTCAACTATGTATCCGCTGCTGTTGGTCCCCTCATTACTGACAAAGGTACTATAATGAGTGTTAATAAAAACGCGTCTTCTAACACTTAAACAGTCTACTTTGATATTAAGCAAGGTGATGAAAATCTTGGTCGTATTGTGATAGGCTTATACGGTAAAACCGTCCCCAAGACTGTCGAGAATTTCAAGACTTTAGCTACTGGTGAAAAGGGTTTCGGTTATAAAGGTTCTACTTTCCATCGTGTTATCAAGAATTTCATGATTCAAGGTGGTGATTTCACTAACGGTGACGGTACTGGTGGAAAATCTATCTATGGTAACAAATTCGCTGACGAGAACTTCAAGTTAAGACATACTGGTCCTGTAAGTTGCTGTAAGCTATATTAAGCAACTACCCAATTTCTTATCTGTTTTGTATACTACTTATAGGGTGTTCTTTCCATGGCTAACGCTGGTCCTGATACTAACGGTTCTCAATTTTTTATCACTACTATCAAGACTGGCTGGTTAGATGGTAAGCATGTTGTGTTTGGCAAGGTTATTGAAGGTATGGATGTCGTTACAAAGGTTGAAAACTGTCAAAAGGGGTAAGTCTATAACTAAAGCAGACAGGATGATATACTTACTTTTTCCTTTAGTGCCAGAGACAAGCCTAAGGTTGATGTTGTCATCGCTGATTCTGGTGTTTTGCCTGTTGATGTTATTGAACATGCTGAATTATAACTAATATTGTTTGATTCTCTACTGTTATAAATAAAAGTCGATACGTTCCTGCTCTTTATTGGATGGTTGTAATCAAGTTTACTTTAGTGCACAGTGAAGTTGATGGGTTTGAATCAACATCATTTTATTGGTCTTCGGTAATTGAATAGGCTTACATGAAGAATAGTTTTTATTGGGGCGTGAAATAAATTTGGTATAGAATCCGAAAAAAAAAAATTGAAGCTAAAAAAACTAAATAGTTTGGTTTGAAGCAAATAGACATGATGTACCTTACAAGTATCTTACAAGTCACTCATGGATACTCTACTATAACCATTTTGGTCAAAATTTTCTATTTCAAAAAAGTTTCTCTTTTAAATTTACTTTTACAAATTAGTCAAAACTGTTCAATAGAGGCTGTCTGCTGTTTAAAATGCAAAAGAAAGATGGTTTTGATATGGTTTCGATCTAACAGTTCCTTTTTACTGATTTCAAAAATAATCACGCTTTATAACGAGTGGTGTGGTATGATAGGGCTATGTTATGACTTTATGGAATGTAAGCAGATTTCTATTATGAAAAGGGACTGCTACAGTAATTTGATTACGCTAAACGTGCGGTTTATTCATTGATGTAAAAGAAAAGCCAAGATCTCTATATTGCACAGTTTGAGACCTATTAAATGTTATATTATCATTGAATGTCAGATTAAACGGCGAGCTGATATCTTAGATATATGTAGCGCCTATGTCTTGACATTGTATAGCGCCGTCTAGATACACGCTTATTTCAATAATAATTGTATTTTCTACCTCGCGAAACCGTCATTATGTGCATTTACTGCTATTCTACATAATGCAACAAACTGCTGTTCGTGTTCTGAGTATAAACAATAATATGTTACATCTTCAAGCTATGCATGAAGATAGTTATATGTAACCATATAACTATCCATTTTCCTGAACTAGGCAGGTGACGTCTAGCTAAGCAAACTAAAATTTTGGCTCCTGCTTAATTCTTATTCATGTAGTCCTTTTTGAGCACATGATATACTTACATCTCAATTGCCCAGACTCAATCATTTATGCTAAACAATCCCTCACGGATCAAGGGGGAAAGAAGTGATAGAGTATAGAATAATGTGTGGATTCGTTGTAATATATTTTGTAACCAGAGGAGGAATAGGGGGTTTGGATGGAGCCATTTCTGATGAAATGCGTGAAAAAACCATTCTCCCTGCTACTACCTCTCTTTAACTGCCTCCTGCTTCGTAGAGCTTGGATACCTTGCCATGCCACAATCGATAGCAAAACACTGACAAAATATCCTTGGCCGTTCATGTCTATATGCACCAATAAGGTTGCTAATTTGGATTCTGCAGTTCTAAAATCTCAAAAACAAGAATACCCACTATTTCGTGATACGATCCAAACGCATGATGTGGGTGTAACTGTTATAAGAAGAGGGTAGACAGAAAAGGATGGTGTCGAACTCGTTATGCTACTAAAAAGGAGCCCGCTCAATATATCAAAGATCTCAGTCTTCTGCAACGTCAACAGATCACAAGCCGTTGTGTCACGATTGGTCCTGAAAGACAAGAGTTATTTTTTTTTTTTTTTTTTTTATGGAGGCAAAGCTCATGTTTATTAGGTGACGAATAAATCAAGCCACAGTGATTGTTTTTGGTTTTTAAATTTTTTTTTTCTATGTAAAAGGGTTTGTTTTATACGAATGGGGTTAGTCAACAAGGTTAGATATGAAAATGTGGAAGCGGTAGCGGAGAAAGGCCTTGTTGTATTAGATGTTCTTGTGAGGAACGTGAAATAAGAGAGGAGACTTGGGAAAAAGCTGACAAAGGGAGAAATGGTACATCTGAGTATATCAGTGACCAGTGACAACGCCATATACCAAGTAGACAGGCACCGATAATAGCACCAGGATCTAGTTGAACTACATGAGGGAGAAGGGGAGGGAATTCAAGGCGAAGAAGAGCTGCTGCAATATTATTCAATGAAAAAAAAGGCGTTCCAAAGTATTGGTACCAACAAGTAGCCCAAACTTCCAGTTTCATGGGACAGGCAAAGAGGAAGTGATCAAATGTGTCCTCAGACTCAAGGCAAATCGGGCAAGAAGCAGACACAAAATAGCTTGGGCTAATGCGATGCAGCAATGAACGATAGGGAAGCATTCTGTGTAGTAAACGATACCAAACATTCCGGCATGTTGAAACTAAAGGTAAATGCCAAAAGCGAGACCAAGCTGAGGAAACCAAATGTGGGTGACGCTTAGGAGAAGGAGGCAGACAGAGAGCTCGGTAGGCTCTGGATGTAAGGCCTCGAGAAGTAGGTGGGTCAATTAGTGATAGCGCGGATAGTAGTGGAGTAGCGTCAATACGTGAGTGCAGTACTGAAAGGAAAGGATGGGGACCAATTGGGGCGTAAACGGGTGGGATGAAGGCTCTGGCAAAGAAGGGGTGAAGGGCCAGTTGATTAGATCGGATTAGTTCGAGAAAACGTTTGGCAAGTTGAGGATGGACAGTGATTTCACTAGGGCGTTTATGTCTTAGACTGAGCTTGTCGATATCGAATATATAAACTTCAGAACAACGAAGATTTTTAAGCGTTCGAGATAGGTTGACTTGTGGATTATCCAAACACACGGCGGAGAGAGGCAAACTTAAACAGGTATGGGCACTAACTACCACATGCTGGAAATGATGTGGTATACGATCAACGGCGGAGAAGAGCAATGATAGAGAGCTTTGTGGATCACGTAGCCTTGGGGGTCTGAGATCACTAAAAACAAAAGCTAAGCGACTATCAAACTTTGACCAATCAAGTGAATCAAAGGAGCCATCGTTGGATAGGTGATGGATTAAAAATTGCGTTATCCGAGGAAGAATAATGGAGTTTGCAATAGCAGGACAAGACCAATTTGAAGAGGCAAATTCACCACTTAATGATAGCTGGAGTAGAGGAAGTATCCAACGAAGCTGTAACGCGCCTTGTTGAATTTGAGGATCAAGTACTCCTAGGCCACCTTTAGAGCGTGGCTGGCACATTGATGCAATACCAATCCGTGGAAACATGCGGTAAGAGAGAAAGGATGACATGATAGACTTGAGTTTGGAGAAGAATGACAGAGGAACGGAAGTAACACGTATTACATGCCATAACTTGGATAAGATGAGCGTGTTGAGAATGGTGACTCGTCCACGGATAGATAAAGACCTTTGAGAATGAATATTGCATGCATCTCGTATTTTATCTAAAAGAGCATTGAGGTACGAGTCTCTTTGTTTGGTTGATGAATATAGCGGAAATCCTAGGTATGTAAGAGGACCAGCAGCTGTGCAATCATGCCATTGATCTATACTATGGGATAGCAGTGGAGAGCTCCAGAGAGACGAGTTTAGAATAGGCTTGCCAGAAAGAGAAAGAGCTTGAGTCTTGTGTAGGTTAACTTGGGCGTTAGAGGCCCGTGAGTATCTATGCAAATGGGATTGAAGGACTTCCAGATCTAAAGGATCATTGAGGAGGCAAATAACATCATCTGCATAAGCCAAAAGTTTAACATCCTCTGGGGGATCCGGGGTGTTAACCAATGGGTACCGAGGGGCTGAAGGTAGTGAGAATCCAGAGAAAGAAGGGTCAGCCAAAATGCCGCGTAAAAAAGGCTCAAATGCCAGATTAAACAACACTGGTGAGATGGGGTCCCCTTGGCGTAGTCCTCTTAGTTGAGGAACCGGATCAGATAGAAAACCATTGACATTCAACCTTAGTGAGGTACCAAAGAATAAACCCAAGAGGCTATCTACTAGAGTAGATGGAAAACCAAAACGTAGTAGTACCTGTTCCAAATACTTTGGGTGGACACGATCATATGCTTTCTCTTGATCCAATAGAAGTCCAATGGCTGAGGATCTAGTATTTCGAGCATGTTCCATAACTAATTTCATTAGAAGGCCATTATCAGCAATAAAGCGCCCTCGAACAAAGCCTGTTTGATAGGGGTTGATTAGTGACTCCACGCAACTAGTAACTCTAGTGTTGAGGATTCTAGTGAAAACCTTAGCGTCAGTATTGATAAGAGAAATAGGACGATAGTTCCGAAGATCTGATAAAGTACCTTTCTTTGGTAATAACGAAACACATGTAACCTGCCAAGATGGGGGGAAAATTCCATAGGCAAGTGCATCATTGAAGACTGCAAGAGTTATTTCACGACAGTTAGGATGATTGATGATCAGTTGAAGTATTTCATATGGTAGACCATCTTCACCAGGACTACTTTTTGATGGGCATCGTGCGACACCTTCGAGTAAGTCATCAAAGGTGATAGGAGCTTTAAGAAAGGTCTGGTCTTCAGATGACAAGCATAATGAATCCGGTATATTTTCCAGTAAGTCATCAATAGCAGATTGATCGATATCATCGGGGGAGTATAGTTTGCTGTAAAAGGTTGAGGCGGCATCTAACATATCTTCTTTAGAAGTACTCAAAGCACCAGTTTGAGGATGAATCAGTGGAGGAATGAGATGGTGAATTGATCTTTGTTGAACTGTCCGTTTTAGATATCCAGCCGAGATCTCACCCAGCTCACGCCAGCGGAGACCAGCTCTAAGAGCAAGAGTTTCAGCATGATACTGTTGTATTGAGGCCAATTGTTCTTCAACCACCTGGAGTAACGGCTGAATATCTTTGATACGATCCGGGGAGCA
Organism: Actinomucor elegans; assembly: GCA_026027325.1. Lineage (NCBI taxonomy): Eukaryota > Fungi > Mucoromycota > Mucoromycetes > Mucorales > Mucoraceae > Actinomucor > Actinomucor elegans. The sequence continues at coordinate 108,234 of JAMSLZ010000012.1, read as the reverse complement.
GGTAAGTTGAGATAATAATCCCTTATGTTTCAAGTGAAGCAGTTTTTCGGCACGAGCAAGTGTGTAGGCTTTCTTTCGTGAATAAGACTGTGCAGTATATTTGGTAGTAGCTTTTAAATCTTCCCATTTTAAGGTTGTAGGATAACCTGGTACAAAGCCAGCTATAGTTCGTGAAAGGGCAACATGTAGACGGTAACAAAAGGCAGGATCAGAGGCTAGCTTAGGATGGGCACGCCAAAGTCCTTTACCGACTTTTTTGGTTGAATCCACCGTAATCTTTGGGAGAAGATGAAGACGAACTTGTACGAGAAGATGATCGGTCCAGGCTGGAGTAATATATGTTACCTGACTAGTTGTTCTAAATAAGGACAGGTCTTGTGAAAGAAAGATATAATCAATGCTAGATCGTTGGTTGCCTCGAATGAATGTTATTGGCGCTGATTCGTTATTAGGGGTCACTCCGTTGATAAAGGAGCCAGCTAGGTAATCTAGCCAAACTTTTGGTGCTTGAGTACGGCGGCCGCGAAGCGGTGGTGAATAGTTCAAGTCTCCCAGGAGGATGTGCCGGGAGGGGTTAATTGACAATAATGGTGACTCATTTAAATTAAGCATTATGTCTTTCAAAAAGGTGAATCTTTCTTGTGGGTTGGCAGGTGCATAGACCACTGTTACTGTTATTGATTCGAATAGTTCAGAACTATGACTGACAGTAGTAGTGATAACACGACCACAGTCACTATAATGGGTGTTGGAAAAGGATAAATCTGGAGAGAAAGAGACAATACCGCAGTGAGGAGACCAAATACTGTCAGACGCCTGAAATTGAGTATGGAATAAGGATTCTAGTTCAGGTGTTTTAGCATGCGTTTCCTGTAGTGCAAGGATATCGAAGTTTTTAGTACGGAGGTAACGAATGAATTCCGCATTGGTAGTTGGGTCCGTTAATTTTGGACGCAGACTGCGACAATTAAGGGTTCCAATTCTGAAGGAAGTACCAGAGAGAGAGCTTGCATCAGAAGAGGATAGATTAGAAGAGGTAACCGGAGTAGAGGGGCGCATATCCGAAGATATACTTTCTGTATTAATATAAGCCGAGCGAGAATTTAAATTCATGATATTATATGTCTTAAAGGTTGTTTAAACTCTGAGAGTTGCTTGTGCTCCCAGTATCCATCAGATCCATATCCGTATCAAGTCCCATATTTACATGATCCTGCTCATTATTGACTAAAAGACTCTTGGTTATATTTTTAGGGTTTTTCAAGCAGTCTTTGTGGTTAGTCCGTTGGTGGCCGGATAAATTGCAATGTTTGCAAACTATAGGAGAGGGGTAGTTGGAGTATCCAGAATCATCCTTATAAATGTCTTCGTTTAGTAGTATATCTAATGATTGCTCAACAGGTGAAGTCGAATTGTTACTCTCATTATTCAATTTAGATTGAAGGCGTGTCCTACGGATAGATGTGGGCACATGCATGATTGAACAGGAAGTCTCTACGACTTTGTCACCACTCAAACTTGGAGCAGTAGCCATAATGTCAACAGTTGGTGTAGTGATGGATGCTGCGGCATCCGCAGTAGGTGGGATAGTTGTAACGTCAATAACACCTTCTGTACTTTTGGATGGAGCTTTACGACTACGTTTATTCGAAGCACCAGCAGCAGGAGTGTTCCGACGAGGACAGAGACGAGAGATATGTCCAGACCCATTGCAATTGTAGCAGATAATAGAGCTTAAACGCTTTTCACAATTAGCGAGAACATGATCTTGGTTATGACAGTATCGACAATAAGGATCCATAGAGGACCAATTAGCATATACAGTGGTCGCATCTGCGTAATCGTTGTTTCGCACGGAAGGACGAATTGAGAGTTGTGTAAACTGCCAATGTATTGTGTGCTGTAATTTAGGAATCAGGGAGCTACTACTATTCATGGAGCGTTGGTCAGGCGCCTCCAGAACAGCATAACCCCGACCAGTAAAGGTATCAGAGATACCTGAAATTAACCCACAATCAACGACATGTCCATAGGGTGACAGGTTCCTAATCATATCAGCTTTCAATTCTGCCGCACCCCCATGTAAGCGGCCATATTGGCGAGGTAGGCCAGTAATGGAGATCTTCAAGATCTCGGAATCACTCGAAAGGGAAAAGAAGCCCCAAAATATCTTTTCGAACGATGGAAGTTTGAGGCCTTCAGTACAGAGCTTGTCGGCCATCACTGCTGATAAAAGGAATTCCGCAAATAAACGACGTCCATCGAGGCGAGGTTTCTCAGCCAAGCCCCAGAGGTGCTCATTCTTATTGCAAACAGCCGAAAACTCTTGAAAGAAGATCGTTTGGTTTTCGACATTCGTAATGTCAACAAAGACCGATTCCGGAATGGTGCCTTTCAGGAACGGGTTGGGTGTTGGGATCACAACAAGCCCAGATGAGGAAGTGTGATTAGACTCTACAATGGTTGAAGGACATAGTAGCGAGGTTTTGTTAATGTCGGTGGTTCGACATACGTTAGCCCACGATCTCGGGGCTATAGGTTTGTGTGTTATTCCAGAAGTTGCCTTAGTGGGCATATTGGAGTAAGTGAAAAAAGAGGCAAGAGTTATTGTATTGAACGCATGAAAATTCTACAGTCGATCCAGCCAATCGCGTATCGATACCTCAAATCATACCAAGATAGGCTGGAAAATACAAAAAATATCGTCGCATTCACCACGTTATTAAACCACAAGAAGTTCAAATTACTGAAAAGACTCTTCTCAATTATTGATATTTAGACATGCCTATTATCAAAGAGCATCACACGGGTTGATCATTGATTGCTGAATTGCTGCAAACATATTACACTGAAACTGTATCTAATCATTCCACTAATCACCCTATCCATCGAAAACTGAAACTGTTCGCGAATATTAAAAGTCAAAAGACTACAGAAGATATGCTAGGCAAACTGACACTGAAACTTGGACAAGGCGCTGTATTTGTCATAGGAAACTACTCGACCCCAAACGTGAGGCACCATGAGCCCATTAGAGATATTAGATTCAGGAGATTGTTGAAGAAGCGTGACGTTTTGGTTTACTTGATTGATAAGTTTAGAACAAGCAAGTGCTGTCCAGTATGTGAAAATAATAGTCTAAGTATTTAGAGGAGTCTCAATCTTGAAGTCATTTGCCATGGCTTACTAAGGTAATGAGTATTTTATATATAAAGACTTGTATTTGTCATTGAGTTTTTCTTTTTTTTCTCTTTTCATAGATGTACCAATCAAAACTACAGAGTGACTAAACAACGCCCTTCAGGTGCTGAAGAGCTTCAGAATCGGGACTTGGCTGCATGCTTGAACATGCTTCATATTGTGCACACCTTTCGTTCAGATGGTGTGGTACCTGAAAGTTTTTGACGTAGAAGACTACCAGAAAAACAGGATTTAAGACGAGTGTTACCAAGAAATCAATAAGCTATCATGTACTGTTATCAATGTACTCCCAAGATACACTTAGTAAGTCTAATTTACAAGTCTACTTGATTAATGTGTTATATACACTAACACATGTTTACCATTTATTGTTTGTCTCTTGCTTTTACTATATTCAATGTAAGTTGTTATATCCCACTCTGCCTGATCTTTTCCCCTTTTTCTGTCCCAAATTGTATTTACTTTGTACGATTTTTTTTTTTCAAATACTATTTAAACACATATCCAATTATCTCGCCGTATTGGTTAACTGAGAATTAATCACAAGAGGAAATTGGCTGTCAAATCAAGAATTTCTCTACAATTCAAAGTAATCTTTGCGTAGTAAAAAAACAAAGATATATTCAAGACAGCTTTGATAAATGCTTATAAACAAGCAAAATGCTCATAAAACAATGCAAAAATTGAGCTATGTTATTTTTCAGAATTTCAAGATATTCCAGAGAAAATAGAGATACATGAGCTTTTAGAAGGTACCAGCTTTCATCTGAGTATGAATGAACGGGCCCGTACGTTCAGTGACTGAAATATCGTATGACGTAGCAACCGTTAACCAAGTTCACTTTGCTTTAAAAGAGAAATTATTTGTAATACGCTTCTTTTTACTTTTCATTTTCTAATCATTACTAAGAAAGAAGGAAAAAAATGTCAAATATGAACGTCGATGAACAAACTATTGACGAAGGATTATATTCTCGTCAACTGTAAGTCCTTTAGTTGTTTACCCTATCTTCTGAAACGCGTCGTTTAACCTTTCTGCAATAGTTACGTTTTGGGCCATGAGGCTATGAAGAAAATGAGTGTAGCTCATGTCTTGGTTGTTGGTTTAAAGGGCCTCGGTGTCGAGATTGGTAAGTGAACTCTAGCAAAAGGAGAGATACACAGGCACTAAACTCGACATAATTTGTAATATCGCGTAGCCAAGAACGTTGTTTTGGCTGGTGTCAAAAGTGTTACCCTTTGGGATCCTACACCTGCTGAAATCTCTGATTTGTCGGCACAGGTAATACCCACTATTAGAACACGAAACTATGGCCTCTTTCTCATATTTTTCTTTCTAGTTTTATCTATCAGAGCAAGATATTGGTCAATCTCGCGCTAAAGTTACCCAACCCAAGCTGGCCGAGTTAAATCAATATGTCCCTGTTCATCTTTTGGAAGACGAATTAACAGAAGAAGTCTTGAAAAAGTACAAGGTCGTAGTTATCACTGAAATGCCTTTATCCAAGCAATTGGCTATTTCTGAGATCTGTCACGCTAACAATATCCATTTCATTTCGACTGAAGTTCGTGGTTTATTTGGGTAAAATTGCAACTCTTGCACTAGAACTCACTTAAGTTTACTGATTGATTAATCAATAGCCGTATCTTTAACGATTTTGGACCCAAGTTTGAAGTCATCGATACTACTGGTGAAGAACCTTTGCACGGTATGATTGCCAATATCTCCAAGGTAAAGATAAGCGATACCTATATAATATTTGGTATGTTAACTTGCCCTTTTTTTTTTAGGAGGAAGAAGGTATTGTTACTTGTTTGGATGAGGTTCGTCATGGTTTGGAGGATGGCGATTTTGTTACATTCAAAGAAATTCAAGGCATGACTGAATTGAATGATATTACTCCACGTAAAGTCAAAGTGTTTGGTCCCTACAGTTTCAGTATCGGTGATACATCAAGTTTTGGCGATTATACCAATGGTGGTCTTTTTACTCAAGTTAAGATGCCTAAGTACATTGATTTCGTAAGTGAAACAGTTGATGCAGACAGTCAATTCTATTACTAATTATCTATTGATATAGAAATCATTGAAAGAGTCCTTGGCTAAGCCCGAGTTTTTGATTTCTGATTTTGCTAAATTTGATCGCCCTATGCAACTGCACCTTGCTTTCCAAGCCCTTTCCGACTTTGTTGAAAAGAATGGCCGTTACCCTAAGCCTAGAAATGAACAAGATGCTACTGAAATCTTGGAGCAAACAAAGGCTCTCGCTTCATCAGCCGAAGAAAAGCCTGAAATTAATGAAAAGTTAATCAAGGAAGTAGCCTATCAATCATTGGGTGAATTGTCTCCAATGGTTGCAGTCTTTGGTGGTTTAGCTGCTCAAGAGGTCTTAAAGGCTTGTAGTGGAAAGTTTAATCCTATCTACCAATACATGTATTTTGATGCCCTTGAAGCTCTTCCTACCAGCGTTCCTTTGACCGAAGAACTTTGTGCTCCCACTGGTTCTCGTTATGATGGTCAAATAGCTGTCTTTGGTAAAGCTTTCCAAGAAAAGATTGCCAACACAAATGAGTTCCTTGTAGGAGCTGGTGCAATTGGCTGTGAAATGCTCAAGAATTGGGCCATGATGGGCTTGGGAACAGGTCCTAAGGGACATTTAACAATTACTGATATGGATACCATTGAAAAGAGTAATCTGAACAGACAATTCTTGTTTAGAGCTGGTGATGTTGGTGTAAGTATAAGACGGCCTCTAAATCATTCAAAACCACTCATGATATAACATAGAAATTGAAATCTGAATGCGCTTCTGCTGCCGTTACCAATATGAACCCTGATTTGAAGAGCAAGATTACTATTCATCAAGAGCGTGTTGGCCCCGAAACTGAGAGTAAGTCGTATTGATCCTTCTATGAGCAAACAAATTAAACGAATCCTGTAGATATTTATGATGATGATTTCTTTGAGACTTTGGATGGTGTTACTAATGCTTTGGACAATGTTGAAGCTCGTAAATATATGGATAGAAGATGTGTCTATTACCGTAAGCCTCTCTTGGAATCAGGCACCTTGGGCACTAAGGGTAATACACAGGTCATTCTTCCCTTCTTGACCGAATCTTATTCTTCTTCTCAAGACCCTCCTGAAAAGTCCATTCCTATCTGTACTCTCAAGAACTTCCCTAATGCTATTGAACACACTATTCAATGGGCTCGCGATTTGTTCGAAGGCTACTTCAAACAGCCCGCTGATAATGTAAACTTGTATTTAACTCAATCCAGCTTTATCGAGGCCACATTGAAGCAAGGCGGTTCCAGTAAAGACACAATCGAAACTGTCTACAACTGTTTAACCGTTGATAAACCTACAAGTTTTGCTGATTGTATTGCTTGGGCTCGCCTCAAGTTTGAAGATTTATTCAGTAACAATATTCGTCAATTGCTCTTCAATTTCCCTCCCGATGCTGTTACTTCCACTGGCCAACTTTTCTGGTCTGGACCTAAGCGTGCTCCTACACCTCTTACATTCGATGTTGATAATCGTTCTCACCTTGATTTTATCATCGGTGCTGCTAGTTTGCACGCTTTCAACTACAATTTAAAGCCTGAGATTGATGAAGCCTATTTCCGTAAAGAACTCGAGAATGTCATTGTTCCCGATTTTAAGCCCAAGGAAGGTGTCAAGATTCAAGTGCAAGAAAACGAGACAGTGGATAATGACAGCGGCAATGATAGTTTAGACGAAGTGATTGCCAATCTACCTTCTCCTGCTAGCCTTGGAAGTTTCCGCTTACAAGCTGCCGAATTCGAAAAGGATGATGATTCCAATCATCACATCGACTTTATCACTGCTGCTTCCAACCTGCGTGCTATGAACTATGGTATCACACCTGCTGATCGTTACAAGACCAAGTTTATTGCCGGTAAGATTATCCCTGCCATTGCTACTACCACTGCTATGGTCACTGGTCTTGTCTGTCTTGAACTTTACAAGATTATTGATGGTAAGAAGGATTTGGAGCAATATAAGAATGGTTTTGTCAACTTGGCTTTGCCTTTTATTGGTTTCTCTGAACCTATTGCTATGCCTACGTTGGAATACAATGGTATCAAATTCAGTTTGTGGGATCGCTTCGATATCGATAGAGACATGACTCTTCAAGAATTTATCGACTACTTCCAAAATGAACACAAGTTGGAAGTAACAATGGTTTCTTCTGGTGTATCAATGCTCTACTCTTTCTTTATGAACAAGAAGAAGGCTGCCGAAAGATTGACTATGAGACTTTCTCAGGTGGTAGAAAGTGTTTCAAAGAAGCCTATTCCTCCTCATGTCAAGTCTTTAATCTTTGAGATTTGTGTAAATGACGCCGACGATGAAGATGTTGACGTTCCTTATGTTAGAGTCAAGGTTAGACAGTAAAACATCCGCACTGCAGTTTATTTTCCATCCCTTTCTGTTTTACTTACCTACACAGCTCAGATGTAGTAAATAAATAACTTTTAAGCCGAACAAATGGCTCTATGTTATCTCAATCAGTTTTTGACTCTTAGTATCGCAAAGTTGTGCATCAAGAGTAGAATACAATGTGTTGTTACTAATCTGTTCCCGCTATCTATACGTTGCAAATGCATTGTCAAGTGTGCATTCATTTCTATCAACACTTTTGAGCATATCTGTATTGTCTTATCCGATTGCATTATTTTTATCAATCTATTATAATCACTACTATTACAAAATAATCTCTACTTCAGTTGACTAGCAATGATTTAATAGTAGTTCCTTTCCTTTTCTACAATCAGCATGAAATATTACTATTATGTACTTAATCCCCTTTTAGTTAAGAGCCAATTGCTGATAGCCGTTGCATGTTGGAACATTAACTGACAAGTCGAATGATTAAAGTGGATTAAAAATGCCCGTCAGTTTATTGAGTTATAGTTGATAAAGTTTTATTTTGAAAAATTCGAAAAATACACCTATAATTCGTATACTTGTATAGTAAATCTAGATATATAATAATATTAATGGGCTTGGTCCGAGAATTTTTTTTTTTTTTTTTTTTTTTTTTTATATATATATATATATATATATATCGAAATAAATATATTGCATCCATTAATAGCTGGTTATAAATAACATATGTTTTATACTACCTAGAACTAATGATCGGTAGATCTCGAGGTCTTTCGATAGTGAAGTGTCGTATCTGATGGATATAATCAATCTGTTTGAAAAAGATTCGCTACATTTATTAAAATCTTCGTCGATGTTTAACTGTAAATTGTATGTATTCCATCTGACATGGAGTATTCAATTACAGAGTACGCAACCGTGTTTACTTCACTGTTGCCTCTGACGAGCCGCAAATGTCAAAAATGAACTGTTGGGCCTATTAGGGCCTCACTGATCCCGGTACAATAAATATATAATGTTTATCAAGGATTGGCAGTGAAGTATATGCAATATTTGGTAGATTCGCATATAAAAGCACCGTTAATTCGAAAGCATATATAGCTAAATAGAGAGCGAACTACATGCTAGCAAAGATAATATTGTAATAATTTGCAAATAGTGAACTTTTAGGTTATGGTATTTTTAGTATGAATAAAAGACTACGTTATAATAATTAGTATATGGTAAAAAATAACATTAAAAAAATACGCATTAACCTAAACAGCATCGGGTTTGGTGGCTATTATGTCAACTCTAGAATTACTGTTATCAGTAAGGGGAGAAGATGGCTTAACCGTCTTTGGAGAGCTTCCAGCTGAAGTAAGAACATATTGGTCTTTTTCTTTGATACTGACATTACTTGAGCCAACTACTGTTCCTACCGTAATCAATGGTGAGTTTGTCGTAGTTGTTGTCGTATCGTCATCCATGGAATGTATATTACTATTTGATTGATGTTGGTAACTTGAAGCAACAGGAAGAGCGGCCGTGACACCAGGAACATGATTATGTGAAGGCACTTCTATAAAATGGTCTTCAATCCTGTCCCAGTCAAATTGCATGGCCTCTACTTCTTCAGAATCGACAGGCTGATTGTTTCTGGACTCATCTCGCTTCTTACGCCATATACAAAAGGCAATCAATGCAATAATAGCCAAACCCTATTTAAAGAAAAGATGAATGATATTAGCAACAAATCACTAATATAATGCTTTAAATAAACACAAAAACCTACACCAACTACAGATCCTGCTGCAATGCCACCGATGGCGCCTTTGCTTAGTCCTTCTTCATTGGAACCGTCGGTAGAATTGTTGGTGTAAGTATTACCGGTGCCATTATTGATATTGACATTAGCCTTGTATATTTCTGAATAACGAATGCTGGAAGGATTTGATACATCAATAGTAAGAATGGCATTTTCAGCAAAGCTTCCGGACAATCCCTTTCCAAATAAGATAAATAAAGTAGAATCAACCAATACAGCTATGTCATACATGTAATATGGTACAGGAACTAATTAGCTGAGCACTCTGATAGCCAGTTATCTATTGTACAAACCTGAGTGGGCAAATCGAGGCCCATTCTTGCCATCTGGAACACCGACATTGTTCACTTCATTTTTCCAAACGCCAGTAGTCAAATTTAAAGAATAGCAATAGTTGGTGGCGGCTACAAAAACATCGAATTAAATGCTCATTATTTCCTTTCTAGCAGTTGAGACAAACCTTTTTGTCCTCCATCGTCCGATCCACCGTACAAAAACAAGACATCAGAATTAGGTACTAGATTAGTAAAGAGTTTAGCTAAAGTAATATTCCTTTTTTTTTTTTTAGCTATTGCATATGATTACTCATGGTAGTGGTTTGGTAAATTCTGTCAGTAGGCACATCGCCAACAAAGTTGGGGGTGCTCCAGCTCCCAGCCTTACTATCAAAAACAAGGGCCTGATTAAATGGGTATCGTACATTGCTATACATAGAAGCAGGAGTATAGTAACTTCCGCCAAGATAATATATTTTTCCAGTTGCTGGATTGATTGAGGCGCTCTGGGAGTTTGGAAAACGAGTATATGGAGCATTGTTCTGAGGTGAAAACTCGCTCCAAACCTTAGATCAAGTTTTGGTCAAGGGCGTATTAGTAACTTGATTAAGGGAAATATGTAGTTTTTCCTTTATATGTACCTTGGTTTGCATATTGAATATTTGCAATGGAATATAACCAATATTAACTCGCGTGCTATTAAAAAGCGGAAGAGTAGTCCCACCAATGGTTCTATTTACCATAGCATTGCCATGGCTAGAAGCAACAAGAATCGCTTAGTCATCTGTTTGATACGAATAATTACTAATTCACTAACTCTTCAATTCCGCCATAAAAACCGATGTTATTGTCTCCCATATTGACTGCGGTGCCCAAGTAACTATCAAGGATAAATGTCGTAGATTAATCAACATTATGGCTAATGTTTCTTTGATATCAAACAGCTTACATCTGTCGAACAATTTTATCAGAACCAGAATAAGGTGCTAGGCTTTGCCAAGTTTTGGTAGTAGTATCATAAAGAATAGTATGATTTACGAGAGATGACTGCATTGTATTGTGTCCACCTTGGACTAAAAGTTGCTTTCCATCGCCTACTGTGATGACTGCAGGCTGGATACGATCTTTTTCTATATCGAAAGGACTATTGTAAGTCACTTTATTCCATCTGGAATACATCAAACTGGTCGAGCCACCCTCGAACTGGGAGACATCCAGCGCGTACATCGTTTCGTCCAGAGACTGATCAACGTATCCACCAAAACAATAGATCTGACCATTCACGTAGGCGCATGCTAGGAAGGTAGATAAAGAAAAATAAGATTTTTGAATGCGTGAAACTCTTGAAAACATACATGGAAAAGTTCTAAAATTCATAATGTCGGCCATAGCCGAAGCAGTAAGCGACGAGATCGTCCATAATGCCAAGCTTATCGATCTTTTCATCAATGTACCCACGATCGTATATGCGAAATGAAAGGAAAAACAGAATAATAAAGTCTATACTAGTCCCTGGTTTTATAGAACCGTATAAATAGCTTCTACTTGATCGTATTGGGGCAGAAAATTTGAAAGGTCTTTTGCTTAAAAATTGCACTGTTCCTCAAACAGCAACAGGACACGCAATAATAAGTACAGGTGCAACGTATGGCAGTAAATTGCATACCCGCGTTGTAACATCCTTTGTCATCCAAGCTTCTGGAAAATGTATTTTTCTATTTGATCCATGTTGACATCAAACTGCAGAGTATGATCACATTATTGCGTCTATAGGATATCTAATTTATATTATAAGTATCTCTCTTACCAGCGCATTTATGATATTAATAATTGACTGCCATATTGGCGATATCAGTAACATACAAATATAGAATCTTTAGGTAACTTTCAATTGCCAGGATGCCATTACTCTGACTACAAATATCGTTAGACTTCATTGGGCGCGGAAATACGCTTTCATCATACATGTCCTATGGGCTAGATATCGAAGGATTCCAGCGTTAAAAAACCATTTAAAGAGTGGTTGTGCTCTTGTTCATGTTCAGATTTAGCTGTAAACCTAAGCACTTGGCAAGAGGATATTGCTTTTAAGTATCCTTTACATAAAATTAATGCCGCCATGCTGCGCCTTGTTGTTATTAATGTCAAATTTCTCCTTTTACAAACTTAATATGAGCTAGTAGCACAGGAGTTTTATCTATGGGCGCAATTAAACAATGATAGAGATGAAGGCAGATGATCGAACTTGTGATGCAAAGTAGCATAAAAAGCTTTATTGTAGTGTATATCGTTTTGGCTATAAAAATGCTCTTTTGCTGTATAACCTCCTCTTAAACCAGAATAATAAAGAGGCATATATTTATAAAGCCTCGCGATCTATGAATTATTAATGCTCGACAGAAAATGAGCTAGCTCGAAGTGGGACCATTATTTTTGAGATTGGTCTTTAATCAGGATTGAAACGAATATCTACCCCGACTGTCAAATTCGCAATTCAAAGTGTCAGTTTTAACCCTTTTTGATAATAACGTAAAATAATCTATTTGAATTTTCACTTAGGTCTCTTAGTTTACGAAGGACCTTTCTTTATTAAAGTTTTCATTGGACCAAAAAGAATTGTCGAGTCAATGAAGATTATAATAACAAATGTGAACAAGAAAATCAATAAAACGAAGAGAAATAAAATAAAATGAATTCAAAGCTCCACTAGACGCAATAAGTCATTTTGAGTATAATATACTCTTCAGATTCAATATTGCAACAAAGTCAACAGAGATTTAACATTGACTAGGATACCACATTAATTCTCGAGATTTCAGTTTCAAGAAAAAAAAAACAGAATATGATCGAAATACAATGAGGGGATGTTATCGACCAGGGCATTTAGTTGTAGATATCATCTTCTCTTTCTCTAATGGAATAAGGGGCCATTAGGAGATTAAAGAGAGAGTATTGTCTAGAAGCAAAAAAATAAAATAACCGCTGGATCGAAGCATCCATAATAGATTAAACATAAGCTATTCGAAATACCATATATTTTTCTGTATCTATATTAAAATTTAAAGCACAATTGCGCGAGGATGTTGAAATAGCTGCAGTTTAAGGTTGCTAGTACTTTTGTCAAGATCATCATGACAATGGAGCGGAGAAAAAAAGTTTATTTCTTTGGCAAAGTATAGTAATCCCTTCCAGTGTAATTATGCAATTATAAAAGCTTGTTTGTTTAAAAGAATTAAATATAATTCTATGAATTTCTTGATATTAAAAGCTGTACCTTGTTCGTATATAGAGATAAATGCAGGATTAAGAGTCAAAAGATTCTCTTGAGGATGTTTCATGATGGTAATGGTAGTAGTAAGCTTCAGTTTCAACCCCAGTCCAACAACGGGATTATTGACGACAGCTGAAGCTCGTTCTTTTTTTCTATTCATTTAAGTTATGAGTCCTACAATAAAAAAATACTCTTCTAACAAAACTTACATGATGATCTATGGTGTATTGGTTGATGTTAAAAATAATTTTAATGATTATGAAATATAATAATCTTAATGGATTATATGCAATTCTTTGGTTTTCAGTTTCCATGCTCAGAAGTAGAAACTCTTCGTATATTAAATCACGAAAAAGTATGTATTAAACACTTTTTCTCATGTAAGAAGCAACTTTAAATTAGAGTTTATCTCGAAGAAAAAAAGTGCGCTCAAACTTTTAGGCACAGAAAAGCCAAAGGATATACTTGATGCAAATAAAATTTGCTACTATACAAAAAATTATTTGCAGGTGGTAAAACACTCTACCAATCTTGCTGCATTGATAATAATGAAAGAAGCGCCTACCTTGCTAAAAATAAAATAAAAAGACTTCTCTGCTGGTATGATGATAATAATAAATCACTAACAGGAAAGTAACCATATTGTACTTAGAAACTTTCCGAGAAAGATATGGTATAAAAGCTCTTGTCTGCTTTACTAGACTCCGCTTTAGTTGTTAAACGAAAGCACTATTACTGGAATTGATATTTTTCTTCCTACATTTTATTCGAAATTACAAAACATGTCAACACCTGAACTTGGATTCTCTTTGTTCCCATATCAATATGTCAGCTCCCGAGTGATAGCCGCAGCTGCAGCTGCGACAGCAGCGTCTACTTCGTCGACCCCTTCTACATTACTCCAGTCCCCTTCGTACTTTGGAAGCATTGTAGTTCAATTCACTAGACAAGTTATGCGACCTAAAGTAGTGCTTCCAATGCTGTTTATTATTGTCATGCTATTTGATTTAGATGATGCCTTTGACATGGACGATGAATTCTTTTTACCCGACGAAAATGAAGACCAACCGCAACAGCAGCAAGAAGAAGACACCTAGAATCCTTATAATCAATCCACAACTCATTGCATTTTCATTCTCACCTTGATTCTTATCTTTTTCTGTACATTGTATATCCAAATGACCATTGTTCGCACACTTTTCGTCCCTGATTAGCCTCATAAGCCTTCTTCTCACTTGATACTACTATATAGCGATTTCGGTGTAACTGGCTCGGCTATGTTTTAGGTTGCTTTTGCTGACAATTATAAATAAAATCTTTTCCCCACAGTGTATATCTACTTAACACGGGTCTTTTTCTGTTTAAAATCTGAAATGTACAAAAGTAATCCATCAGCATTAATGACCAAGCGTAAACCAATAGCTCAAGATCCATTACAGCATCAACCATCACCAATAGGACATTCAGTTGTTCATCCTGCGTTTCAAGCAAGCCAACCTTTTTTCCGATACCCACAACAGCAGCAACAACAGCAGCCTTTTAATGCATCAACTATAAGCCCCATGTTTTATGGTTATTCTCCTACACCTTACCAGCATAGTAAACTCTAGCTATTAAATAAAACAAGGACCTCTTTATTATTTTAAAGGATGAGGCGATTTGAGTGCAGAAGACTTCTTTTTCCACCATGAAGACCTATTACTAGTAGTAGATGTTTCAGCCTGATGACCTTCTCTGATGTCACCTAATTCATGATGCGATGCTTTCGTAGATAGTATTCTAGAAAATGAAAATTTCTCGCGTAATTGTGAGGAAACAGAAGTCATAGGCTTAGGTCCACCAGCATTTGAGGCAATGAAAGGTGTCAAGGAAGCTCTTTGATCATTGGTTCTACGTTTTGTCTATTATGAATTCAGCGTTAGATTATTAGCTAATATACATTAAATAAACTTACATTGGTTGATTTGCATTGCTTATGACAAATGTAACCGCAAAAATCTTTACAGACAAGAGCATCATGTTTGATAGACAGGTTACACACCTTACATTGGCCAGCTCCTATTATTTTATGCATTTTTAATAAATAAATAAAAAAAAAAAAAAATTCTGCATTTGCATGTTTCAAGGAACTATACCTTTAGGAAAAGAGCATTCTATCAAGTCGTGTCTATGTTGATCTGGGTGTTGATAGTTCGCTACCGCTGGCATGGACTGTCTTACTTTCGACGCACTCTGTTGGTTGAGTTTAGATACGAATTTAGACGTTATTGGCGGTAGAACTGATGAATCAGGTTGATGTGATATGGATGACATAGGAGAAGAAGAGGGATAAGGAGTGTGAGGCGAGGTAGAAGATGGTGCATGCTTATAAGCCAAGGGATAATCTACTGTAATGAATTCATCATCTTTTTTAGTCGTCTTTTGCAGGTAGTTTTGCAGAATGGCACTATTGGTTCGATGGGGTGTTTTTTCATTTTTCAAGATCCAAGGATGATGCAGCAAATGAATAGCTTTTGGCCTTTCAACAGGGTTTTTTTTGAAACATAATTTAAGAAAGTCTAGTAGGTCCTATTACGAAAACGAGTAAGAAAACACGAGAAATTAGAGACGCGTTTGTCTTACATCGGATAAGTGTTCAGGTAAAGGAGGACAGTCATCTTCAACAATCTTGAACATGGCAGTCATTGTGATTAAATCTGCATAAGGTGGTTTTCCTGTACATAACTCAATCACGGTACAGCCTAATGACCTATGTATCGACTGTTAGTATATATCAAGTCTGAGTGGTATTCTTACCATATATCAGATTGAACTGAAGCTCCTTTTAATTCAATTACTTCTGGTGACACTGTAGAATCAAATAATCAATACAAGCTGTCATTTTGTCAATCATACATACTCCAAAAGGGTGTTCCAGAAACTAGATTCTCTTCGTGATTCTTTAGTTTCAAATTCAACGATACGCCGAAATCAGATAACTTGACATCGCCAGTCTTTGTCGTAAGTATGTTTGCCGCTTTCAAATCACAGTGCACAACGTCCCGCTGATGCAAGTAGGCTAATCCTTGCAAAATATCATGACAGTAAGTTGCCACGAGATGTTCAGGCAGTTCATTACCAAAATGCTTCAATGTGTGCAACAGTGAGCCATTCTCGACGAATTCTAATACAATGTGCATGTGTTCTTGTGTCTGGATGAATCCTTCGTATTTTACAATGTTGGTATGGGTGAGAGAGCTCAATAAAGAAGCTTCTTGCATCATATCCTCAATATCGGATTTGCGTGCATCTTTAAGGCTGATTTGCTTGATGGCGACTGTTTTGCCAGATATCAGATCTAATGCTCGATACACCGTACCAAAATGGCCTTTGCCAATCACATTGCCAAGCTTATAGCGTGCCATCAGATTGCCATCTTGGTCATATAACTCTAGACTGTTATGTGAATCCATTTGTGAACTTAATGAAACAGAAGCATTAGGTGTAGGTGTTTTCATATGCATAAGAGGTGGATCCAACGTCGATCCAATAGACCTGCATCGTGTATGCTTTGTAGTGATTGGTGGTGGAGGAGGAGGAGGTAATGCTGTCACTATAGTAGGCAATACTAGCTCAGGCGTTGCCCGTAACAGTGACGCATCAGTTCTTCTTCTCGGACGTGGGGCTTTCTTTTCTTGTACTTTGATTGTAGGCGGCAATACGTTTGTTTGATGCCATTCTGAGTTGAAATGAGGTTGAGATCTAAGTAGTTTCTCTTCATGCGGTCTTCGGATACTGCCTAAAGGCGTGGATGTAGTTGAACAAGCCTTTTGTGCATTGGAGCTATTGTTAGTAGACCAAGTTTGAAATTTCACATAATGAGGCTCCTTCTTTTTGTGCTGTTGTTGAGCACGAGATTTAGAAAATAGCAGTGATAGTTTACTACTGTTACCGGTATGAGAAGCCGAAGTTTTAGGATGTATTTTTAATGTTGGAGGTTGAGGTACGGCAACTGGAGCAAAAAGTGCTTCAAATAGGTCTTGTACCTTATGGTTCATTAACTCTTTTTTGGTAATAGTTGTCACTGAAGATGAAGATCTTTTTCTTCGTGTAGTTGTACCATAGCCACTGTCGCCCGAAGAAGAAGGCGTATGGCTCTGCTTTGTACCAAATATATCCTCATCTTCTTCAAATGAATTGATTGGAGAAGGAGATCGACTACTTGCACTGGCTTCATCGTCTTTGAAATGTGTGATATCGAATGGTCCATAGCCTGGTATACAGTTAGTACGTTCGATGTCGTAAGGTGGCTCGCCCCAGAGCATTGTATCGGACAGAGTAGATGCAGATGATGCGCGATGATTAGAAGGGCAAGTAGGCAGTGTTTTCTGATTATAATAGTAAGCAGGGTAGTCTTTCTCCTGTTGAGTCCCCTGCTCGAGATCAATATTTCCCTGATAAAGGCTATTGGTATGATTTGACATGTTTAAAGACGTTTCACTCTTTGATCTATTTAATCGGGTAGTTGATAAGGAAGTTAAATGAATTTGTGATTGAGATCGTTTAGGCGAAACTGATAACTGATTTGATTTGCCAGCAAATCTCTTGTAAGAGTATATATGTGCTAGAATCAGTATAGTTGAAGTGACCTAAGATGAAAGAAAAGGGAATTAATAGGAGTTTATTGCACAAAGGCCACTTTTAAAACTTGCAGTGTTCATATTATCTCCATTCATCAAGTCACTGCTATTAAACAAATCGGTCGATTGTAGACCAAACTGCTCATTTAAGAATGGGTTAAACGTCATATTTTTAATTGTAAACTAGAGATTGACTAACCTCTTGCGCAGCTACCAAAAAGCGATCGATTCTATCCTTCTATTCATCATATCAGTAATCTCTTTCTCCTTTCACTCCTGCTATGGCTACTACAATGCCCTATACTCCTATCCAACTATCTTACCGGGTCATCTTGAAGAGAATCGGATGGTGATATATATTGATGATCCACAAGGTATTGGACAATTCTATAACAGAAACACAAGGTTATTTAAATAAGGTAATTCAAAAGACCATTGTTTATATTGAACGGACTTGCAAAGTATCAAGCCATCTTTCAAGCAGTCATGTAAGTCGTTGTTGGGTAGTTTGATATTTAAAATTGATTCGATCCAGTATTTCGCCAATAATTGCTGTTTGGAAATGGTATACAAATGCTGGTGTTGCAATTGAGCTTGGTATAACGAACGCGAATTAGAACTCATTCATAAAAAAAAAATAGAATAGAATATATAATACAGGTACAAGAAAGAAAAAGTTTAAAAAAGTACAGTATGCAGAAAAGGAGTGGTGTTTCTGATAATTGTATATATATATATATATAAATAATATGTGTTGTATATAATACAAGAACTACACCTACAATGGGTATTACATAAAAGGGAGAAAACGAGTAGAGTCGTAAAAAATAGAAACAAGGCAGTCATTCTGATGCTGTGGTCATTTATAATTCAAGCCGCGATGATACAACAAGTTGTTACTGTAGATAAGAGCCGTTCTATTTCTTAAACTATGCTCTATATGAATAGTCTTGCTGTCCTATTAAATAAGACTATTCTTTATGAACCTTAGAATACTAATTAAACGCAACCTTTTGACTGAATCCGGTCAAGGAATCTAGAATCCCTAATGATATAAAAGACAGAGAATTTGCTAACTGTTTTCAAATAGAGTATATTCATTTTATTGCCACTAAAAAGTTTGAATGGATGCAGTACCTCATTTTGAGCATGAAGCAATCATTCAATGTAACATATGGCCGGGATTAATCGAAAGATCAATAGATCGATACAAGCTACACTGTATAAAATGAATGTCCATATAGCTTAACGTTAAAATCAAGTATTATCTATTAAGCTTAGCTGAATAGTGATTCTAATAGTCGCAATAACTCATTTCGCACATTTACTAACCATCCGATGCGAAATTAAACGGGAATTGGAAGAGGAATGTAGTATTAGAAATTATCCAATTTTTGAAAAATCCTCTGGCGTTTTTTTTGGCTTACGGTTCATAAATTTCTACTAAAGACTGCTCCAATTTACATATGCATCAAAAAACGTTCTGAATCGACATTTTATCAAACATAACTCTATAAATGAATATGCCTATTGGCGTGTATTGAACCCTTTATAATGTACCATTATGTTCGGCACATATCCTGTTAGTTTTTATATATATATATTAATAATATTATATGATGAAAAGCGAAATTGTATTTTTGAGTATCAAAAATAATGACTTCTTTATTATTAAAGGCTTTTCTCAAAAAAAAAAAAAAAAAAAAAAAAAAAAAAAAAAAATGTCGTGCCTTATATGCGCGATAATTCACTTTTGATACTTTCTTACTTGCTTCAGTAATGCTTTCACTTAAATTATCTTTGGATATCAGACAGTGCCTCCTGAAATAACCTTTGACTTTGATCCAAACATCTTCAATAAGATTTGAAAAGGGGGATTATACGGAAAGTTTACTTTAGCTCTAGCCCTGATAAAATTGCTTCATAGTAACAGATTTGGCATAACCAACCCTTAATCCTGTTGCCCTGCTTGAACTTTGGCAGTGAAATAAGTTAACAATAGTAAGAAAAAGAGTGGATGGAATATGAAAAGAAAAATGGCTGGTCAATATTTTTCTATAGTCTTAATAATATGACAAGTTTTAAACGACAAGTGAGAAGGGATGATTTTCATGAAAAGAAAAGCAAAAGTGATTCAAGTCAAAGTAAGCAGCAGCGTGTAGCAATAATGCTTGACTTCTGGAAGACTGTACAATTTTCTTAGATAAAAAAAAAATAGATAGTGACAACGTTATCCGACATGTTTATAACAGTTGCAGAATAACAATCACTATAAGATTATTTCAATAACCAAGAGATCGAATCTATAACAAAGCATCTATGACATAAGTATACGAAATAAGAGGATTGCACCATTTGAGAGGCGGTTTTAGTATTGGAACTGTAGATGAAATGATCAGTACAATTACTATTTCTCCAAGTGAGTATAGATTCAATATGTTCATTCACTGCAAGTACTAACAATTATAATATGGCCAATAGTACTACTTCTATCACTTACAAAAACTCATTTGTCTCATTTGTTATACATCTCCCCACTTTTTAATTATATTATTACCTTTAACAATGCCTTTGACCGAAAAAATTAACCACGTTTCTTACAACGGGCTTCTGTCAATTATGTTTCATATACAAGTTTTATTGGTGAAGATATGAATGTTCTAGCCACTTAAAGACAACAGTACAATCTCTAATCTCCTACTTTAAAGAGCATATAATCAATTGTTGCTCTTCTACATGATGATCCACAGATAATTGGTTCTAATTTACGAATAAATAACTATAAAATGCAGTTTCCATTTAAACTTCTCTTATGTCCATACACAAGCCCACAAATTACTAGTCTCTTTCGATTTGTTTATGCTCGCAGCATCAGTCCCAGTCTAGTTACTTCTTTTCTTTCATTGCAACAAAAACTAGCTTTTTTCATTCTTCCGATTAAACATACAGCTCCTTTGTGTCCTGCCTTATTCGTTCCGGCGATGATTGTCTCTTCTTTCACGTGGTTTCTTCAAAAGGACATTGAAAGCATCGAAGGACCGTCAAGTCATTCACTATAAATTAGCCAGACTGATAAAATGAATTGATTTATTAAAGTATCGAAAATGATGGGTTATTTAAACAAAACTGAAGTTCGGATTTAATTTGATATTATAGACGATGAATCAGCCAGATTCTGTGCTGGTGGTGTTAACGAGGATTTATGGTAACCCACTCTAGTAATATTTGCTCGGCGATAGATGCTTTTTCTCTCTGCACATGAATGTTCACTTTTGTGTGATGTTATTTTTTTTTTTCAAAATATAAAACTTTTATTTGCACATAGTCCTTTTTGAGCACACGGTGTATTTACACTTCAATTGTCCGAACTTGATCATTTATATTAAAGCGGAAGAGGTTTAAAAAAGGGTCCCTTACGAGTCAAGGAGGAAAGAAGTGATGGAAGATAAAATAATGTGTAGGTTCGTTGTGATATCTTTTGTAACCAGAGGAGGAAAAGGGGTATTGGATGGACAGAAGGAGGAGTGGGTTCGTTGTATTGTATGGCATCAATCACAGAAAATAGGTGACCCGACATAGGCTAAGTCGAACATCGGTAGCGTTTGTTTGAACCCTTTCTGGCAGGGATTTGAGGAAGTTTGTTGAGTGAATGGTATCTTCGGTCTTGTATTAAAAGAGGGACACGTAATCCGAGGCGCATTTGAAGACAGTATATCACATATTGTTTAGAGAGATGATGTGATTGGCAGTGGGATTGTTGAGGGGATCCTACGAGTTGCCAACCCAACCACCAGCGAATATAACGGCTGCGATTAATGGGTGTCATTGATTAACCAGGGTATTGTATCAACACATGAAGTTAGCCGACAAAAGGTGAGGAGCTTGAGGTATTTATTATTCATGACCGATATTAGATTGTCATGTAGGAAAGTAATACAATCAGTAAAGCTCATAGGCATTGATGTATATAATTTTAATAAATATTTGTCTCATTCAACAAGTTTATATTCGATATTTAGTTATACTTTGAAATAATGATGGACTTTATAGGAAGTAAAATGAGGCCTGTAGTATTAGATTAGGAAGCGCTCATGATAAAAGAAATTAGATAATATTTATGTACATCTATTGGAGCGGATCAAAGATTTGTTCAGCATTCTAACATGCATACATACAGTGTCCTACGTATAATTACTGGCCTTCTTATATAGCCATTTGAGCAATAATAGTACCTTTGAATTCCGGATGTGGAATTGATGGGAACAACTTTCTTATACAGAATATTTTGACAAGTACAAATGTGACTGATTTATATTTACTCTTTATTAATGCATAAATCTTAAATAACTATTTAGAGCGTTTCATATCTGATGGTATCGTTGGAGTATAACTGGTGATATATGACATCCTTTATTGCTGACTATTACATATTAATGAGAAAATATTGTACATATGCTTTGATGAAGCCAAACAAAAATCCTGATGGGCGAAACAGTTCATTCTCTGTATAGGCTAATTCTCAAATGCGTCATTTTTGTGAAATCAGTTGAGAAATGTATATAACATTAAGTTTAGTCTACATGAAGTGTATGTAGTAGTATTATATAATAGCCATTAGTTTAAAACATAAGGTATTCTTAATATATCCATCGAATCAGGAACATAACAGTTATAGCTGTAGTGACTATAGACCTTATATGATATTGATACCCAGATTAACTAACTCAGCTGTAAAAGGCGACCATTGATCTTCAGCCCTAGACTAGTATAATATATAAACCTTCCACATTAAGGTACTAGGCAATTAGTGATTGGCACTAACCAGGATCAAGAACAAGGAATGCTTAGCCATGGTTATCTTGGCATGAATATAGAGAACAATACCATGGGTCAATTATACCCTACATAATCTAACCACTAAGCTAGAAAACATATAAATACAGAGTAAAACTCATAGCTAGAAAACTATCGGATTATCAATAAACTAGAAGCCTACTTGGTTTATCAAAAACTTGCTCTAGTTATACATTTCATACCTTACAAATATTACAGTAGCTGTTTATCTGGGGTATGTAATAGTCATCACAGATGATATAACCCAGGATCACTAAGAAATGTAAAGACTAAAAAGATGAGTAGAAATGAATCGAGACTATGATTGGCTGGTGGCAATTCGGTCAATTTTTATCTGAGGGCTCAAATAAAAACTTGAAGACCTCCTGTCAACGAATATGGCAGATCTGGAAACGCACCCTTCAATATACTCTTCCTTTAGACCAAGCCCTTCTTATCCTAGCCCCCAAACAAATTTTGGCAGGACTCTATTCATTACATCTTCCACTACGCAATTCAGAGCAACCAACCCTCAAATATCTATTCGCCTCTGTTATTGAGAGTATCTGGAGACACCACTGGCAGTTTACCATCCATAATATACCTTTTGATCCGAATCTAGCTGTAGGATCGGCTATTATTTTCTTTCGAAATTACACAGGAAAATCTTCCATTGGCCTTCCCCAGTCTCAACCATCTTCTAAATCTTGAGTATAGACGCTAGTTTTAATCTTTAACAAAACACACACATAAAGTTCAATTTTCTTATAGCACACCTCTCACTACGACGTGTGACTATTATTAAAATCAATAAAAAGATTTATACAAAAAAAAAAAAAAAAAAAAATTGAAGACCTTTAAATCAACCTTTGATCAATATGTTTATATGTTCTTGGCTATATCTTAACTATAACTCTAATGTATCATATTTCAGTGTAATTTCTATGCTCTACAAAATAAAATGTTAAGTTTATTAGAACTATTATTTGGCTAAAGCACAATAGGCGTATTGGATTTTAGTAATTGATTATAGGGGTATGCATTTTATACTAATCTGCAAATCTTTGTCGATCTCGGTCAACTCCATGGCACATCTGAAAAGTAATTCATGCGCTACATTTACCAAATCCTTTCACAAATTGTAGTTGAACTTGACTCATTTTCGTTTGAGGACCTGTTGTGGTGATTAGTACCTCTTCACAAATTTACATATTAAGGCATTGAGTAAAATGTGCATGTTTTGCTCGAAATTTCTTTTTAACTTATATTCGAATCTGTTGTGAAGTTAGGACTAAATATTACAAAGTGAGCCAAAAAAAAAAAAAAAAAAAAAAAAAAAAAAATCTCAAGACCGTGATCTCATAAATAAGCTATATATCCATATGCTAACCTTAGGGTTACACATTGGATCATCTTGCTTTGATTAGACACTGTGCATGAAACAGCAGATTCGCGTAAGCTCTCGACAATAGTTTCTCTATTAGATAAACAAACAGCAAGAATAAATATGTTATTAATGGTTAAGCTGGCCATAGTATATACATAGATAGGTATATAAAGGGGAGGAGTTTCGCTCATGTATACCGATCATCATGATTATATCGGCCTGTTCCGGTCTGTTACCAGTATGTGTAATTCGAGTAATATATGAATCAACTCGAGGAAACAAGACGGGTTAGACATTTGATCAGTTGTTGATGGTCAAGCCTTAATTTTGATGGATATGGTAACTAAGCCCAAAAGGCAATAAATAGAAAAAAAAGAAGGGTTTTAATAATAGAAATACAAGTGAACAAATCTAAAGGAAAGCAAAAAAGGTAGCTACAAGAGATAATAATATGGTTGAACTGTATACAATGTGTTTGTTGGCTTCAGAAGACTTTGTGCTTCCTGCGGGTGCATTGGCTTTTTCATTTTCATATACATCGCACTGTAATTGTGTTTCTGTATAGGTAACATTGTTCAATTTAGCTGCAATTGCTAAAGCTTCCCCCTTGTTAAAGAAATCTACTTCTAAAAAGTTGGGTTGACGACCAAAGGTCTGTGTGCAAGTAGTTGCGTGCTTTAAAAGAGAAGTGTCGCCGTTTGTAACATTTGAAGTGCCTTTTTGAGGAATCTCAATGACGGTAGAACCCAATGTCAAGGTACCGTACAAGAAATGATTCATAACATACATGACTTCAGTTGGGTTGTTAGGTTCAATAGGTCTGTCAATGACACAATTGAAAGCTGTTTCGTTGTGATTATCGTAAGGTGTTTCAAAAACATAATCCCATTCACGCATAAGCCTAGAGACAGTTATTAAGTCTATATTCAATTTATAGCTATGTTCATAGTTACCATGGCACTTCATTAGGGTCAGCACCTTCATCCATGAAATTCACCACTCTTTTACCACTTGCAATCATTTCACCCAAAGTAGGCCAGGTAAAGTTGCCGAATTTTTGTACATACACATAGTCCAGAATACCACTTGCTTCATAAGCCGCTTTAAAGGCAGCAGGCGAGAACGAGCCGAGATTATTCCACATAATAGTAACTACTTCGTTTGGATTGTTCTTTACCCACTCAGTAATACTTGTGAGTGTGTCGACTGCAGGACCCGCGTTTAAAATAGTACATGATGTATGACAGAGTTGAATACTATCAGCGGTAACGCCAGGTGTAGAGGCATTAGAGGGTTTGATAGCTGAAAGTTTAAGGCCTCGAACACCGTCTGAAAGTTGAGTATTTACAGGGCAAACTTGGTTAGCTGCTGGGTTGGCGATAAAACCATAGGAATTATGGGTCAAGACATAAGTAAGTGAATTGTATGGCTTATTACAATATTCTGCATGGCCATTACACACTTGCTGGCCTTTGACTGATAATATAAAGAATGCTAATGAAAAAAGAGTTGAAATATACATTATTAAAGAAAAAAAAAAAAAGAAGACCGATTTCACAAATGAAGGTTATTTATGGACATTGAAAAAACAAGTCTAATCCTAATTAAAAGTGAGTGACAAACAACCAAAAATAAACTATTATGCTTGGCAATCACAGAAAGCCTTGTGACTTGAAAAAAACTTTTTAAACTAAGAGTAGATCTCTTTTATTTTAGCGTCTGGTGCCTGGATAATGATGTGATTGTTGAGAATACTTTCAAAAAAGAGCTTGATAATTTCTATAATTAAACTCTACAATGCACGTGTGTAGAAACATGTATAAACGCTTTTAGGTAAATGTTTAACCCTTTTTTTTCTAACTGGAAGGTGTTCATATTATAATCCAGCCTATTCTGTCCAATTAAAACTGGATCTAAACGAATATTGTTGTCATTGGATAGCAACTGACTATCTTGGAAAAAAAAATCGAAATTTGCAAATGATTTTTACAAATTAGCTAATGTTTGCAAGTATTGAGCACATTAGAGTAAGACTAAAGCTATACAAGATTCAACATATTATCTTGAGCATGGAATTCTATTCTAATGAGACTTTGGACCGAGATCTCGTGCTAACGAGCGCGCTCTGTCAATTTTCAAAACTGAAGCTTTTATGCATCATAAGGGAAAGTATGTTTTATGTATTTCCCATATTAGGTTTATTAATCTCTATTTACTAATGCTTTATATGCGATTTTTGTAATTTCCAAGAGTATACCCTTGAAACATGCAACAATTAATTAACTACTGGCAATATTGATTGTACTGCAGCTTTAAAAAAAATCGCTCGGAGTATAAAACACCTATCAGAAGTGACCTTTGAAATCACCACCAGTCGATAGAGCTTAACTGCAGTTTAACAAGGTGAACTCCCAAGCACTTTGTATGACTTTTCAAGTTTGCTATGCCGACCAAGTATCCGGGGTCCTCTGTGCTAGAATAGCATCATCGTTGAGTTACATCAGTTAACTTATATATTTAGTGTGACAGCCTAAGGACGTATAAATAAAACAGAAGAATTTCACTCCAAAAAAAAGTGGTCTTGACCAATGTAGCAGCATTAAACCAATATTTGTCGAGCAATCTGTCGATCATATATAACTAGGGTTATCCTTGAAATGTATGTTTACATTACATTATTAAAAGGTAATATATTCAGTACTCCAGCCAAGTAATAGTTTTTAGTAAATGTAGTACCTAGCTTATTTTGAAATATATTGGTCATTAGATGCGATATAAAGCCGAAAGTACTCGAAGTAATGTAAAATTGTTTAACATGTTCTTGTTTTAGTATACCTCAGAATGTGCGATCGTATTGTTATAGAATGTATTGAATATATAGCACTTGTTATAAAAGATGTATCAAAAATATCTTGAGGAATTCAACATTGTAACAAATAATCTTTAAACCATTGGATTAGGAATCCAATTTCAGCAAACTATGTTGAACCTATTTTTCCTGTGTCGACTTTTTTTTAACCATATAAAAGCAAATGTAACATAAATTAGCAAATTTAAGCTCGGTGTTGATACTATTCAGTCAAAGGGTAAATGCAGCTGACATATGGTTAACAAGCCACAGTACACTTTTCGATTTATAGTGCTTCTTATCGAAGATCTCATAGCAACCGTTTTTCATCCATATGGACCCTCTTGAAACGCATATCGTTGTTTGATAGATGAAAGATGATGTTCTCCAATATAAATTGGCACTTTATGACTACGTCGTTTGAACATCATCGGCCTATTGTTATGGCTGGTTAATTAATATATTGGCGTCATTGATTAACAGCAATGCAATGAATGTATTACAATAACTATTGATAACTTCTAATTTGCATAATAGAATCCTGACCCTTAAAATTAAAAAAAAAACTTGTGTAGAGAGTATTTTCCAATACAAATATTGTGAGCTTAAAATACATCAAAGAAAAGCAGGCTATCTTTCAAATTGTACCAAATACGTATGGCGTTACAAATGTAGACCACTTCCCCAATAAATATATAAAGCTCTACAAAGCAATTCTCGTAACAATGATTTAGACATCGAAAAGAATACAGTTCGTGCTGTTTATTTCCCGAGTTTCTAATTTCTATCATGTTTGACCGCGGCTGCAGATGCAATTCGATGATTGTAAAATTTTTGGCGGTATTGTGGTGGTAGTGATGGTGATATTCATGGCTGCCGACGACCAATAAAGTTTAGTCAAGCTAAGTGGAATGTATTATTATAATCTCAAAAGATGTCAAGTAAGAGTCTGTAGTTTATTTTCTCATAATAAAATCTGCTATAAATGGATTCTCTTGATGTGTACAAAAAGTATAGGAAATTGTTGCTCCAGAGGATATGGAAGCGCTGTACCTGGTGGAATCTGAAGTGCAGCAAGGTATCCCCCGCTCATATCCATACTGCTCGGGGAGCGGAATACCAATACGAGATCGAGCTCATAATTTTTTTTATTTAATTTAGAATCAATCCTGTAGTGTTTGAATCCTCCCTTTGTGTTTTTGCGATATATCCATCCATCCCCTTCGATCGAGGCATCCATCGCAAACAAGCTCTTTTATAGATATGTCCACTTATTCTAAGAACCTTTTCGACATCCTCGGTGATGGTGAGGTCCCTCGCCCCGCTCCTGTTAAGGAAGAGGCTGCTCCTGTCGTTATTGACAAGAAGAACGTCTCCAAGATCAACAAGGATGGTAAATTGGCACATTTAACTTTTTGATTCCCTCGAAACAAAAGAGAAGAGAAAGACAAAGTATCGACAGACACCAAGTCACAATGTTATCCAGTTGCCCTGGCAAAGGAAGAACGAAAAGCTCAATTTGCGCCTGTCAATTCAAAAATCAACTTGATTTGACAGCGAATGTTCAGGGCCAAAGTCAAGATCTCGTTCATACTGTTCATACTAGTCAACATATATCATTTTCTACCGAGATTCACCGAGATCCAACGCGATTTCTTGCCATTATGAATCGAAAAAAAGTTTAAATGGACTTGGTGTCTTGTACTTTCTCTCTCTCTCTCTCTCTTTTTTTTCCCGGGAAATTTCGGTAGACCTTGTATATTAATACTTTTGCTTTTTTATTAGCTGCCCGTGCTGCCAAGGGTGGTAAGTCCAAGCGTGAAGGTGGTCGTCAACAAAAGGAAGGTCGTCCTCAACGCGGTCGCCAATTCGATCGTCACTCTGGTACTGGTATTGTGTAAGTAAACTGTAGCAGGGTTTAATATTAAATCTAACACGATTATGAAGTGATACTGAAAAGAAGATCAACAAGGGCTGGGGTAAGGCCGGTACTGCTGAAGCTGAGGCTGCCAAGGATACCTTGAACCCTGCTGACCCTGATGCTCCTGAGCAAGAAGTTGCTCCCGTTGAGGAAGAAGAAAAAGTCAAGACTTTGGAAGAATACTTGGCTGAGAAGGCTAACAAGTCTTTGAAGGTTTCTTTGCCCGAAGCCCGTAAGGCTAACGATGCCGATGAATCTGTTTTCAAGGGTACCGTCGCTTTCGCCAAGAAGGATTTCGAGGAATTCTACATCTCCAAGGAGACCAAGACTACCAAGAAGACCACCGAGAAGGTTCGCAAGGAAAAGGTCTTTGTTGAGATTGAGCAACGCTTCCAGGAGAAGGCTCGTCCCGAGTTCCGTAAGAGCAACGACCGTCGTGGTGGTCGTCCCAACAACAAGAACAACCGTCGTGCTGCCAAGAGCAACGTCCCTGCTGTCAACCTCCAAGATGCTTCTGCTTTCCCTACCCTTGGTGCCACCGCTTAAATTCCTTTTTCTAAATTAGACACTATACTTGAAAAAGAAACATAACTTAAGTACAATAAACACGCTTATACACACACAATATTAGAACCATTACTTTTTTTTTTTCCTGTGGTTATGACTCCT
Source organism: Actinomucor elegans (assembly GCA_026027325.1). NCBI lineage: Eukaryota > Fungi > Mucoromycota > Mucoromycetes > Mucorales > Mucoraceae > Actinomucor > Actinomucor elegans. Next base: position 78,987 of record JAMSLZ010000012.1, on the reverse strand, counting down.
CCTATTCATCATTCATTGATGTGTGTTTCATTTTGATTCTAAGTCTACCACGTTCAGTGTATTCTGTTTAGGGGAATGACAATAGTATAAAGGGGAAGTGGGGCTTTGATTGAATTCATTGTAATTTAGGAGGGCATTTTAGAAAAATGGAATCAGTTAGACAATATGTATGTGCGTATGTACATATATATGTATGTAATAAGCTGATCTCCTATATGATCATTGGAACACTCTCATCTGGTTGGATAAGACTAAATTAACATAGGCAATCAGACAGATCTACATGCATTGTTATTGATCAAATGCTTCAAGTTTAATTGTTATAGTCTTCTTTCCTTTACATTATTTTCTTTTTTTAACAATGAATATCAATAGTAGAAAAAACCCAAAAAGATTAGCTTTAAATCTATTATCTCCACCAGTTTCCGCAAATAATACCTTGTCGAAATGCGACGACCAAGGTTCTACAATTATCATGCAGAATCCTATATACTATCAAGAGGGTCCTGCCTGCATCTTGCCCAATTTATATCTAGGCGCTCATTATAACGCGTGCAATGTAGCTCAACTTGCTCGCCATCAGATATCCTGTGTGATTAACGTAGCAAGCGAGATTGCCATGGCACCAAGCCAAGTAGAGTACCACCATTTGCGCTGGACGCATAGTCAAAACAATCTTTCACAATCTGAATTTGACCGTGCTATTGAGCTAATCGAAACAGCTCACTATAAAAACCAAATCGTCTTAGTGCACTGTCAGCAAGGTATCGAACGATCAGCAGCACTTGTGCTTGCTTTTCTCTTACGGAGCTCATATCGTATGAAGAGGGTAACCGTAACAGCCGCTAACGTTGTAAAACAATTAGCTGGCCAGAACTGGTCGTTGGATCAAGCGCTTGCTTTTGTACAAGAAAAAGCACCAGGTATTCGACCGAATATGCAACTGCTCTATCAATTAAGAGAGTATGAAAAAAAGTTACTAGATGCGTGCTCACAGCAGCAATGTCAACAGCAACGGCAACATAGCATACAAACACGAACTCGCAGATCAGGATCAATGGGATGCAGCAAGCCTACAGCAGCTATTACAGCTTCTTCTTCGCTACGTGCATCCGCATTATTAGGGTGCCAGCGGCGTCCTCGATCAGCAAGCTTGCGAGAATTGTCTTTGTCTGCTTCAGCTATTTCTATCAAGAACGAAATCTCAGTGGCAAAGCGAAAGAAGATGCAAATAATACCAGTGCTGCAACAGACGGAGAAGACGAGCAGGAATAAATCAGTTTTAGCACTAGTATGCGTTCTCGTATTACTTGCAGCCGCCATGTATCAAAGAAAATTACAAATGTACCATCATAACATCAAGACTAATCAGCATTTGGCCTTCACCATGTGTGATATAAGCGACGATAGCTTGGCATTGAAGAACAATAGCGTTACTGACACTAATCATTTAAATCTTATCTCCTTGTTTAAACCCGTTTATCCAGTATTTTAGCTATACAAAAAAGATTCTTCACCATTTGATATATACTTGCTGTTGATACTAATAAATGCGTGTACAGTTCTCCTTAACCTCATTAGAAGCTCTCCTAATAGCTAACCCACTTATCATCTCAATCATTGTAGTGACAAGTTTAGCCCTTTATTTATCTCAAATATGTTATAATCACTGTGTAAATGAAGTTTTTTTTTTCTTATTCTAACAAGCGTTCAGAATGAAAGTAATCCAAGATGTTTCTCACATATCTTTGATGATGGTAGTTACTTCTTTTGATTGCGCATTAAATTAAAATATGTTCTTCTTGGCTCGCTTTAGTTTCATTGAAGGGTCAGCCTAACCTTTTGAAGATTTAACGGTTGATTTTAGTGTGGGACTAAAGAGGTTTCTGGGCGGGTCAAACATAATAGTCCATCCGACATTTTAGCAAGAAACCGATTCAAATCCATCTTATCCAAATATCTATCTTTTAATGAAAGCTTTCATAGGTGTAGTGAATTGTTTCGAGTATAGGCTATTTGTCGGATGTAACATTAAATTGGGATCAGTCGAGGGATCTATAGATCATTGCTTCATAAAACTGAAAAGAAATTTTTTTTTGTACATTTCTCAACTGATTCCGATCTAATGACGCACCAGAAAACTATTCCATGTTCGAAATGAACTATTATTTTAACTAGAACTTGTAATTAACAAAATAGAGTTAATTCTGTTAACAAGTCACTTATATTCATGTACACTTGTAAGTTTATACAAGATCTACAAATCTTCTGGTGATGACATGAACTATTCAATTTTTTTTTTTTTTTTTTTTTTTTTTTTTTTGCTGATTTACGTTTTTATCCTCATTTCAGAATGACGGATTTTTCCTTTAATAATGATATAAACTATTATAGTAGGGAACTAATAAAAGTCTAGATTAATACCAGTTACATACAGCTAACTGAAAAATCTATATTACTATATGAGATTGTAGTCTTTTATTATGGTATAGGCAAGTAGCATCATATTATACAGTTGATATATCCACATGGTACTTGGGATCATAGTCTAACGAAATAAGCAGACAGAATCAATTTACACATATTCTCCACCTGGAATATTTTTTTTTTAAAAAAAAAAGTATAGTTACCTGCTTCGTGAAGAAGAGTTTCTTGTTCAAAACTTTTGATAATCCAATCTAGAGTAACAAATCGAGGTAATCGATCTCGTAAGAAAGTTTTAGTCAAATGGTCCAAGCGAGATAGATCGCGTTCATGTAGTATAACATGCGTAATTCGAGCATCTTCCATAGTGGAAGCAATTGTGCCCGCTTCAAACTCAAATCGCGCTTTAGCTAGTTCCATTTCTTCTTGGCGTCTCTTCCATTCTACCCAAGCCGGAGTCGCAAGTAATAGCTCGTTATCCGATGACATGGATTGATCGAAATCAAAATATGCAATCGTATTAACGAAAAGCATGCCGCTCAAGCCTTCTGGATAATAGCGTTCTACCACAGATAAAGCTTGCTTGTTATCAGACACATTTTCCGGATCTTTCATCAAATCCATGACCTATGTTATTTCAAATTAGTTTCTGACATCTGCCCAAAATGTTTGTCTGACTTGCCTGCATCAGATCTTTTGGGGTGATCTTTTTGGCATACGTGTCATGGTAAACATCCATGTAGTTTAAAAATGCCTGCTCTGTCTGGGGCGAAGTATAATACATGTATCTAATAAAAAATGGGTTAAGATAAATGTTTGATTATACTATATGAAGTTTACTTTGGAGCAATTGGTAGTAGTCGATTTGCATCAATGCAATCAAATATATAGCTAGGGTACAGGATATCTTGAGTTTTCACCCGATTAATAATAGCACGAACAAGGCGGACTAAAATTTGCTCCAGTAAGTATACTATTCATTATCCTATAGATGAGCTACTCCATACTTGACTTTCCTGCAATAAGAATGTCGGCACTTGGCCTATTCTGACTGTAATCACCGCCATTTTGCTTGATAAGCTTCTCAATGTCATTTTTTGTTATTTCGTCATTTATACCACTGATAACAACTGTCCAAGTATAACAAGAATGAGTGAATCATTAACGCAAGGCCACAGATTACTTACAAAAACGCTTGCCTTGGAAAATATCTGTTTTTATCTTCACGCCCTTGGGATCAAGTCCTTGTTGACTTTCTAGCACTGTATTGATCTATTCATTTTTTTTTATAAGTTCTATCAACACCGGTAGAAAGTATAACTTACTACTCTATTGGCCTTTTTGACCGGCATTCGCTCTCTAAAGTCTTTTAGTGAGCTGTTTCACGAAATGTGACAATAACTTACATGCTATCGTTTCCTTTTCTTTTTTTACCAACAAGGCCTTCAGACTTTGTCTTTATCACGTCATTGTAAGTCATGATATCTTGCCATCCTTTGTCTGGACGGAATCTAACAAACGCTGGGAAACGCAAAGTACATTCTAGACCAAATTTCTCTGCGAATGACACAGTAAGGTTATTGACTCGACATGCTTTGAAAAAGAAAAACTTACGCGACTCTACGATCTCCCCACCTTTGATTTCTACTACCACCCCACTAATGAACATAAAAGAATGAGTTGTGCTTCGTCTTTAGCAGGTGGTACTTACTCTTGATAGTCTACAATCTTATCGAATGGTTCACCGCTTTTTTTTGGATGATCTAACCATATTGGCGGTCTTTGTGAGCTATGATCAGTTACTGTTTTTATCTTGTCGCTACAAAACAAAGACGTAAGATTACACTACTACTCTTAGATAGATGTTATCTTACTCGAGTTGACGCAGAGCATCACTACTTAGACCACTGCCAGCCAACGTAAAAGTAACAAATCTATGCGAAACAAAACAAAACAGAAAAAAAAAGAATAAGTGCTTGTTGTCTATTACGGTTCATGGCGATTTTTTTTATTTTATTTTTTTTTACCTTGGGGGTTGCGTATCAGGTATCCTGTCATCTCTCACAGCACACAAAATGCTTGATAGCTTTCCACCACGCTTTCCACTACCAAACTTTGCGCCTAAGGTAAATATTTAGCTAGTCATTCACAAAAAAAAAAAAAGCCCTTACCAACCAAAAGTAAGTCGCAAGAGTCTACTAAGGAATCTGTGTAAGAAGGCTTATACTTGAGCCAGTAAGGCGATCGATGATTCACTACATATGTTGAATTTACATCTTTCAAGACTAATCCTTCTCGCCTATACACGCTGATGAATGACTGGATTAGAAGACAACTATTAGAGCCCACTTACCGATCTAATCGTGCTTGTTTCAAGATCACTATAGATCTTGCCTTAGTCTTCCTTCGGCTTTCCTCTCGATAACTTTTAGGTGCATCTTTGTTCCACAATACAATTTTCTAATAATTTTCAATCGATCTTGCAATCTATACCCAGCCAAGTACGGTACCAATTTAAATGAATGCTATCAAAATACACTCTTATGAAAAGATGGTTTTATCTTTCTATAATATGATCGTCAATATTGATATCGAATATAGAGTATTGTATGCATAATAACTTCATTATCTATCTCATCTCTACGGAAGTATTTATGAGTTGATATATTTAATATTCATCTCATATTGAAATATATATCTAGAACATAACGTTATATTAAACCCCCTTCACCATACTTAGATAACGATTAGTTTAGACAAAGTTATAGGATCTCCATCTTTATAATTATCTTTGATAATAAATCACAGCCTCAAAACGTACTCTTTTTAGTCCTCTTTCTTATTTCATTATTCAAACACAGCAGGTGCACAGGTATATATGCCATCGAATTCCTCGGTTCCCATGTAATATCAGTGACCGATATCTGGACCATAGGTAGCATTTACTACTAATAATGTAGTAACACTTCTGTTGCACTGTAATTAGTTTTTTTTTTGATAATCTCAGTCATGTTGTCTTCAGAGAAGTTTATTCTGCCAGCTGCATTATTGCTACCACTGCGTCTTTTGTAGTATTCATCCTTCGTCTGAGTCATAGTGCTACTAAAGGTAAGCCTTCGACATTTTGCAGGGCGAACTCTTCGAGACTAATCAAAAATATGTGAATTTTGATTTAATTAGGAAATGAATAAAAAGTGAATCATGAGCTATAAGCAGTGTATTTTATTCAATAAAATTAGAAGCTAAACTATAAATTGAGGCAATATTTTTTTTTTTGAAAATACCAAATCCAATTTTGATTTTTCTCTTCTTATTTCAGAGCTCTAATAAATCTATACCCTAATATGTAGGAAATCCTTATTATAATTTTATTTAACTATTTTCAAATAACATCAAATGTTTCACCTCGCCTTCACTATACCCAGTCCAACCTGGATCCTGGAAAATCATAATATGAATTTAGAATCAAGCACCGTGTTGTGTTTGCACAATAAAATAATAAAGAAGACCAGAAGAAGCACTTTTTGAGACTGCGCTTTATTATCAAAGATGAAGATCCTATGAGCAACGTTAAATAAAAAAAATTAGTTTTTAAATTAATAGTGTTTTTTGTAATTATATTTTTTTTTGTTTAGCACTTTTTTATTGTAATTTTTGAAAGTTTGGTAATTAACGTAAAAATAAGAAATTGCAATAATTATGCAAAACTTATAAAGATTAAACTTTTATATTACTTTTCAATACAATTAAACTTTTTTTTTTCATAATATTTCACACCAGATCGAAACCCTGTTGTGCGACAATTTTTTTCTTTTAAAATTGATTAAAAGCACGCCGTAAGTTTTTAGCAACTTACAACTTGATAAATAAAGAAAACTATATAATTTTAATTTAATATATGAAAATAATTATAATATATATTAATTATTAATGATGTAATGTAGCTCTATGACTATGTCTAAACTAAACCTATTTATACTAATCGTCTATCTAAGTGTGGTGAAGAGGATTTAAGAGATGTTATGTTATAGATATATCCATCTGAGACATGAATCTTAAACATATCAACTCATGGGTACTTCCGTAGAGATGAAATTGATAATGAGATTAGTCACTATCTTTATTATATTTTGGTAATTCCGAAGATATATAAACATATTATAAAATATAAAGTTTTTTTTTTATATCAATTTAAAATCTTTCATAATAATAATTTATTGTATCATTATAAAAGTTACTGTATCACTAATATAAAAATGGTCAGTGAAAGTAAGCAAAGTGCAACCTTCTGGACTGTGGTGTTGTATCTTGATTTTCTTGGGTTGTGAAAATCCATGATACATTGTAGTGGAGTAGTTTGTTCCTCAATGAATAAGTTATTATTGATACAATAGTCTATTCTATAACACAAGTTATAATCGACTTACTACCTGCTTTTATCTTAATTTTACCGCAGCTGGAAGAGCGAAAGCGGAACGCAACTGTAGGTGATGAGGAAGTCAATGACCTCTATAACCAGTTGCGTATGGCAGCAAGAGATGTCGTGAAAACGATGATCAAGAGCTTGAAAAAACTGGTGAATATGCTGACGGTATGTCAATAATCAGTTGCGCATGACAGCAAGAGATGTCGTGCAGACAATGATTAAGGAATTGAAGAATACTAGTGAATACGTTGACAATATGTCGTTCAAAGATATCGCCAAAATTGATACTAGCATTCAAGAACGCTACTGTCTTATCTTGGAAAAGAAGGCTTTGGATGAGATCATATCGATTTGCATTTATGCAAAGGTTTTGATTACTGCAGTATTGAAAAACAAGAACAACGGTTTAAAGAGTAAAGCTTCCATCTCTACCGCTTCTATGTCTGTCTCTGGTTTAACAGGTAATGTATTTTATCACAACGAAGCTGAAAGAAGTGATGTTTCTATTGATTTAGAAAATGAATCTGAGTTCAGGTATGGGACATTTGCAATTTATTGCTCAACAGCCTTTTTATTCACATATTTTTTTTATATATAACAGTGTGTTAAATCAGCATTGCTTTGCTTCTGCGGTTCAAGTACGAGAATCTCCTTTTGCTGGCGATTGCAGTAATTCTGCTGGGTTAATGAGGAAGATAACTGATAAATTCTTATTTACAAAATTTCAAAGTACATTATCCATCTTAAACATAAATAATTATATATATTTTATCCAAAATATTTATTATATTAGTAATTATATTATTAAAATCTTCTGGTATTTTATTAAGTCGCTTACATTATTTGTGATTTTATTAATTTATTAAAAACTTTTTTAGGATTTTCTTTATTCACCAAATCAAATATTCTTTAAGAGTATTTATAGTAAATGTTTGCTATTTCTAATAGCTTTGAGATTTCATTAACAATATCTTCTTTTATTATATCTTTTCTATTTATATTTTGTATTGGTTGAATCAATGTAGTTTGTTACATTATTTTTAGATATATTATCATTAGATGCAAAATTAGTTGATTCATTATCTGTATATTCACAATTATCGCATATATCTAAGATAGTTATTTCACTAGCAAATTCTTTATCACATTTTACACAATTTCGAACATAATTAACACATATATTACAGTAAGTGTCCTTTTTATCTATTCAAAAGTACAATTTTTATTTTTAGATTTAAAAAATTACCATTTTCACCATTATCTTTTTCAATATTTACATTATTTTCCATATGAGATTCATTTTTTGCCTTGATTTATGTATAATTTCTTTCATCATTATTTTTTGAACAATTACTATTGCATGAAGCGTTTTCATCGGAAAGTTCATTAAAGCGATTTGTATTTTTCAGAATCTATGTTCGTATTAATTTCTAATTTTTTTGATTTTTTATTTTTCTTGATACAGATTTATTTCTCCTTCTTTTAACTTTATATTTAAAGAAAGGATTATTATCTTTTATAAATTTTATTTCAAAAGACTTTATGTCATTATTATGTACTATATGTACTGTTATAGAATAGACTATTGTATGAATAATAACTTATTCATTATCAATCTCATCTTTACAAAAAGCCAACACGCGTTTGCAGAGCTGTTTCTCACTGAAAAGGCTATAAGGATACTACACAAACTAAAGCTAATCAACGTATAAATGAGCTGACCGCCGATTTGATTCACCGTTTAGATGCTGCTGCTGCTTATGTCAAAGATCACCAGGTTGTGAACAACCTGCCTAGTTCTGTCCATGTTGTGTTTGATCCTCTAGTACTTTCGCAAGCAACGAGTATGAAATTGTGCGTACTGAAGTTTTAAAACCTGACTTGGCTCCATTACAAAAAGCAACCAATATCTTACAATTGACACAAGAATATGTATTGCCTTTAATCCAAAAATCTATCCATGGCGTTGAAGAACATGTGCGTCAATACGGTGCTTATGCGACCAATTCTAAAGTAGTACGAGATGTAAAGTCTACTTTTGGCTTTGTTCGTGCTGAAGCTTAAGCTTATCTTTATCATTCCTTTGAATTACATTCTTATATACACATATCTCTTGCACATACTTACTTTTTTTTTACCAGTACATAATCATATGAATTAAATAAAATATATATACACTTACTACGGATTACTTGATATTGACTTGCAAAAAACTTTTTTTTTTTTAAGGACCACAGCCAACAGCGTGAATCCAGCGCAGAATGAGTCAACTGGACTGCTATTTGATTAAGGGCATTATGTTGACTTTAGGTTTTTTCTTTTTTTTTTTTTTTTTTTTTTAGCAAATCCTTTCCTTTTTCTTTATACATATCAAATATGAGTTCTTTTGGCAAACTGTTCCGTGTTACAACCTATGGTGAATCTCACTGTAAAGGCGTCGGCGCTATTATCGATGGTGTGCCTCCTGGTATGGAGCTGACTGAAGCTGATATCCAACCTCAATTATCTCGCAGACGACCTGGTCAAAACAAGTTAACAACTCCAGTAACGTATATAAGCGATCAGTTCTATAGTATAATACTAATTTGATTCATAGCGTGATGAAAAGGACAAGGTCACCATCATGTCTGGTACAGAGTTTGGTGTTACTCTCGGCACACCCATCGGTATTCAAGTGCCCAATTTGGATCAAAGACCTCACGATTACAGCGACACTGACATTTTCCCTCGTCCATCGCACGCCGATTATACCTATCTCCAAAAATATGGCCTCAAGGCCTCCAGTGGTGGTGGAAGAGCCTCTGCCCGTGAAACCATTGGCCGTGTGGCTGCTGGTGCCATTGCCGAAAAGTATTTGCGTTTAGCTTATGGTGTTGAGATTGTCGCTTTTGCTTCCAGCGTTGGCAAAGTAGCAATGCCTTTCATTCGTGAACTTGAAAACTCTGATACTGCCGAACCAGATGTCATTGAGTTTATGAATACCTTGACACGTGAACAAGTGGATGCCGACATCTCACGTTGTCCTCACCCTCCTACAGCTGAAGCCATGAAAAAACTGATTGCTGAAAAGTCGCATGAGAGAGATTCAGTAGGTGGTACTGTCACCTGTGTTATTCGTAAGTGTCCTGTGGGTTTGGGTGAGCCTTGTTTTGACAAGTTGGAGGCTGTCTTGGCTCATGCCATGTTATCTATCCCTGCCACCAAAGGTTTCGAGTTTGGTTCTGGATTCAACGGTACAAAAATGGCTGGTCATGACCATAATGATCCCTTTGTGCAAAGAGAAGATGGTTCCATTGGTACAGCGACAAATAACTCTGGAGGTGTTCAAGGTGGTATCAGTAATGGTGAAAACATTTACTTCCGCGTTGCCTTTAAACCTGCTGCTACAATCTCTCAGGATCAAACCACAGCCAACTACGATGGTATCACTGGTATCTTGGCTGCCAAAGGCCGTCATGATCCCTGTGTAGTGTCTCGTGCTGTACCTATTGTAGAATCCATGGCTGCTCTTGTCATTATAGAGTATGTATTAATTATACTGGGATGATTCAGTTTCTAATTCTTTTTTTTTTTTTTTTTTTTTTTTCATTTCCAGTGCTGCTTTGCAACAGGAATCTCGACGTGCCGCTTTCTCAAAACTACCTTCAATCGATATCAACCATGCTTTGTTGGGCAAAGCACCTAAGAAAGATTAATTCTTCTTTTTTTTGTTAGAGATCGAAAACTGTCTAGAGGTTTTATTTGTAAAATACACTTAATAAATATCATCCAATGTTGCATTCACTCAATGATGTTCCGAGACGATGCATGAATGTATGCTAATGTACATTCAAATATTGGCGCACACCAAAAATAATGTTAATTGCTATGCAAAAATACGCTTAATTTCAAGTTGATTATATCAATGGTAGTCGATTCAAACAGTAATTCCTTTGCTCAAACATTTTAGTAATCAATAACCATGACCATTGGACCTATTCCATGAATTGTGACCGCTTTTCAGTTTTATTTCATTCTCGGTCCTTCTGTAACAAAACCTTTTATTTTTCTTTGAATAAAATCTTTTTTTTTTTTTTTTTTTTTTTTTTTTTTTTCTTTCTCTCTCTTTCCAAGATACTTGTCTATTCAAGAAAAGATGTCTGAACCAATCTTTGTTGACCTCAGCGATAGTAAGCCTACTGAAATCGAGAGTTTATGTATGAAATGTAACGAAAACGTAAGCTGAACAGAAGAGCAAATGTTTGTCTAAAGTGAAGGATGATTGACTTTATATGTAACATAGGGTACGACTAGAATCCTTCTTTCCAAGATCCCTCACTTCAAGTATGTATAGATATGGACCTTATGTTAAACCAACTTACACATATTCTTTTAGAGAAATCATCATTATGGCTTTTGAATGTCCTCACTGTGGTTTCCGTAATAACGAACTTCAAAGTGCCGGCGTCTTTAACGAAAGAGGTCATACCATCAGCTTAAGTGTCAAGAGCAAAGATGTAAGCATATCAGTATAGACAAAGAGGGCAAATCTAACTCTCTTTTTTTTTAAAAAAAAATTAGGATATGAACCGTCAATTAGTAAAGTCTGATTTCTGTTCTGTCAAGTTTGAAGAGCTTGATTTAGAGATCCCGGCTAACAACAACCGTGGTTTGCTCACCACCGTTGAAGGTTTAGTTCAAAACGCCATTGAAGATTTGGCTGCTGGCCAACCTGTACGCAAGATCACCGATGAAGCTGTCTATAACAGAATTGAGGAAATCATCGCCACTATGAACCAATACAAGGAAGGTAGCCCTTTCACTCTTGTACTTGATGATCCATCCGGAAATTCTTATATCGAGAACAAGTGTCTTCCCAACCATGATCCTCAAATCAAATTGAGATGGTACACACGTACACCTGAACAGCAAGAGTTCCTTGGTCTTCAAGCTACAAATCAACAAACTCCTGCCGAGATGGCTGCCGCTCAAGCCTTGCACAAGGTAGGCACTGCTTCTGAAATGTTGAACGATAAAGGTCTTCCTGAGGTGATGTCTTTCCCTGCCAACTGTCCTAGTTGTAATGCACCTTGTTCTACCAACATGCACGTTATGGAAATTCCTCATTTTAAAGAGGTCGTTATTATGGCTACCAACTGTGAACAATGCGGTTACAAGAGTAATGAAGTCAAGGCCGGTGGCCCTATTTCCGAAAAGGGTAAGCGTATCACTCTCAAGATCACGGATCCTGAGGATTTATCCAGAGATATTCTCAAGTCTGAGACCTGTGGTTTGAGTATTCCCGAAATCAATCTCGAATTGACGCAAGGTACTTTGGGCGGTCGTTTCACAACAGTCGAAGGTTTGCTTAGACAAGTGCACACTGAACTTCGCGATCGTGCTCCTTTCATTGAAGGTGATTCAGGTACTGATTCTGCCAAGGATAGATGGGCTCGTTTCTTGAACAACTTGACTACTGTCGCCGACGGAAAGTTGATGCCTGTTACCCTTATCATTGATGATCCTTTATCCAACTCGTACCTTCAAAACCTGTATGCTCCTGACCCAGACCCAGAGATGACCATTGAAGAATATGAACGTAGTTGGGAAACAAATGAAGATTTGGGTTTAAATGATATGAAATTGGAGAACTACCAAGATCCCAAAGAAGAGGCAAAGAGCCAAGAAGAGGCTGCCTGACTAGATAACAAACGTAGAAGATTAAACTAATCATCGCCTTTCTTTTCTATGTATTATAATAAAACGCTGTACATTTTTTTTTACTCTCTTCCTAGACATACAGCGCCAGACGTGGACTATTTATTTTTAACAACAAATATCTCTGGTCTTTTATCCTTCAGATTAACTTACAAAAATGCACACATACACATACTCGACTCTGGTGCTATCAAAACTACTGCGCTGGAGTACATTAAAATTGAAACAAATATAGTGATTTCCTTCTGAACATGGTATATAAACCAGATGTGACATTTGATAGAGATCGGCGTGGGAATCTATAAATTATTAAATTTAGATTGAATCAATCAAAAGCAATAGATTACTACTCAATATGATATACTTGCTGTACTTTAGTTAATAGATGCTCTATTAGATGAAGCAGTTTACATGAAATATGTCCTAATAATAAAATGCGACATTAAACCGAGATCGATTGAGGAATTCTGTAAGTCAATGCATAAACGGTTACCTCTCCCCAGCAGACTCCCTTATGCAGACCAAATACCTCAATCGTATTTTTATTTTACTTTATTTTATGTAATGATGTTCGAACAACTGATGTGTAGAAATATTTGTCGATTGCATATGCTCATGATTTAGCCTTTATACAGCGAATATTGAAAAGTTATGGTCTATATTTTAAAAGAAAATTTGAATATGCCTATTTGGTCCCATTCTTTCATGGTATTGATGCAAAGTAGTATTCAGCTTTTTTGAAATTCTTCTTGCTTTATCTTAGGGTACTATTGACAATTCATCTGGTTGTTTATACTTTTCTAAAACCTCAATGCGACGGCAGTGTGAATAATTCTTAGATATATGAACCATAAGGTTTGTTGCTATAGTTGCGATCAACACTTGTATCATGTAGTCCATCTTCTAGAATAGTATGGCGCACGTAAGCCTATTATACTTGACATTGTTTCTTTGTTGGCACGCAGTGGTACATCAATAAATAATACTATATTAAAAGATTATTCTTGATCTTTTGCCATCAGAATAGTCTTGGTGAATTGTTCATTGAATGCTACCAAGCGCGTTTTAATTTGATGCCATCAATAATGAACATTGTCGGTTAAGTCTGATGAAGGTAAAAGTCGACTCTTTATCTATTCACTTGCAAAAAAATCACTTTTATTTTGACAAGAAATGTCCAATACTATTATACGTTATATTCTTTCATTCATATATAAATATTTAAAAAGGTTATCTCCGGGATAAAAATATCTTGATTAGCTATGAAAGAAAATATATATACCGAATATTTGAAGTTACGGTTCCCCAGATTTCTCAATGTGTCTTTCCAGAACATTCATGTTTGAAAAAATAGTATGAGCTGATCCACTGAGGGTTATATGGAATATAAAATGATTTCTACTACAAAAAGGGACTATAATAATTGATGTAAAAGAAAAGACCAAGATCTCTATATTGCACAGCCTGAGATCTATTAAATATTGTACTATTACTGAATGCCAGACTAGATGAGCTGAGATCTTAAATATGTGTAGTGTTTTGTATCTTGACACCGCATATTATCATCCAGATACATGCTCATTTTAAAGATTGTATGTTAATTACCTCCCAAAACCTCTATTACCCCCCACCAAACTGAACATCAGTTGAGAAGATAACGAGGTCTTGCTCAATTAACATAATCTCTCATCCATGGTTGTGGATGCCGGTCTCTTTGACCACCGGCCTAACATATCCGTCGGCTTTTCCTCAGTCATCTGGCCTGACTCTAGAGTCTTCGTCTTGTCAATCTGGAATCCTCTTTTACTTGAGTTAATATTGATCGTGTTCGATCGACTCATTTTGTATGGTTTCTTCATTATATTATACGCAGTTGTCCTGGTCCATATATTTGTGTCTTTATTTATTTATTTTTTTTATTTTATTTTTTGTAAATCAAGACGTTTCCGAAGCGAAAGCAAATAATGTGATAAATGCTCTCAGAGCCACGCTTTATTTTTAATATACAACAAGTCTGTTATATCGAATATAATAAAGACTGTAAAAATAACCAGACTGATAAAACGAATTGATTTATTAAAGCATTAAAATGATGAGCTATTTATACAAAATTGAAGTTCGGATTTAACTTGATATTATAGACGATTGAGTTAGTCAAAGACTGTGCTCATGGAGTTAACAAGGATTTATAGTAATCCATTCTAGTACGACTTTATATTCGGTGATAGATAGTTTATGAAGGTTAGTTGCACTAAGCATTGATTTCCATATATATCTCTTAACCGACGTTACAAAGCTGTCAAAGCACAAGCTGAGTATAAGCATTGTCGAACATTAACCTGATTGGTGACGGACACTGAACAAGTCATGTTTACAACAAAGTCATGCCTTTTCCCGCTAACGAATCGAAACCATATCGGCCAGGGACATTAGTACCTGGTCGCTCATATGCAGCCGCGGCTATCAATAACAATCGCATTACTACTGTTGTAAACGCTCATGATTATATTAATAAGAGAATACTGTACAGTTAGAAAATCGTATAGATATCCTTACTTATATATAGCTGCAGAAGTGTATAAAGCATTATTACCAAGAACCAGAATGTAAATGACTGTATTTGATTATGTTAAAATATCTTTATTTATATATCACTCTGAGCAAGTAGACGCTAATTGATAAATACTATCTCTCACACCAAATATTACATCCAATACTATTACCTTTGAATATAATGATCCCGACACTCCTCGCCGCTAATCTTGGTCCGCTCATTTGGTTATTATCCCTGGTCTTCTTTATACGCAGTCCAACCTTGTTCCTGGCAAATCGTAATATGAATTTAGAATTAAGTGCCGATCGTGAAAAAGTATATAAGAGATGCGTTTTATCACCTTTTGACCAGTTAATCAATTCTTGATCTATAATAAAAAACTATCCACAGTTTTAAAAGTATTTCTATCTTTCAAAATCTCTATCTACCACCTTTACAACTGCGGTAAAAATTGAATAAAAAGCGAATGAATCAGTTAGAACCGTTTTATGGGGTTTTATTGATTCAAATTGAGTTAAGTTTTTCTATCTAGCTTGTATCTCTTGTATTTATACTTCCAAAGAAATGGTCTCTTAGTAACAATCAAAGGTCTTTTTAATCTACTGTATGCGAAAAAAGGGTTTCAATGTTTTCCAATTTTGAATATTTCATCATATAAGCAGCTTATAACTCTATAAAACAAACATGTTACTTAGAGAAAGTTGTAGAAGAAATGAAGGGCTTTCAGATGATATATGCTTTGTTCTTAACAAACAAAAGTTTATTAGTACTTATATAAGTATAAAGTTAAAAAGTAAAAAATTAAGCTTGCTAAAAATTACGGAAAAAAAAATTAATAATTTGTTTGTTGACCTTTACTTTTTATAACAGCTGAGATGTTTCCTGAGATGTTCGTAATTAGTTAGGTACGTGTTTAATTAACGAGACAGAAAACAAGCCAGAGATTTATTCTACCACTGCCCGCCTTCTGTTATTAATAGGCTGGGTGGTGGTTACATATAGTAAATATAACTAGTCACGATTACACAAGTTAACTATTCAGGCCACTTCTATTACTATTCTATGTAAAGTAGTTATGGAGGTCATACAGATACTCGCAATTGTTGTACAATTACTCGTACAGGTTCTGGGTTAGTGGATGACCGGGTGCAATAGAATGTGGTTATACAATATGTCTCCGGCATTCCAAATATTTCTAGCCGTTTTAAAAATTGGAAATAGCCATTTAAATGGGTACACATATCCAGAGAACATCACAGCAGCCAAAAATATGCCCATGAGTAAATACCTAAGGTCATCCACTAACCCAGAACCTGTACGAGTAATTGTACAACAATTGCGAGTATCTGTATGACCTCCTAGTGGGATATCTCACCACACACTGGTAGACATACGTTCCATAGCAAGGTAGTAGAGAGGGGGGGGGGGCCAAAAGGGATGATCTTGTCCAGAGACCTGAATAGTTTCAGCCCCCCTGGGAATGGAAACTAAGGAGCCTAAGGCTACACTGTAGGACTGGGAGTGAACAACAGCATTTGGTAGCATACAACTCCTATTATACTACAGCATTCTTAAATAAACATGTTTCCGAAAGAAATAGTAGATGCGTTTACGTTGCTTATGGCGACTTACTGGCAGTTTCTTTCTAAAGATTGGCCAGTGTTGGAAAAGACTAAGTATCACCGGTCTGAGGTTAAGCCTGTAAAAGATATCCAGCATGTAAAAACTTATGTGTTGGAGCATCTTGGCTACATACCTGTTTTTTTCTTTCTCGTAGAGCTGTTTGCAAACCAAGAATATCCTGGTCCATATTCCAACGTGGACAAAGGATATTCTTGGTTTGCAAACAGCTCTACGAGAAAGAAAAAAACAGGTATGTAGCCAAGATGCTCCAACACATAAGTTTTTACATGCTGGATATCTTTTACAGGCTTAACCTCAGACCGGTGATACTTAGTCTTTTCCAACACTGGCCAATCTTTAGAAAGAAACTGCCAGTAAGTCGCCATAAGCAACGTAAACGCATCTACTATTTCTTTCGGAAACATGTTTATTTAAGAATGCTGTAGTATAATAGGAGTTGTATGCTACCAAATGCTGTTGTTCACTCCCAGTCCTACAGTGTAGCCTTAGGCTCCTTAGTTTCCATTCCCAGGGGGGCTGAAACTATTCAGGTCTCTGGACAAGATCATCCCTTTTGGCCCCCCCCCCCTCTCTACTACCTTGCTATGGAACGTATGTCTACCAGTGTGTGGTGAGATATCCCACTAGGAGGTCATACAGATACTCGCAATTGTTGTACAATTACTCGTACAGGTTCTGGGTTAGTGGATGACCTTAGGTATTTACTCATGGGCATATTTTTGGCTGCTGTGATGTTCTCTGGATATGTGTACCCATTTAAATGGCTATTTCCAATTTTTAAAACGGCTAGAAATATTTGGAATGCCGGAGACATATTGTATAACCACATTCTATTGCACCCGGTCATCCACTAACCCAGAACCTGTACGAGTAATTGTACAACAATTGCGAGTATCTGTATGACCTCCTATGTCCACTACAACAGCTTCAATTCTACCAGGCATGCTATCAATATATTTCAGGCAGTCCTCCTTAGTAAATTTATACCACTCTATATTGATCCTCTTTTCTAGTTCTTCTACAGTATGAGGTTTACTTGGGTACTGTCCCAAACGGTTTTTCAATTGGTGCCACATATGTTCAATTGGGTTCAAATCCGGGCTTTGTGGTGCCAGTTATAAATTTGGTCCACATTGAACTTGTTTTTGGGAAACAACTTTTTAGCAATAGTTGATCTATGAGGAGTGGCCTTGTCTCGTTGAAAACGAACATGTTTTGAATCCAACTCATAATAGTCTAAGGTGTTGTAAACGCTCATGATTATATCAGTAAAGAAGAGGTTGTATAGGCTACTTTGGTAGCCATATGCCCGCCTTTATGAATAGCTTGAAGATGTAACTCATTATTACCCGAATCCAGAATATGAACAACTGTGTAATTATTACGCTTTATTATAAAACAAGGAATAGCAGTAAAAGACAAATTCCTAATCGAGTGTTATGCCGAGATAAAATGCTTACCTTTATTTACAGTCCGATACGGTACCGCAGTATGTCGGCCATCATCATCATCTTGGAATATCAGCAAGTCACTATGAGCCGAGCAGTCAACAAGCTACTAGCTTACGTATACCCATAATATCATCAGTCAACCGCAGCAAGCTGAAAAGTATAAAAGGACGAGCTCTTAGCTGATTAGAAAAAGATCATTCGAAATTTAATTTTGAAATAAAAGACTTACCACAGTTTTGATATTATTCTTCTGTTCTTCTATTATAATCCTCTTTCTATCCACGTACACAACACCGCCAACCCATAGCTCAGAAGTTCTATAGTGAAGGAATTAGTTATGAGAAGGAAAAGATTCGTCTTCTTCCGTGCAAGGCCCTAGAAGGATCAGGCAAAGTCATCCAGCTCTCACTCACTGACCTTCCTTGTCTCTTGGAAGATGAACTACAAAAGGGACTCCAGGAAACACTAAGCCACTTTGGCACCATCTTAGACTTTGGTCTGCATCAAGAAACGACATACGGTTTCTTTATGGGCACTGGTTATGCTGTGATTCAACAAGATGACAACAAAGAATATCCTAAGCTTTGTCATACTATTTCCTGGGGCGACAGTGGAGAATTCTGTCATGCTACCTTCCCTGAAATGCCTACATGGTGCAGATATTGTCTCGATGAAGGTCACACCAAATATGAATGCAAGAAAGCTCAAGCTAGTATCTTGTGCTATGCCTGCGACAAATATGGGCACAAACAAATTGATTGCCCCGAAGTGAAATATGGTTCCCAGAAGCTTAGCCCTTATAAAAAAGCACGTAAGACTTCAAAGTCACCCGAACGTTCAACTACTCCCCCACCTTCTGAGCAGCTCTTACTCTCTGTATATGCTCCTGGAGGTAAAAAGGATCAAGATGCCGGAAAAGTTTCTATGTGTTGAATCCGAAGTAGCTAAAGACCAAAGATTCACGTAATAATAATAATAAGACTTGTATAAGTAATCAGATTACTGATTGGTAATAAGATAGTTATTGATTGTTCTTTATTTCGATCATAAAATGAAGGCGTATTTATATTAGTTAAAGGTCTTATGTTTAACCGATTGACAGGTACTGCTGAGTGTTATATCCGGTGCTAAAGACGAAGGATATAATTTAAAATACAATAATAAAAGAATAGACAGTAAATGGAATCAGCTATCCTGATAGTAAAAGTTATTCTAATCTTTATTCACAATTCAAAATCAAGTCTTTATATACATTTCATCAGAGCTTAATAGTGTCAGCATTCAATATCTATCAGCACGCATGGCCGTACAACGGAGTCCAATCCCAGCAGCCACTAATAAACCTTTCAACCACGCATTGTTGTAATTGTATAACCCACGCGTTATTCGATATTCAGGTCTTATCTTGAGATACACTCGATACTACTCGATAGTATGATACCGCGTGTTTCTTGTAAGGATTATTGGCTAATAGTTCTAAGGATGACACATCGCTTGTATTTATGCAGGCCTCGTTAATCTGATTGGGTTATCAGATAGAGTCCGTGTATGACATAAATGAACAGTTGATTCCTTACTATTATGTCGATGCAAAATAGTAGGTGGAATACAACACTGAGAATGAATGAATGAAACAATAATTCATGTTTAGCCGATTACTTGCAAGTTACGGTAGAATTAGTTTATACAAGTAAACGTACTGTTCTTGTATTGGTTCTTGTATTAATACTGATGAGTAATGTTAATGACAAGTGATGCTGAATCGATCTAGAAGCTTAATTGATTATGCGTGATTGCTTGATTGGTGAAACCTGTTTGACGGGTCAATCAGTTACGCAGTTAGATAGCTTTAATTGAGACATGTCGTATGTATAGCCTGTGAATATAAGCATGTATACGACACTATGAATCCCAAAGAAACCAAAGGCGGACTACGATCGGTGAAAGACACGATACTGGATGAACGTTTCAACCAAGTTCTATCTGTTATATCGAATATAATAAAGACTGTAAAATAACCAGACTGATAAAACGAATTTATTTATTAAAGCATTAAAATGATGAGCTATTTATACAAAATTGAAGTTCGGATTTAACATGATATTATAGGGACGATTGAGTTAGTCAAAGACTGCGCTCATCTGGAGTTAACAAGGATTTATAGTAATCCATTCTAGTACGACTTTATATTCGGTGATAGATAGTTTATGAAGGTTAGTTGCACTAAGCATTGATTTCCATATATATCTCTTAACCGACGTTACAAAGCTGTCAAAGCACAAGCGGAGTATAAGCATTGTCGAACATTGACCTGATTGGTGACGGACACTGAACAAGTCATGTTTACAACTGTTATAGAATAGAGACTATTGTATGAATAATAACTTATTCATTATCAATCTCATCTTTACGGAAGCAATTATGAGTTGATATGTTTAAGATTCATGTCTCAGATGGATATATATCTAGAACATAGACCTATAACATAACATCTTCTTAAATCCTCTTCACCACACTTAGATAGACGATTAGTATAAATAGGTTTAGTTTAGACATAGCTATAGGATCTTCATCTTTATATTCATCTTTGTTAATAAAGCACAGTCTCAAAAAGTACTCTTTTTAGTCTTCTTTATTATTTCACTGTGCAAACACAACAACAACATCATCTTTTAAGTCATCTATACAAGTTTTATATTTTTCTGTTTTTTTATAATGTTTAATGTTATTAACGACCTGTAATTGTTTTGGGATATAATGATATTTGTAGGTATTATTATCTCCATGTATTTTAATAGACATATAAATGAAGAACATTTAGTATTACAGAAATATGTTCAAAATAGTACAATATATAAAAAAATTAGGAAATAATAGATTTTTTTGAATACAAATAATAATATAAATAAATTTTATTCTAAAATAGAACAAGTAACCAACATTATATTTATGGATAAAAATGCAACATTATATTTATGCCTTGATTTTTTAGGAAAGTTAAAAATATTAAGTAGTTGTAAATGTTTATCAATAACATCATTCTTTATTCCTTAAAAACACATTCCGAAATTTTTAATTTTTCATTATTTTCATTTATCATATTTCTAATTACAAAAGATCTTTTTATATTTTTTAGAAATTTACTATTTTCAAATGGATTCATGATGTCAACTTTTTTATATTGGATAAAATTCAATTTCAATTCTATAATAATATTTTTTCATTAATCTTTCAAAAACTTTTTCCATAAATTATATTCTCTATTTCGTTTTCTCCACTGAGATTCGTCTCAATTTAAAATAATATAATTCATATTTTAAAAATTAAGAAAAAACTAAAATTTAATAATTTATTATATATTTATATTATATTATAGTTTATTCCAAGTAACCAACTCTTTGTTTATGGATAAAGAAACAACATTACATTTATGTTTTTATTTATTATATGTTTTTTACAAATATGATTTTTATATAGTTTATTTATTTGGAGACACTTCTCACTGATATTCCCCAAGGTATAAAACAATATCTTTTTTTGTTCTATCTCTTGGTATAATACTCTGTTTCAATGCGTTCCATGTTCCTTCTCTATGGTTAGTATGAACATTAGTAATAGGATCTTTGAAATGTTTTTTGTGATTAACTGTCATGTGTTTATATCCTATTTTTTTTAAATTATTATAACCTTTCCATAAATCAGTATATATCATTGTACCTTTTTTTTACATATTTTTTTATAATATTATCAATATTTACAGAATTTCCTACTTCAATAGGACATAAAAACAATTTCCTATTCTCATTTTGTATTTTATTTTTCAATATGCTTCTTTCTATACCACCTATTACCCATGCACCTTCAACATGATGTCCTTTATTGTATTTTCTTTTTGCAATTTTACTTTCATCAATCTCTACAATTTTATTTTTTCCACCAATTTTATTATTTTTATTGAATTTTTGTTTATCTCGTAAATATTTTCGAAATAATTTATTATATCATGTAATTGTATTTTTATCAACTTGTAAACTTGAACATATACTACTACATGGTCTTTTTTAACAAATTCATATAATATGTGTAATTGTATATTTATAGGTAGTTTCATTTTACTAAAAGTTGTACCTCGGAATGGTGAAAATCCTTTACGACATTTATAATTTCTGCATTTAAATATTTTTTCTTTAAGGTAAAATTTTGTATCTGTATTACATATACTGCATTTTTTTATATTTATCAATATAATCATTTTTCATTAAATAGTGTATGGCTTTTTCCTCATCATTAAAAATATCCTTCAATATTTTATATGGTTCAATTAACATTTGACACTTTTATTTTTTTTGTATATAAAAAATTCAATTTTTGAATAAAATATATTTCAAACTGAGTTTAAAACATGTTCTGTCAACTATAATAGGATACATCCGAAACTTCTTCTCTGAAGATAACATGGCTGAGATTATCAAATAATCAACTATATCTACACTTACTTATAATGGATTATATAAATAGAATCATTACTACACTACTAATAGCAATCGTTAACCGTGCTCCATTCATCGGGCACTATAAGTTTACTTAAGAACCGATGAGTTCGATGGTATAAATAATCGTGCACTCCAATGCGTCAGCTGTCCATTAGGGGTCAATAAAACACTAGTCTGGTAATGAAGGATGGAAAAGCCATTAACTAATTTTTCGCTTGTGATGAATTCACTGACGTTACTGCGGTAAAGATATAATAAAAGTAGTGAGGAATGATTCTGTAAATATGAAATTATATATACATTTGGATTTAATGTTAATTTTTGGAATTAAAAAACAATAAAATTATTATATTTATCCTCCTTATGATTAAGTTACAAAAAACTTAGTCATGCTTTTTTTAATTAATTTTTTGGAAGAAAAAAAAATTATGAAATATTGATTACCATGAGATATTTCACCTTATTATTATTTTTAAAATTTTAGAATATTAGAACAATCCTCAGTAGTAAAAAAATCGATTATAACTTTGCTATAGTTAATTGAACTCACTATGGCGAAAAAATTGGTTACTAGCTGCCAATAAAGGCATAAAATATGCCAATTGGTTTTATTAACCAATGAAAATTGAGGAAATTTTTTTTTCTAAGTTTTTACGCCGAAAAAATGAAAGACTTTTCTTGGAATTGGCAGAAAAACGTTTTTTATTTCTATATCCTTGTCTATTTTGTATCATTAAATAATAAAAACGGTCAGGGAGGGAGTCTGACGTGGGAAGGTAAGCAGAGCGCAACCTTCTTGACTGTGAGTGTGGTATCATGATATTCAGGGGTTGTGAATATGCTTGATACGTGTTAGTGGAGCAGATAATTCCTCAATGAGATTCGTCTCAATTTAAAATAATATAATTCATATTTTAAAAATTAAGAAAAAACTAGAATTTAATAATTTATTATATATTTATATTATATTATAGTTTATGCCAAGTAACTAACTCTTTGTTTATGGATAAAGAAACAACATTACATTTATGTTTTTATTTATTATATGTTTTTTACAAATATGATTTTTATACAGTTTATTTATTTGGAGACACTTCTCAATGAAAAATTGCTATCTACGCATAGACATAATGTTGTTTTCTTGATTATATATGAAGTATATATTTATCCACAATATCCTAAAATAATAAAATTTTGGTTAAAAAATAGATATTTACCCAAATTTATAAATAGGTATCTATTTCATAAAAGCTTAATGCAGAAATGGTGAATATCTCTCTAGCAGGCCGTTCATCTGATGCCATCGACTGCTGTAGTACCGACTGTATCATGGAGAGCTTATTAAGAGAAGAAAGTTGCCTCCAGTTTTTACATGCAGCTTCTGGGTTCTGCTACTCAAAAGTTGGTATTGAAGAGAAAGCTCCTTGATCAAGTATTTCCATCAGGCTGCTAATATCTTCATCACTAAGCACTGGCTCCTTTAGGTGTTCTTTTAAAAAGCATTGGATATAGACTTTAGAGTTTACTCTCCTTTGCTTCTTTGGCAATAGGATACTTTTTGAGCTTCCTATGTTTGAAGAGGGTTGAAGCTTTTCATCAAAATAGTTCATGGGATCTTGTTTAAAATCTTCCATCCAAGAAGGTGGAGGTATATTTATTTGACTGTTAATATCTCTGCCGCTGGATTAGCAGACTATTCATTAGTTCCTTAAACAAATAAATTCTATACAGTTGTTAGTTTTTATTTAAATTATTATTTTAAAATAACAGGAATAGTTTACGTATTAAAACTTTTATAATTGAACAACTCTTATATTAAAAATAATTTATGGACGAAGATATAGAAATTGTAAACAAAAAATATAAAGACAAATTAAATAAAGAAATAAATAATCTCATCTGTAATGAAATTGGAAATTAATATTAAATAAATACATATAATCACAGAACAGAATTAAAAGAAATAAAAAATGGTAATATAAAAATAGCAAAAGAAGTGTTATAAAAAATATATAAAAACGTTATAAGAATACAATTAAAATCCTTCTAATGGTTTATTGTATAGAAAGGTAAAAGATGATTCTTAGTTAACTGTTATAGAATAGAGATTATTGTATGAATAATAACTTATTCATTATCAATCTCATCTTTACGGAAGCACTTATGAGTTGATATGTTTAAGATTCATGTCTCAGATGGATATATATCTAGAACATAGACCTATAACATAACATCTTCTTAAATCCTCTTCACCACACTTAGATAGACGATTAGTACATAAATAGGTTTAGTTTAGACATAGAGGATTGATTATTATATTGAATAAATACTTAAAAAAATAAGACTGCTACAAATAATTTCAGAAATGTATAAAACATTATATGATTGTCAGTATTGCGTTCTTTAATCATATTCTAAATCAAAATATGTTTATCAAAATTTAATATTACCATCAAAATGTTTTTGGGATAATATATATAAAATATCATAATTGTTAAAAATAAATAAAATTATATTAACTAATTTAAAATATTATATTTGAATTTTAACTTTAATAATAATGGTTTTAACTTTCTTATAATAATTGATCGTCATAGTTGTAGCATCTTCATCTTTATATTTGTTGTGTTTTCACAGTGAAATAATAAAGAAGACTAAAAAGAGTACTTTTTGAGACTGTGCTTTATTAACAAAGATGAATATAAAGATGAAGATCCTATAACTATGTCTAAACTAAACCTATTTATACTAATCGTCTATCTAAGTGTGGTGAAGAGGATTTAAGAAGATGTTATGTTATAGGTCTATGTTCTAGATATATATCCATCTGAGACATGAATCTTAAACATATCAACTCATAAGTGCTTCCGTAAAGATGAGATTGATAATGAATAAGTTATTATTCATACAATAGTCTCTATTCTATAACAGTACATATAGTACATAATAATGACATAAAGTCTTTTGAAATAAAATTTATAAAAGATAATAATCCTTTCTTTAAATATAAAGTTAAAAGAAGGAGAAATAAATCTGTATCAAGAAAAAATAAAAAATCAAAAAAATTAGAAATTAATACGAACATAGATTCTGAAAATACAAATCGCTTTAATGAACTTTCCGATGAAAACGCTTCATGCAATAGTAATTGTTCAAAAAATAATGATGAAAGAAATTATAACATAAATCAAGGCAAAAATGAATCTCATATGGAAAATAATGTAAATATTGAAAAAGATAATGGTGAAAATGGTAATTTTTTTAAATCTAAAAATAAAAATTGTACTTTTGAAATAGATAAAAAGGACACTTACTGTAATATATGTGTTAATTATGTTCGAAATTGTGTAAAATGTGATAAAGAATTTGCTAGTGAAATAACTATCTTAGATATATGCGATAATTGTGAATATACAGATAATGAATCAACTAATTTTGCATCTAATGATAATATATCTAAAAATAATGTAACAAACTACATTGATTCAACCAATACAAATATAAATAGAAAAGATATAATAAAAGAAGATATTGTTAATGAAATCTCAAAGCTATTAGAAATAGCAACATTTACTATAAATACTCTTAAAGAAATATTTGATTTGGTGAATAAAGAAAATCCTAAAAAAGTTTTTAATAAATTAATAAAAATCACAAATAATGTAAGCGACTTAAATAAAATACCAGAAGATTTTAATAATATAATTACTAATATAATAAATATTTTGGATAAAATATAGATATATAATTATTTATGTTTAAGATGGATAATGTACTTTGAAATTTTGTAAATAAGAATTTATGTCAGTTATCTTCCTCATTAACCCAGCAGAATTACTGCAATCGCCAGCAAAAGGAGATTCTCGTACTTGAACCGCAGAAGCAAAGCAATGCTGATTTAACACACTGTTTATATATATAAAAAAAATATGTGAATAAAAAGGCTGTTGAGCAATAAATTGCAAATGTCCCATACCTGAACTCAGATTCATTTTCTAAATCAATAGAAACATCACTTCTTTCAGCTTCGTTGTGATAAAATACATTACCTGTTAAACCAGAGACAGACATAGAAGCGGTAGAGATGGAAGCTTTACTCTTTAAACCGTTGTTCTTGTTTTTCAATACTGCAGTAATCAAAACCTTTGCATAAATGCAAATCGATATGATTCTCATCCAAAGCCTTCTTTTCCAAGATAAGACAGTAGCGTTCTTGAATGCTAGTATCAATTTTGGCGATATCTTTGAACGACATATTGTCAACGTATTCACTAGTATTCTTCAATTCCTTAATCATTGTCTGCACGACATCTCTTGCTGTCATGCGCAACTGATTATTGACATACCGTCAGCATATTCACCAGTTTTTTCAAGCTCTTGATCATCGTTTTCACGACATCTCTTGCTGCCATACGCAACTGGTTATAGAGGTCATTGACTTCCTCATCACCTACAGTTGCGTTCCGCTTTCGCTCTTCCAGCTGCGGTAAAATTAAGATAAAAGCAGGTAGTAAGTCGATTATAACTTGTGTTATAGAATAGAGACTATTGTATCAATAATAACTTATTCATTGAGGAACAAACTACTCCACTACAATGTATCATGGATTTTCACAACCCAAGAAAATCAAGATACAACACCCACAGTCCAGAAGGTTGCACTTTGCTTACTTTCACTGACCATTTTTTATATTTAGTGATACAGTAACTTTTATAATGATACAATAAATTATTATTATGAAAGATTTTAAATTGATATAAAAAAAAAACTTTATATTTTATAATATGTTTTATATATCTTCGGAATTACCAAAATATAATAAAGATAGTGACTAATCCTCATTATCAATTTCATCTCTACGGAAGTACCCATGAGTTGATATGTTTAAGATTCATGTCTCAGATGGATATATATCTATAACATAACATCTTCTTAAATCCTCTTCACCACACTTAGATAGACGATTAGTATAAATAGGTTTAGTTTAGACATAGTCATAGAGCTACATTACATATCATTAATAATTAATATATATATTATAATTATTTTCATATTATTAAATTAAAATTATATAGTTTTCTTTATTTATCAAGTTGTAAGTTGCTAAAAAACTTACGGCGTGCTTTTTAATCAATTTTAAAAGAAAAAAATTGTCGCACAACAGGGTTTCGATCTGGTGTGAAATATTATGAAAAAAAAAAGTTTAATTGTATTGAAAAGTAATATAAAAGTTTAATCTTTATAAGTTTTGCATAATTATTGCAATTTCTTATTTTTACGTTAATTACCAAACTTTCAAAAATTACAATAAAAAAGTGCTAAACAAAAAAAATATAATTACAAAAAACACTATTTAATTTAAAAACTAATTTTTATTTTTTTTTATTTTTAACGTTGCTCATAGGATCTTCATCTTTGATAATAAAGCGCAGTCTCAAAAGTGCTTCTTCTGGTCTTCTTTATTATTTTATTGTGCAAACACAACACGGTGCTTGATTCTAAATTCATATTATGATTTTCCAGGATCCAGGTTGGACTGGGTATAGTGAAGGCGAGGTGAAACATTTGATGTTATTTGAAAATAGTTAAATAAAAATTATAATAAGGATTTCCTACATATTAGGGTATAGATTTATTAGAGCTCTGAAATAAGAAGAGAAAAATCAAATTATTGGATTTGGTATTTTCAAAAAAAAAAATATTGCCTCAATTTATAGTTTAGCTTCTAATTTTATTGAATAAAATACACTGCTTTATAGCTCATGATTCACTTTTTATTCATTTCCTAATTAAATCAAAATTCACATATTTTTGATTAGTCTCGAAGAGTTCGCCCTGCAAAATGTCGAAGGCTTACCTTTAGTAGCACTATGACTCAGACGCAAGGATGAATACTACAAAAGACGCAGGTGGTAGCAATAATGCAGCTGGCAGAATAAACTTCTCTGAAGACAACATGACTGAGATTATCAAAAAAAAAACTAATTACAGTGCAACAGAAGTGTTACTACATTATTAGTAGTAAATGCTACCTATGGTCCAGATATCGGTCACTGATATTACATGGGAACCGAGGAATTCGATGGCATATATACCTGTGCACCTGCTGTGTTTGAATAATGAAATAAGAAAGAGGACTAAAAAGAGTACGTTTTGAGGCTGTGATTTATTATCAAAGATAATTATAAAGATGGAGATCCTATAAACTTTGTCTAAACTAATCGTTTATCTAAGTATGGTGAAGGGGGTTTAATATAACGTTATGTTCTAGATATATATTTCAATATGAGACATGAATATTAAATATATCAACTCATAAATACTTCCGTAGAGATGAGATAGATAATGAATAAGTTATTATGCATACAATACTCTATATTCGATATCAATATTGACGATCAATTATTATAAGAAAGATAAAACCATTATTATTAAAGTTAAAATTCGGATGTATCCCAAAGGAACTCTCAGGTCCATATTGAAACTCCTACTACCACAAATTTTATTGTTATATGAAAAAATTGAATTTTTTTACAAATTAAAATTAAAAATAAAAAGGATTTAATAAAATTGCAGATGTTTATAGAACCATATAAATCTTTAAAAAAAATATTCGACGATGAAAAAGAAGCACTATTATATTTAATTAGTAATGATTACGTTAATAAACATATAAAGTGTAATAAATGTGAACATGAAACTAAATTAAACTTAAATAAAAAATTATATGTTTGTAGATATTATAAATGTAGGAAAGCAATATCACCATTGAAAGGAACAATTTTAATAATTTAACTTTACCTTTAAATACTCAATTACACATATTATATCTTTTTCTTGGAAAAGCACCTTCTTCCTTTATAGCATCAAGTTTGCAAATTAGCAAAAATACAGTGTCATCATACAATAAAATATTCAGAAAATACTCGAAAAATAAACAATTGTTAGGTAACAACAGAAATATTAAAATTGGAGGTAGAAATAAAATTGTAGAAATCGATGAAAGTAAAATTGCAAAAAGAAAATATAATAAGGGGCATAAGGTAGAAGGTGCTTGGGTAATTGGTGGTATCGAAAGAAGTATGCTAAAAAATAAAATAAAAAATGAAAACAAAAAAATGTTTTTATTACCCATTGAAGAAAGAAATGTTGATAATATTGATTTAATTATAAAAAGATATGTAAAAAAAGGTACAACAATATATACGGATTTATGGAAAGGGTATAATAACTTGAAAAATATAGGATACAAACATTTAACTGTAAATCATTCAAAGCATTTTAAAGATCCAAATACAGGTGTGCATACAAATACAATTGAAGGCACATGGAATGGCTTAAAGCAAAGTATAATACCACGAAATAGAAATAAAAAAGATATAGTATTGTATTTAAAAGAATATCAATGGCGTAAGAAAAATAGAGAGTATAACGTATGGAAAAAGTTTTTAAAGGATTAATTTTAATTTACATAAAAAATACAAAAAATTGAATTTTTATATTTATTAAAAATATGATAGAAAATATATTGATAGTTATAAATGTGAAATGCATATTTGATATTCATTATTCTTATTACAAGGACCTGACTAAGTCAGTAAACTAGCCTATTTAAGACACAATGATTATGTAATAGATCAGAGACAATTGGGTATTACATTATGAGTGGGATTAAATATATCTATTATAAAAAAATAAAAAAATTGAAAAAGTAATAATATAAAAAAGAAATGGATGAAATATTTAATATTATTGTAGATGATAAATATAAATACAATATTAAACGAAGTATAATTATAAAAGATATGAAAAAATATGATTTAGCAGAATACAAAATAAAGCAAAAAGATGGGTGTTATGAAATCTACATGAAAAAAAATGGTTCAAATAAAAGATTAAGAAAAGTATATGAATTTAAGACATATAATAAAGATAAAAACAAAGGTATAAAAAGAAAAACATTAGATAATAAGAATAATATGATACTTGATGAAATCGCACCCATCATGAAAAAACTTAAATTATAATTTAAATATATTTTCTAAATTAAATTTTTCAATATATATTCCATTAATTTTAACATTTATATCATGCTGATAATTATTATCTAAATTAAATTTTATTTTCTAAGTTTTTTATTTCTTCCTTCACAATATCTATTTCTAATAAATTTTCATTATATTCATCATATGAGAAACATTTTAAATATAATTTTATTGTTATTATATATTTTTAATTAATATTTTTATTATCTATTACTTGATATATAAAATTAAATAGTTTTAATAGAAAAACAAAATAAAATATTGAAAATAAAGGAAAAAGTAGAATTTATGATAAAAATATGAAAAAAAGAATTATTTTAGAAATTAGTAATAGTAATTATTTAAATACTTTTTGATATATTTATTGGTCATATTAAAAGCTTAAAAAACAAAAATGTTAAGCATTTCCCTATGAAGTGTAAAATAAAATTAAAATATTATGTATTATTAGTATAAATTAAATCTGAGACCTCGTTTGGTAATCACCCTAAAATTCAAACATAATATTTTAAATTAGTTAATATAATTCTATTTATTTTTAACAATTATGATATTTTATATATTATCCCAAAAACATTTTGATGGTAATATTAGATTTTGATAAACATATTTTGATTTAGAATATGATTAAAGAAAGCAATACTGACAATCATATAATGTTTTATACAATTCTGAAATTATTTGTAGCAGTCTTATTTTTTTAAGTATTTATTCAATATAATAATCAATCCTCATTATGATCAATATTAAACATAGGCTAGAAAACAGATAATAGGAATAGAACAAAATTAAGAATAAAATACAGTATATAATAGATAAAAGACATGGAGAAGTGTCTCCAAATAAATAAACTATATAAAAATCATATTTGTAAAAAACATATAATAAATAAAACATAAATGTAATGTTGTTTCTTTATCCATAAACAAAGAGTTGGTTACTTGGCATAAACTATAATATATATAATAAAATATTAAATTCTAGTTTTTTCTTAATTTTTAAAATATGAATTATATTATTTTAAATTGAGACGAATCTCATGATTTAAAAATGAGCATAAGAGTAGAATATATATATATATATATATATATATATATATATATATAAAAGAAAACAAGAAAATAATAGATATAAAAATAAAAAAAAAAAAAACATTAAGATAAGGCACATAATTACGATTAGAAATAGGTTAGAATAAGGCAAAGATATGATTAAGGGTGAACTTTAAAGAAGAAACAAGATGATGATTAAAGACAGGGGAGGGATTAATGAAAAAATGTAAAAGAATGGATAAAATAGGAACAAGTTAAATGGTATGATAAGAATAACAATAATAATATAATTGAAATTAAAAATGAAATAATAAAAAAAGTAAAAAAAAGATCAAGAACAGGAAAAATGTTAAAAGCAGAAATAGGATAATATTATAATAGAGGGACTTATAGATAAAATTGAAGCAAAATGTAAATGAAGATAAAATATTATTATTGTGAGGGATATCTTTTTTTATATGAATTTAATATATATATTAGTAGAAAACATAAATATAATGTTGTTTTTTCATGCATAATGGAACAGTCTTCTTGATAATGTTTATTATACAGAATAATCATTTTAATTTATAAAAAAGGTTATAAAGATATAAAAACTATGGATATATTAAAAAATTTAAATATATATAGAAAAGATAAAAATGATGTAATGTCTGTATATATCCGTCTGTGGTGAAATCCACATATAACATTCTGTATATATATTAAAAAGACGGGGTTCATTTAATAACTATCCATCAAAAGAGGGAGTTTTGAATCACCGCTGAAAATACAATTAATGATGAATGAATATAGGTTAAAAAGACCTTTGATTGTTACTAAGAGACCATTTCCTTTGAAGTATAAATACAAGAGATACAAGCTAGATAGAAGAAACTAAACTCACTTTGAATCAATAAAACCCCATAAAACGGTTCTAACTGATTCACTCGCTTTTTATTTAATTTTTACCGCACAGTGTGTTGTAAACATGACTTGTTCAGTGTCCGTCACCAATCAGGTCAATGTTCGACAATGCTTATACTCAGCTTGTGCTTTGACAGCTTTGTAACGTCGGTTAAGAGATATATATGGAAATCAATGCTTAGTGCAACTAACCTTCATAAACTATCTATCACCGAATATAAAGTCGTACTAGAATGGATTACTATAAATCCTTGTTAACTCCATGAGCGCAGTCTTTGAATAACTCAATCGTCTATAATATCAAGTTAAATCCGAACTTCAATTTTGTATAAATAGCTCATCATTTTAATGCTTTAATAAATCAATTCGTTTTATCAGTCTGGTTATTTTACAGTCTTTATTATATTCGATATAACACTGATTATAAAAAATAAAAACAATATAACTATTCTTTTAATTTTTAAAATTGTAAAACTCGAGGAAAATAATATTTCCAAAAAAATAATTAGTTCATAATTTTAATTACATTCAAAAGAATATATTTAAAAAAATGCAATTATAAATGTTCTTCATGGTGGACCTTGAAAATCTCATTCATGCAGCGCATGATGGCTTCTTGACACCATTGTGGGAAGGAAGATCATATCGAAACAAAAGCAGGAATAAAGACTAGAGCATCAGTGGCAGCCCGAAGAGGGTCAAGACGAATCAAGGACAAACCCTGTTCATTAAGAGCATTGAACAATGTATTATGAGTAGACATTTGTTAGCAATGACCAGACAGAAAAAAAAGAGAAAAAAGAGACAAAGGCAAGAAGAAAACGGAGAAAAATAAAAAAAAAACAAAAAAGAGACAAGCAAAGAGACACAAAAAGATAAAACAGAGATGATAACGGCGAGAAGATGCGATTACCAATAAATAAAAAAAAAAAAAAAAAGAAAAAAAATAAAGAGCAATGTTTTAGAAAAACTAGGGTAAAATTAAGATTATGAAAAGGGCCAAGATGAGGATTAAGATTACAGTTAGATTAAAAAACATATAAAGGCTAGAATTAAGGGTAAGAGCAAAAAACAGGGATAGGAGTAAGAAATAGATTAAAGTTACAGTTAAACTTAAGAACACGGTAATTATTAATAAGGATTAGAATAAGATCCTAGAAATAACTTAGATATAAATTAGGGAAAAGATAAGAATCAATGATATATTAGAATTAGAATTAAGATTAAGATCAAGGCACATTACAATTAGGATTTTGGTTATAAATAAGATAAGGAATAGGATTAAGGTTAGAACATAAATTAGATGTAGGATAGAACTAAACAAGGATTAAAAATTAGAAGATAATAAGAAACAGGAGTAGACATAGAATTAGGGAAGAGATTGTCATGAACTCCGAGACTAGACCCCAAGTCCCAGTGTTGTGTTTGCACAGTGAAATAATAAAGAAGACTAAAAAGAGTACTTTTTGAGACTGTGCTTTATTAACAAAGAGGAATATAAAGATGAAGATCCTATAACTATGTCTAAACTAAACCTATTTATACTAATCGTCTATCTAAGTGTGGTGAAGAGGATTTAAGAAGATGTTATGTTATAGGTCTATGTTCTAGATATATATCCATCTGAGACATGAATCTTAAACATATCAACTCATAAGTGCTTCCGTAAAGATGAGATTGATAATGAATAAGTTATTATTCATACAATAGTCTCTATTCTATAACATTATCCCCTCCCAGGTATGATTAATACCGTCTAAATCTTTTATTACTTGTTACCTTGTAATTACTGCTGCTTTTATGCATATTTAATTGAGAATTAGGGTAACTAGTATTATAAGAAGTGGATGGTATTTCTCGTTTGCCTGATAGTAATTTTGGAGATTTATTAATAACATCATTCTTGTACTTTTGTTTCCAAGAGAAATCCTCTGGTATTACACCAATACGTTTCCAGTATTCTTTAATGAATCTAGGATCAACAAAACTCTCACTGGGTTCCCAAGTATCATCTTCTTCAGTATAGTCTTTCCATCTTACATTATAAAGATATTGGCCATTTACTTTTTTATGGGCAATGATGGCTTCGACATCGAAGAATTTATCATTGGATTTGATGGGATCACCGTTAACAAGTTTTAGTAATGAAGGTGGATAGTTACGTGGTTCTATCTGACCTTTTTCATTTTGTAGTACATAAGATCCGCCTTTGGTTATTCTAAGTACTTTATAAGTTCCAATATAATTGGGATCTAACTTGTTATTCTTTTGAAGCACTTTGACCATTACTTCAGAACCAACTGGAATGTCAATGAGCTTGTGAGTTTTGTCAAAAGATTCTTTTTGCTTTTGTGTAACTAGTTTGGTACGCTCATAGATGGCAGGAAATACTATTTCCGTCATCATTTTGACTTTTTCTTGAAGGTCATTATTTATTTTCTTTCGCGTTGCGTTATCTTTTTCTTTACTGAAATCTTCAAAGTCATTTGCGTTTCTACCAAACATTAAAGTGAATGGTGGTGTTTTAGTTCTTTCATTGTATTTAGTATTTAAATACAATTGTGTGGGCCCAACATAAAGATCCCAGTCAGCATTCATACCATTCACTTGTTTTTTTATAGTATTTACGCTACTTTGTACCCAACGTTCACTAACGCCATTTGCCCTTGGATGGTATGCACTTATGAGTCTATGCTCGAAACCAGAATGCTCGGCTAATAGAGACATCATTTCATTTACAAACTCTGTTCCATTATCAGATTGGATTATTCGAGGTATACCAAACGTTACCATGAGGTTTACTAATTCTTTGACAATAGATAAGGAAGACTTATCAGGAATGGGTTTTAATACGCAGTAACGAGTAGCTATGTCGACCATTATCAACAGGTAGTTGTTACCTTGAATCGATGTTTTAAATGGTCCAGCTAAATCAATACCCCAGCTATCACCTGGCAATGATGCTGTTATGGGTCTTAATGGATTGTAGCCCTTTTTTACAATATTAAATTGCTGACACTGGACGCAAGACTTTACTAGTTCAATAGCTTCATTTTTCAGGTTAGCCCAGTATATGCCTTTACGTTTTAATCCATAATGGATTGCATCAGAAGCAAAATGACCCTTTAAGTGTTCTCTCATTAGGAGCAACTTGCGTTCTTCTGGATCCGCGGGTGTCATATATTCACCGCTGTCATCACTGGGTAGGTTATCGATCGTAGCGCTCTTATTATATAGTGCTTTATCCCCTCCCAGTTCATTTTCAGGATGCTCAGATTCGAAGAGTCTGGATAGTGTGTCAGGTAAAATATTGTCGATGCCTGGCAAATGAACGACTTTAAAAGCATATTGTAATATAATATCTAACCAATTTATCATCATAGCATTGGCGATTTTTTGTGTGTGTAAGTAAGTTAATGCCTTATGATCCGTATACAGAGTGAAATGGTTACCCCACAAGTATTTATGGAATTTTTGTAAAGCATACACAACAGCCAGTAATTCACGTTTAGTAGCGGAATAATTGCGTTCACTTGAGGAAAGGCTTTTAGCCATCATCGATAGGTATTTGATTTCACCGTTTATGATCTGGTAAAGGACAGCACCTACTCCTACGTTGGATGCATCCGTAGCTACACAGAAAGGATGATTTAAGTCAGGATATGAAATCACTGTATCATTTAATAAAGCTTTCTTTAGATTGTTAAAAGCATTTTCATGTGTAATATTCCAGATCTTATCCAGTGATTTTTCATTGCGTAATGCATCAAGAGGAGCCATTAAAGTGGATACTTTTGGAATTAAAGATCTCAGATAAGAAATCAATCCAGTGTATCTCATGATGTCTTTACCAGTACGTGGACGAGGAAACTCGAGAACGTTGATCAACTTGCGACGATCCATCGATATGCCACGAGGAGCAATCGTGAAACCTAGTAAATTGATCTTATTCTGGAAAAACTTACATTTTTTGGGTTGCAGTTTAAGATTGACTTCTGTCAATTTATTAATTACTAGGCTTAAGTGATGCTTATGTTCCTCGATAGAGTTACTTTTAATTACTACGTCATCTACAAAGCATCTAGCGAATGGCATACCTTCAAGAGCAATACTCATTGTCCTTTGCATGACACTTGATACATGCTTAACACCAAACACAGTGCCGATTGGAGTATACTGAATTCCACGCCAAGTGAAATTAAGTTTATGTGCATGATCAGGATATAGCAATAATGAATTGAAAGCAGACTTCAGATCCAAAGTACTGTAAATGGATGCGCCTTTAAGCTCTTCAAATAATTCATTGATAATAGGTAATGGCATACGATCAATCGATTGCAATAGTGCATTAACGTGTCTAGGATCATGACAGACTCGATGTCCTGTTATTTCGCCTTTACCATTGGTTTTTGGAACTACTGTTATAGGACAATTCCATTCAGAATGACCAGTAGCACGTTTTATAAAACCTTCATTCAACCATTCATTTATTTGCTTATCTACAACTTCATGATATGTAATTGGTACAGGATATGGCTTACGATAAGCAGTTACGTTAGGTGGTGTATTGATGTATACCACGCTTTCGGGAATAGTGCAGAACTTTCCTTTTGTTCTTTCCTCATTTGCTGCTATGAAAGGTTGAATATAACTCATTGCTTGTTCATATTCCTCTGTGGTTCCAGTAGGATTATCGCCAAGCTCATTGAGTTCTTGTTTGACTTGTTCTAACAATTCACTGTCATTGTTATATCGTCTTATGGAGTCAAGTTTATTATGTTCAGAATTGGATTCATCATACTTTATAGGAAGTCCAGTTATACCAATTCCAAAAGAAGTCATTAAGTCAATGCCAATACTTAAATCGTAATTATTTGTAAGTTCCATAACTTCCAGTTTACGAGTAAGTGTTTTGTTATTGCATCTTAAGGTGACTTCTGTAGTGCCAATTCTTTTTACAGTAGATTTAGAGTCAGCTAATTTAATATGCTTGATGTCATCATTTAAAATTGGAAGTATAGGTAGGTTTAATTTTTTAACAACGTCTTTATTAATAGCGCTATGATTTGCACCCGTATCTAGTATAGACACCAGACGCTCCGGTATGTAGTTCCTTCTAATGACGAGAATAGGAAACGTAATAGAATCGTTAATATTTTTGAAATCCTTAGTTATTGTATTTTTAGATGAATACTTACATTCTAAGGCACACCGATTTAACTGCGAATTAACTTGTTCACTAATATCGATATTTCCAGCGTTTGTTCGCTCAGACATGCGACTTATGGGCTGGAAACGAGGTTCACTAGAGTTCACATGACTCTTAGCCTCTATAAATTCGTTACAGCGATGTCCATAGTTCCATACTCGCTTACAATAATGGCAGAGTTTATTATTGGAACCAGAACTAGAACCAGATCCAGATCCCCGACCATGAAACTTGCTATTCTTATGAGAAGGAGACGGAATAAAACCTTTATTGACCTTATAATTGGCCTTATTAGGTGTAGTGTTGTCCAAAGAACCAGAGTCAGAGTCCACTCGGGGACGTTTGCCATTCAATGACAAGAAAGACGAGTCATCACCTGAAGCGATCACCAAATCAATGAGCTCAACAATGGAGTTAGGTAATTTCTTGCCAAAATGACAAGCAATGGCTTGTTGGGACCGGCCACGAACCTCCTCACGAAGAGACACAAAGAAAGTGACAGCTAGTTGCGTGTTATCTTCCATACCAGCTTCACGACGCAGCTTTTGGAACCGGCTTGCATATTCACGGTTGGTTTCATACCTTTCTTGACGTATAGAACCAACTTTGGCCATCAACAAGAACTTACGATACGGAGTATCGAAGTGATCCAACAAAGAAGAACGAGCAGCAGACCAAGACATACCCTTAGACAACAGTGCTTCTTCGAACCAAGAGTTTTGCTCGTTGTTTAAACACATAGGCAACAAGCGCTCCCAATTGGTATCCAAGTCTTGAACATGGGCACGGAGTACCTTCTCGAAACAAACGCAAAAATCATGAGCCGAGTCATACATGTCTTCACGAGGCTTCCATTGGTGTTCACCTCTTAATTGAAGAAAAGGTAGACCAGCAGGTACAATCGCAGGGCGATGGGATGCAGAGACAGGACCAGAAGTGGATGAAGATTCACCCATAATCTTGAGGTAAGAGTTTTGGGCTTGTTTAAAGTGGGCTAGCTTCTCTTCAGCAGATTTGTAGGCCACATATGCCTCGTTGGCAGCAGGAGAGTTAGGATCTTGACGAACCAGGGCAGCCAAACGAGTAAACAGCATTCTAGAGTTTTCAGTTAATGCTTGAACTACATCAGAGGCATCATCAGGGGTTGAATCAATAGTAGATTGATTCTCGGAGAAAGCTTGCTCAACTTCACCAATGGGACCAGAAATGACACCATCCATGGTAGAGACACCAGAATCAGTAGCAGGGGCTTGAGCAGACATAGTAAGTGTAATAAAGCGTTGAATTCAAAAAGTAAAATGTTGTGTTTGCACAGTGAAATAATAAAGAAGACTAAAAAGAGTACTTTTTGAGACTGTGCTTTATTAACAAAGAGGAATATAAAGATGAAGATCCTATAACTATGTCTAAACTAAACCTATTTATACTAATCGTCTATCTAAGTGTGGTGAAGAGGATTTAAGAAGATGTTATGTTATAGGTCTATGTTCTAGATATATATCCATCTGAGACATGAATCTTAAACATATCAACTCATAAGTGCTTCCGTAAAGATGAGATTGATAATGAATAAGTTATTATTCATACAATAGTCTCTATTCTATAACACCCAGTCCAAGTACCAGATCCAAGCACCAGATCCAAGTCCCAGCTCAAGTACCAGATCCAAGTCCCAGCCCAAGTACCAGATCCAAGTCCCAGTCCAAGTACCAGATCCAAGTACCAGATCCAAGTACCAGATCCAAGTACCAGATCCAAGTCCCAGTCCAAGTCACATTGTTATCTTAGACCCCTGAACCTGCACAATCCTTAAAGGATATAAATACCCTACACTTCCCCCACAGTTTCCAGTCTCCTTGTCAGTTATACTTATAACATCCTCTTCTACCTACCCTGCTCCAATACTTAACCTTCTCTTATTACCTTACAATAAACAAATCTAGTATTCATACTCTCATTGCATCCAACGCTGTAGGTAGAACCGGAACTCTAGGACTTCACCAATCCTAGCCAGTTCCTGACAGAGATAATATTTGGGCTAGACGAGGATTATACTTACAATTAGATAAATAATCAAGACTAAGACAAGGATTAGAATTAGGATTAAGATTAAGATAGGATTAAGGTTAAGATTAGAATTACGAATAAGATTAAGGATATAGGAAGGATTAGATCAGGGTTAGGAATAAGAAGAATGTTAGAGATGGGATAAAGTTAAGGATAAGGATAAGGTTAAGGTAAAGATTGATATTAGAATAGGATTAGGATCAGGAATAGGGATAAAAATATGATTAGAATTAAGGTTAAGGTAATACCCGGGCTAGGGCTAGGGCTAACCCTAGGGTTTACGCTAGGGATACCTTTGGTCAATAAAACCTAGGGCTAAGAGAGAGCTGACTACACCACAAAGGCTAAGGGGTAATACCCGGGCTAGGGCTAGGGCTAACCCTAGGGTTTACGCTAGGGATACCTTTGGTCAATAAAACCTAGGGCTAAGAGAGAGCTGACTACACCACAAAGGCTAAGGGGTAATACCCGGGCTAGGGCTAGGGCTAACCCTAGGGTTTACGCTAGGGATACCTTTGGTCAATAAAACCTAGGGCTAAGAGAGAGCTGACTACACCACAAAGGCTAAGGGGTAATACCCGGGCTAGGGCTAGGGCTAAGATTAGGGATACCCTAGGAGAATAATTGATTGGGGGTAAAGTTGGCGCATTGCTAGAATTAGAAAATAGAAAGTAATAGCCAAAGCTAAAGTTATATTAGGGTCGTTGTTGTATTCATGGCTTATTCAGTGTCCGTCATTAATCAATCGATATTCGACAAGGGTTATACTCAGCTTTGAGATGTTTCCTGCGATGTTCGTAATTAGTTGGTAATTAGTAGGGTACGTGTATAATTAACGAGAAAACAGTAGAGATTCATTCTACCACTGCCAGCCTTTTGTTATTAATGGGCTGGGTAGTGGTTAAGTAGAGTAAATATAACTAGTCACGATTGCACAAGTTAAGTATTCAGGTACATTTCTATTACTATTCTATGTTTAGCAGTTATGTCCACTAGAGGGATATCTATTATTTTTTAAACGATTATCTTTATTATAAATATTCATAAATAAAATTGTATATATTTTTATAATTTAAACAAAGTATTATCCTTCTAGATATTTCATTTAAATATAAATAATATATTTAATCAAGAAAGCAACTGTTCTATTATGCATAAAAGGCAACATTTTCATTTATGCTTTGTTTAAAATAGACTTCTTTTTTATAATAATAAGAGATATCCCTCTAGCTATAAGGCAACTAGTAGAAGAAACTCCTTCCCTGAAGATAACATGGGTGAGATTTTCAAGCGATCAACTATAACTACTCTTACTTATAATGGACTTCATCCACAAAAGTATTACTGCATTGCTAATAGGCAACATTACCCGCGCTCCGGGTATCAGGCACAGTAAGCTTAGTTAGGAACCGAGGAGTTTGATAGCATATACAGCCATTTAGCAATGTGTCATCAGTAGGAACACCACATTGGTAATGAAGGATGGTATGGTGAAATAACAACATTATTAAAGTACAGACGGACTAGAGTGTTATAGAATAGAGATTATTGTATGAGTAATAACTTATTCATTATCAATCTCATCTTTACGGAAGTACTTATGAGTTGATATGTTTAAGATTCATGTCTCAGATGGATATATATCTAGAACATAGACCTATAACATAACATCTTCTTAAATCCTCTTCACCACACTTAGATAGACGATTAGTATAAATAGGTTTAGTTTAGACATAATCATAGGATCTTCATCTTTATATTCATCTTTGTTAATAAAGCACAGTCTCAAAAAGTACTATTTTTAGTCTTCTTTATTATTTCACTGTGCAAACACAACAACGAATACGATTAGGGTAATGGCAGAGATAGAGATATGACGAAAGATAGAATTTTGATTAAAATTTAGGTGTAAAAACAGAGTTAAAATTAAAATTAAATTAAAATTAAAATAAATAATTAAGAGTAAGATAGAATTAAATGAGTATTTCGAACAAGATAAGGGATATGATTAAGGATACAGCTAGAAATATTTAGAACAAATGTTAGGAATTGACTTAGGAATAGGATGAATATTAGTCTAAATATTAATAATACGGCAAATATTAGGAATAATAACGATGAAAAAAAAAAAAAAATCAAGAACAAAATAAGGAACAAGATAATTAGGAATATGATTAAAAAATGAAAGTTAGAATAAATGCTAAGTGATAAATAGGATCAGGAAAGAGATTAGGATCAGGAAAGAGATTAGGATCAGGAATAAGATTAAGAAAATATAAGAAATGCAATTACAGATAGGATTAACATAAGAAAAAAAGGTAAAATAGCGACATAAATATGAACTTAAATAGGAATAAGTTAAAAAAAAA
Organism: Actinomucor elegans; assembly: GCA_026027325.1. Taxonomy (NCBI): domain Eukaryota; kingdom Fungi; phylum Mucoromycota; class Mucoromycetes; order Mucorales; family Mucoraceae; genus Actinomucor; species Actinomucor elegans. The sequence goes on along the minus strand of JAMSLZ010000012.1, from coordinate 36,649 downwards.
AAAAAAAAAAAAAAAACAAAGTTAGGGAAAAAATATTAGACTTAGAATAATATGATTTAGGATTAGGATTAGGATAAAGCATAAAATAAGGACTAGGTTAAACGAGCATTATGATTAGTATAGGCTTAGTAATAGAATTAGAACAGGATTAGAATTAGGAATAGGATTAAGAATAAAAGTAGGTTAGAGTGAAGATAAGGATTAAGGTTAAACAATGTTAGAATAAGGATTAGGTAGTACCCTGAGGGCTAGGGCTAGGGTTTGCACAAGGCATACCTCAGGTTTATAACACTCGTAAGCTGAGAGAGCTAATCACACCACATGAGAAAGGGTAGTACCCTGAGGGCTAGGGCTAGGGTTTGCACAAGGCATACCTCAGGTTTATAACACTCGTAAGCTGAGAGAGCTAATCACACCACATGAGAAAGGGTAATACCCGGGCTAGGGCTAGGGTTAAGATTAGGGATACCCTAGGAGAATAATTGGTTGGGAGTAAAGTTAGCGCATTGCTAGAATTAGAAGATAGTAAGTAATAGCGAAAGCTAAAGTTATATTAGGGTTGTTGTTGTATTCATGGCTTATTCAGTGTCCGTCATCAATCAGTCGATATTCGACAAGGGTTATACTCAGCTTTGAGATGTTTCCTGAGATGTTCGTAATTAGTTGGGTACGTGTATAATTAACGAGAAAACAATAGAGAGACTCATTCTACCACTGCCAGCCTTTTGTTATTAATTGGCTGGGTAGTGAGTAATGATACAGAATTAAATTATAATAATATTATAACCTAATTTATATACTTTTAATTTTTAATATAACTATAGAAATAACTTATTGTTTTAAATACCTTAATAAATTATATACTGTATAAAACATTTTATATATCGTTTTATTTTTAATTAATACTATTTTTGTAAATAATTATAAATTTATAAATAGCATTAATTATATTTTAATAATTTTATATGTATGAGTGAAATTTTTATTTTTCAAAACATATTTCATAATTTTTTTTCTTTAAAAAATCGGATGTATCCCAAAGGAACTCTCAGGTCCATATTGAAACTCCTACTACCACAAATTTTATTGTTATATGAAAAAATTGAATTTTTTTTACAAATTAAAATTAAAAATAAAAAGGATTTAATAAAATTGCAGATGTTTATAGAACCATATAAATCTTTAAAAAAAATATTCGACGATGAAAAAGAAGCACTATTATATTTAATTAGTAATGATTACGTTAATAAACATATAAAGTGTAATAAATGTGAACATGAAACTAAATTAAACTTAAATAAAAAATTATATGTTTGTAGATATTATAAATGTAGGAAAGCAATATCACCATTGAAAGGAACAATTTTTAATAATTTAACTTTACCTTTAAATACTCAATTACACATATTATATCTTTTTCTTGGAAAAGCACCTTCTTCCTTTATAGCATCAAGTTTGCAAATTAGCAAAAATACAGTGTCATCATACAATAAAATATTCAGAAAATACTTGAAAAATAAACAATTGTTAGGTAACAGAAATATTAAAATTGGAGGTAGAAATAAAATTGTAGAAATCGATGAAAGTAAAATTGCAAAAAGAAAATATAATAAGGGGCATAAGGTAGAAGGTGCTTGGGTAATTGGTGGTATCGAAAGAAGTATGCTAAAAAATAAAATAAAAAATGAAAACAAAAAAATGTTTTTATTACCCATTGAAGAAAGAAATGTTGATAATATTGATTTAATTATAAAAAGATATGTAAAAAAAGGTACAACAATATATACGGATTTATGGAAAGGGTATAATAACTTGAAAAATATAGGATACAAACATTTAACTGTAAATCATTCAAAGCATTTTAAAGATCCAAATACAGGTGTGCATACAAATACAATTGAAGGCACATGGAATGGCTTAAAGCAAAGTATAATACCACGAAATAGAAATAAAAAAGATATAGTATTGTATTTAAAAGAATATCAATGGCGTAAGAAAAATAGAGAGTATAACGTATGGAAAAAGTTTTTAAAGGATTAATTTTAATTTACATAAAAAATGCAAAAAATTGAATTTTTATATTTATTAAAAATATGATAGAAAATATATTGATAGTTATAAATGTGAAATGCATATTTGATATTCATTATTCTTATTACAAGGACCTGACTAAGTCAGTAAACTAGCCTATTTAAGACACAATGATTATGTAATAGATCAGAGACAATTGGGTATTACATTATGAGTGGGATTAAATATATCTATTGACGGATATATACAGACATTACATCATTTTTATCTTTTCTATATATATTTAAACTTTTTAATATATCCATAGTTTTTATATCTTTATAACCTTTTTTATAAATTAAAATGATTATTCTGTATAATAAACATTATCAAGAAGGCAACTGTTCCATTATGCATGAAAAAACAACATTATATTTATGTTTTCTACTAATATATATATTAAATTCATATAAAAAAAGATATCCCTCTTCTATAGGGCATAGGGAATACAAAGTTGTTATATTAATTAAAAATAATCACATGAACATTACAAAAATAAATTTCTTGGTATTTCTAAAAATATCTTGTAAAAAAAATATAAATATTGACATATTCTATTATATATTTACAAAAAAAAACATTTAATCTTTTTACAATGACATATCATTATTACGCTGTTGTATTGACACTCGATCCTGAAAAAAAAGACGTTAATGGAAAAAAATTTGAAATTTTAAGCAAGAAAATATTATTTTGGATTAAAAACATTAAGAATATTGAAGATATTTTATATAGTGGTCCATTTTATGATTTTTGTGATAATAATACAAATGTACATGCAAATTTAGTTATAAAAACAACATTGAAAAGTACAGAAGAAATTAGAAAAACATATTTCAAATCATGGTTTCTCAGAAAAGGTTATATTAGTATTAAAGAAATATGGGATTTTAAATAAAGTTGTATTTAATATTGTAATATTTTTTTCAACATTGATATTTATTCCGAAAATATTACTTATTTACTGTTCCAATAAGCATTAATACATTCAAAAGTATTAAATTTAGTATAATGTATCCAAGAATTTTCACTATTATCGTAATTTTTCCATTTTATGAGATAAAAACTATCTTCAACTACTAATCCTTTATGATCTAAAATAATATCAATCTCATAAATATTTTCATCATCATTTACAACTATCTCTAAATCCATATTATTATTAAATCATTTATAACATTTGATAATTGTAATCCTAAAAATTGATGTTGTAACAATTTCATTTTATCTAAATTATTTATTCTATCATTTAATTTTGGAGGTGCACTATAGCTATCTATATTACTAGTTAAATTATTTTTATATTCGAAATCAAAGTTATCATTCATCCAATTTGATTGAAAACTGTAATGTTCTATATTATTTAATTGTTTGTCTTTCTGAAAATATAAAAATATTATCAAATTGTTTGTCATTTGAAAATAATAAAAATTAAAAAGTTGCCATTCATGTCAACATTTTTTAATAATTTATATTTTCTTCTTAAAACAATTTAGAACACTTTTTAAAAAGTGTTTTATATTTTTATTATTTTCTATTTAAAACAATTAATGTTTGGTTACACAATTATAAATCACATGATTTATAATGTTACATAAACATGTCCATTTTACATATCTTTTAATATTTAGAAGTACAGATGCAATTTTTAATTGTATATTATATATATTTATATTAGATGTTAAAAATGATTTTTTATTATTTAATCTCTGAAATATGAATCCAATATCAGAAAAAACTTTCTCCATTTTTGATCTAAAACTACCAAATTGATCATTATAATTTAATTCAACATCATCTAAATTTATATTTTTATCTTTTCTAATAAGATATACAAAGTTAAAATCATTTAATTCTGAATTATTTATTATTGGCTCCACATATAAACTATATCCTCTATAGTTTCCATCACCAAACAATGTAACTAAAAAGAAATAAACTGGTATAATTCCCAACTTCTCAAATAAAACCTTTTTAATTTCCTTGATTTTATTAATAGGAATTGGCCTTTTTGTATGATATTTTTTTTTGATTAATAATTGGCAAACCATAATTTAAAAATTTCCAATATTCATTTGTTAAAGTTTGATATTCTCTTAGTAAATTATATTTAATATTAATAGTTTCCATTTTTATTAGTTAGAAAATTCAATTTTTGTATATTAGAGAAAAAAATTAGTAATAATCTGTTATTATTATTATAGTAGACGGATATATACAGACATTACATCATTTTTATCTTTTCTATATATATTTAAACTTTTTAATATATCCATAGTTTTTATATCTTTATAACCTTTTTTATAAATTAAAATGATTATTCTGTATAATAAACATTATCAAGAAGGCAACTGTTCCATTATGCATGAAAAAACAACATTATATTTATGTTTTCTACTAATATATATATTAAATTCATATAAAAAAAGATATCCCTCATTATAAAAAAATAAAAAAAATTGAAAAAGTAATAATATAAAAAAGAAATGGATGAAATATTTAATATTATTGTAGATGATAAATATAAATACAATATTAAACGAAGTATAATTATAAAAGATATGAAAAAATATGATTTAGCAGAATACAAAATAAAGCAAAAAGATGGGTGTTATGAAATCTACATGAAAAAAAATGGTTCAAATAAAAGATTAAGAAAAGTATATGAATTTAAGACATATAATAAAGATAAAAACAAAGGTATAAAAAGAAAAACATTAGATAATAAGAATAATATGATACTTGATGAAATCGCACCCATCATGAAAAAACTTAAATTATAATTTAAATATATTTTCTAAATTAAATTTTTCAATATATATTCCATTAATTTTAACATTTATATCATGCTGATAATTATTATCTAAATTAAATTTTTATTTTCTAAGTTTTTTATTTCTTCCTTCACAATATCTATTTCTAATAAATTTTCATTATATTCATCATATGAGAAACATTTTAAATATAATTTTATTGTTATTATATATTTTTAATTAATATTTTTATTATCTATTACTTGATATATAAAATTAAATAGTTTTAATAGAAAAACAAAATAAAATATTGAAAATAAAGGAAAAAGTAGAATTTATGATAAAAATATGAAAAAAAGAATTATTTTAGAAATTAGTAATAGTAATTATTTAAATACTTTTTGATATATTTATTGGTCATATTAAAAGCTTAAAAAACAAAAAATGTTAAGCATTTCCCTATGAAGTGTAAAATAAAATATTATGTATTATTAGTATAAATTAAATCTGAGACCTCGTTTGGTAATCACCCAAAAAATCAATTAAAAAAGCACGTAGTAAGTTATTTTTGTAACTTACAACTACAATATACTAATAAACGTGACTCATAGAATGAAGCATTAACTGAATGCTCCTCATTGCCATATTAATTCCAACTGAAATAAGATAAAAGCCTTTATATCTTGTGGTGATTTGAATTGAACGGTTTTCATTTTATTTTGAATGTATTTCTTTGTTGTATTGCTTACTGAACATGGCCTTCCAGTGCTAGCAGGCTTCGTAGTAGGAAAAAATTTATCTTTATATCTACTAATAAAGTGGCTAGAGAAGTATCTGCTAGTTGTTTCTGAATTCTTGAGTATGGAATGTTTCTTGACAACAGTGACTTGAGAGTGTCTTGCTTATCTTTAGTAATAGAACGAACCATGATGTTAATTTTTTTATAAAAAAAAGGTGGTGAAAATATTCAATTTGGACAGGAAGAGCCAGCTTCTTTTATTCTTTATTTTAATTTTCCTATTCATAAAGAATGTCCCATTGTTTTGGACCATGTTTTAAATTTCTTCGATAGCTCAATTTAAAATAAGTTTATGCGATGTTAAGTAACGACATATTTTGAAACATCAAAAAATCAAAATTTCTCAACTTCTCCTTAACTCCCTAGTTTTAAATACAGTTCAGAATGAAGAAAAACCTATAGAAAAAAATACCAAAGTTTTAGCTCTCTATTGATACTAACATCAACTGCATAGTTTTATTTTAGACAGCTATATGAAGAGAAAAAGATTAATTTATAAAACATTGAAACCCTTTTTTCGTTTACAGTAGCTGCAGAAGTGTTATAGAATAGAGACTATTGTATGAATAATAACTTATTCATTATCGATCTCATTTCTACGGAAGTACTTATGAGTTGATATGTCTAAGATTCATGTCTCAGATGAATATATATCTAGAACATAGACCTATAACATAACATCTTCTTAAATCCTCTTCACCACACTTAGATAGACGATTAATATAAATAGGTTTAGTTTAGACATAGTTATAGGGTTTTCATCTTTATATTTATCTTTGATAATAAAGCGCAGTCTAAAAAATATTTCCTTTGGTCTTCTTTATTATTTCATTGTGCAAACACAACAGCTTCTAGATCCATTCATCATTACTTGGCATAAACATTACCAGCAGTAATAATACAAGGAGCTGCTAGAATTATGGCTTGCTCAGTGTCCGTCACCAATCAGGTCAATGCTCGACAAGATGCTTATACTCAGCTTGTGCTTTGACAGCTTTGTAACGTCGGTTATGCGGTAAAATTAAAAATAAAAGCAGGTAGTAATAAATCGATTATAACTTGGTTATAGTTTATTCAACTTAAATGTGATTAATTCTTTCTAACTAGTTTTTCTAGCTTGTATTTATACTCGTTGAATTGTGACTGAAGGTTATTTACTTGTGTTCATATAAAAAGTATAAGAAGGACGTATCTCTGTTTAAGGACTGTATCGCTGTATAAGGTAATCAATGATGCTTTAGTATGTATGTGCTACAGCTAGGGCGCACAGGCCTCTAGTCTGTCTGTACTTCAACTATGTGGTTATTTCACCACAGGTTAAAAGATATATATGTAAATCAATGCCTAGTGCAACTAACCTCCATAAACTATCTATCACCGAAGATAAGTCGTGCGATAAAATTAAGATAAAAGCAGGTAGTAAGTCGATTATAACTTGGTTATAGTTCATTCAACTTAAATTTATTAATTCTTTCTAACTAGTTCTTCTAGCTTGTATTTATACTCGTTGAATTGTGACTGAAGGTTATATACTTGTATTTATGAAAATAGTATTAATTGTATTAAATAATATACTTTTAACATTTTTTTCTTTTTTTATTTTGTAAAAAAGTCTTGTGAATTAAAATGTTTCTCAAAAATATTGGCCTAAAATATAACATGCTTATTAAATTAAAATCGCGTATTTTGATTAGCCTTGAAGAGTTGGACCTGCAAAATGGCAAAAGCTTACTTTTGGTAGCACCATGGCTCGGATCCAAGGATGAATGCTACAAACGACGTTGGTAGTAGCAATAAGGCAACCGGCAGAAGAAACACCCTATCTGAAGATAACATTGCTTGGATTATTAAAAAAAAAAAAACTAATTATGGAATACGACAACAGAAGCATTACTACATTGTTGGTAGAAAATGCTACCCATGGGTTTGCTTGCGGACCGAGGAATTGGATAGTATACATGACGGTGTACCAATGCGTTAGTAGCCTATTTAGCATCAACAGAACACTAACCTGGTAATGAAGGACTGAAAAATATCGACAAGTTTTGTACAGGCGGTGAATTCATTGATGTTACTGTGGTAAAAATATAGGAAAACATAGAAAAAATCTACTACACCTTGGTTAAAAAGTTTATTCAACTTGACTTCAATTGGTTCATACTAACTTTTGTTTCGAAGTTGTATTTTTACTTGTTGGATTGTGGCTAACAGTTATTCACTTGTGCTCGCATTAGGAGTTCAAGAAGAGCGCATCTCTTATAGAATAGAGACCTACATTACATATCATTAGTAATTAATATATATATTATAATTAGTTTCATATTATTAAATAAAAATTATATAGTTTTCTTTATTTATCAAGTTGTAAGTTGCTAAAAAACTTACGACGTGCTTTTTAATCAATTTTAAAAGAAAAAAATTGTCGCACAACAGGGTTTCGATATGGTGTGAAATATTATGAAAAAAAAAGTTTAATTGTATTGAAAAGTAATATAAAAGTTTAATCGTTATAAGTTTTGCATAATTATTGCAATTTCTTATTTTTACGTTAATTACCAAACTTTCAAAAATTACAATAAAAAAGTGTTATAACAAAAAAAATTATAATTACAAAAAACACTGTTTAATTTAAAAAATAATTTTAATTTTTTATTTTTAACGTTGCTCAGAGGCTATTGTATAAACAATAAATTAAGCATTAACAATATTATCTTTGAGGAACAAACTACTCCACTACAATGTACCATGGATTTTCACAACCCAAGAAAATCAAGATACAACACCCACAGTCCAGAAGGTTACAATTTGCTTAAGTTCCTATGTCAGACACCCCCACTGACCGTTTTTAATAGTTATTGATACAGTTAATTAATTAAGGATACGCTTTATATATATATTTATAAAAATAATATAATGGGAGTATCTAAAAGATGGTATAAACAATATAAGGATATAGATAGATACTCATTAGATAGAAAGTTAAATGAAGAGTAAATTATAAATAAAGATATAATAATAATAATAGGCTAAGAATTAAATTAAAAAAAGAAGAAGACACAAATCAGAAATTGGATAAGTGTTGAATCCGAAGTAGCTAAAGACCAAAGATTCACGTAATAATAATAATAAGACTTGTATATGTAATCAGATTACTGATTGGTAATAAGATAGTTGTTCATTCTTTATTTCGATCATAAAATGAAGGTGTATTTATATTAGTTAAAGGTCTTATGTTTAACCGATTGACAGGTACTGCTGAGAATGAATGAATGAAACAATAATTCATGTTTAGCCGATTACTTGCAAGTTACGGTAGAATTAGTTTATACAAGTAAACGTACTGTTCTTGTATTGGTTCTTGTATTATTACTGATGAGTAATGTTAATGACAAGTGATGATGAATCGATCTAGAAGCTTAATTGGTTATGCGTGAATTGCTTGATTGGTGAAACCTGTTTGTCGGGTCAATCAGTTACGCAGTTAGATAGCTTTAATTGAGACATGTCGTATGTATAGCCTGTGAATATAAGCGTGTATACGACAATAAGATTATGAATAAGATTATGGATAATGCGGTAAAAATTGAATAAAAAGCGAGTGAATCAGTTAGAACCGTTTTATGGGGTTTTATTGATTCAAAGTGAGTTAAGTTTTTTCTATCTAGCTTGTATCTCTTGTATTTATACTTCCAAAGAAATGGTCTCTTAGTAACAATCAAAGGTCTTTTTAATCTATGTTCATTCTTCATTAATTGTATTTTCAGCGGTGATTCAAAACTCCCTCTTTTGATGGATAGTTATTAAATGAATCCCGTCTTTTTAATATAATGTAGAATGTTATATGTGGATTTCACCACATGCTCCCCCACTAGAGTCAGTGCACACTGAATCGACTTAGTAATGAGTAGTAAGTTATTATATATATGTTTTGTAAAAATACAATCAATAGCGCTTCAAACTTCCCAGATTTTTTTTGTTTTTTTGTTTTTGTTTCTGTGAGTTGATTTCAGCTGCCAAGTGACGTAGTTAATTTTTTTTGTTTTTTAGGAAAGTGGAAATTCAAGATTCCTTTTCTTTCGTGTTTTCACTTTCTACTTCTCTTACTGCGTCTATTCTGCGATTTGGGATGATTTACCTTAGATGTCATAACAGATCTCTTTCTTTTATTATGAGATGCGTTGTCAGATTCCTGATCAGCAACTGCATTCTTACTTGGTGAATTGTGTTGACTCTTCTTTTGGAAAGTGTCTTTCGACCTTTCTCCTTCTAATCGCTTTAGATGTCTAACCTTTTCCCAGTATTTTTCGATAGTGACAGGGGAGGAGAATGCATCGACTGGAAGCCAGTCATTCTCTCGTTCACCATAGCCTACCCATTTTACAAGATACAAGCGTTGTCCATTCTCGTCTTTATGATCACGTATTTCTTCGACTTCATACAGTTCTTCTTCTATAGCGGACTCGTCTATAGTTACAACTTTGAGTTCAGAAGGTACGTATTCGCGATGTAATAGCTCATTCGATTCATCCTTTAATACATAGGTGCCAGCACGTGTCTTTCGCACTACAGTATACGGCCCGTCATATAGAGGTGATAACGAAGTTGATCGACCACCTTGTAATTTGATCATTACAGACGTGTCTATTGGGATATCGACAATGTGATGTTTACCATTGAAGTCCTCATTGTACTTTTCGATGATCTTACGTGTTCTCTCTTTAACAGCAGGAAACACCACGTCAGCCATATATTCAGCTCTCTTTACCAACTCTTTTATTGGTATAGGAGTCGTTTTGTCCTTTGACTCAGGATCATGATTCGAACTCAAGTTTACCTGTCTAGCGAACATTAACGAGAAGGGTGTACTAGCAGTGCGAACTCTTACTTTGATGTTGCAGCATAATTGTACAAGTCCCAGCTTTTCGTCCCAGTTACTTGTATCATTACCACAAAGTTTCCGCAGTGTATTTTTCACCATCTGCACGGATCGTTCGGCAGCACCATTGGATTGGGGATAGTAGGGTGTAGAGAAGCGGTGCTGAATGCCCAAGGTATTGGTTAATGTATGCATTAATCCATTCCTGAACTCTCTTCCATTATCGCTACCAATAATGTCAGGTAATCCATAGTCAGCAAAGATATTAATCAGAGCTTTAGCTACGGTATCACTTTGTTTGTTGGGTAAAGGTCTAGTGATAATATATTTGGTGCAAATATCGACAAGTACTAGCCCATATATGTTACCAGCCTCAGTTACAGGAAGTGGTCCAAAGAGATCCATTGTTACATGACTGAATGGTTCGAATGCAACTATAGATTTTTGTGGATTGAAACCCTTCTTGGATACATTGTGAAGTGCACATTCTTTGCAGCGTAAAAGGATATCTTTACAGTCAGCGTAGATGGTATTCCAATGTAACCCCTGGTAAGTGTGAATGTGCTTTACTACACTCTCAATACCGAAATGTCCAAGTGCATGTGCATCGTGGATGATTTGATCTCTCTCGTGGGCTGGAGGACAAGCATACTCTGTTCCTTTAGATTTGAAGTCTTTACTATTAAGCTTCACCGCGAGGATGTTCAAACGTTTATCTTTAGAGTAGATTTTCTTTTTATGAATAAATCTATCTTTGTCATTGTTAGATGAAGCTCTTCTTAGTAAGATGCATTTCTCTAATCGTTTAATATTGCGATCCTGCTCCCCCTCCAGCGTTTTATCTTCAATAATAGGAGGATAAACGCGAGATAGTGCATCAGGTAGCTTATTGGCAATGCCTTTTAAGTGAACTACATTCAAATTGAATTGTCCCATAACATCCATATAAGATTGTAATGTACTGTTCAACGTGGTAGATGTGAACATGTAAGTAAGAGCCATATGATCGGTAAGCACCTCGATAGGTAGTGGATGCCCCCATAGTAAAGGTCTAAATCTGATCAATCCGAATACAATTGCAGCAGTTTCGCGTCTATTGGTTGACCAATTGCGCTCAGCAGAATTGAGAGACTTGCTAATGAAAGCAATGTGTATAGTTCTGTTAAACTCATCTCTTTGAGTGAGTGCACAAGCTATCCCATATACAGATGCGTCTGTCTCCAGATAAAATTTCTTGGATAGATCAGGCTGGTGAAGCACGGCATTAGATACAAGAATCTGTTTAATCCGATTGAATCGATCAGTATGTAAAGACGTCCATTTGGTTTGTACATCCTTATCATTACGTAGTTGATCTAAAGGTGCAGCTACTTTACTAAGCATAGGACAGTAATCCCTTAAATGAGAAATCACACCCATAATACTTCGTACTTGTGCAGCATTTTTAGGAATTGGCCATTTATCAATGTTTGAAAGTCGTCTATGATCGATCTTTGTAATGCCAGGTCCAACGATAAAGCCCAATAAATATAATGATGTCTGAAACCATGTGCATTTGTCGGGATTGATCTTCAAGTTTACAGAAGTCAATTTCTCCAGCACTGTGTTTATCAGATCGATGTGTTCTTCTATTGTTTCACTATAGAGTACACAATCATCTACATATGTTTCCACTCCTTCTAAGTCACCTAACAAGATGTTCATGACCTTGCAGTATTGGCTTGTAAGAAATTTTAGTCCGTAAGGAGCGTGACACCAATGGTAGTTTATATGATTATAAGAGAATGATAGTACTTCTCTACTAGTCTCATCAACAGCGAAAGAGTAATAAGCCTGTTTGAGATCGATTTTAGACATGATTTTTGCCTTTTTTGACACTCTATCGAAGATCTCCGTAATTTTTGGTACAGCAAAATTCTCTTGCAAGTCTTCTGATATAGATGAATTGATTTTTCGTAAGTCACAACAAATGCGGAGCTTTGTAAGCTTATCGTTTTCATCCTTCTTAGGTACAGCTAATAGTGGTGAATGAAACTTAGCGCTAGGTTTAGCTTTTTCGACTATACCATTATCCAACCATTCTTTAAGTTGTTTTTCTATTTCTGCTTTCGCATGAACAGGTAATGGGTATTGTCTTACATAGCAATTAGCAACATTCTTCATCGGAATCTTTACGATTGATTCAGGAATGGTACAAACAGCTTTAGGTTTTATATTCATATTTTTGTTAATTGAAGCCTGAATCATTTTCATATACTCTTTTCTTTGTTCAGTGTTTCCGTATAATGCATTGTCAGGGTCATAATGCTTGTCATTATCGAAGTTAACGTTTTCAAACTGTTTACTTTCTTTTGCAATGTCATTAGGCCAGTTAAAAGCAACGCCTCCAAGATAAATATTCATCTTTGGTAATATATCAGTGCCTAATAATACGTCAAATTCAGTTTGCATTATATCACTAAACTCTACGACTTCGAAGGCATGTTTAAAAGATATATTGTTCGTGTATGTAATAGTCATAGGTCGTGTTTTACCGATCCTTTTAGCTTTACTACCTTCTCCTTTGCCATTAAGTGCTAAGAAGTTTAAATAACCATCGACTTTGTTTATGTGTACATCAGAGAAGTCTTTATTTAATTGTTTTTTATTGAAGCAGGATGTATCACTACCAGTATCTATCCTTGCCACAAAACGGATGCCCTAGTCGTAGTTAAGGTCCTCCATGGCCTCTTTTACCTTCTTGTCTTCCTCTTCGGAAGCAGAAGTGTTGGTACCGTTATTTGCCCTGATAGCCAGCACAGAAGGTCCATTGCTGGCCCTCATAGCTTGGTGGTATTCAGCACAGGAGTGCCCACGGAACCAAGGTTTCTTGCAATAACGGCAAGGGTTATTACCATTTGCCCTGAATGGTGCGTTGGTATTTCCCAAGAACGTTATAGACCTTGGCCCGGAAGAAGTAGCAGAGCCAGAACGAGAAGACGTGGTAGAATTAGAGGACGAAGAAGGTCCAGCAGCGAACGAAGTAGGTTTCTTGGAAGCACTGTAACAGTCCTTGTCATCATGGTTGGATCGACTGCCTCCATGTCGTGGGCAAAAATATGACCCAGAAGTGCGTCTTTTACCAGATCCAGATCCAGAGCCAGTACCAGAACCAGAACCAAAACCATCAGCTCTGCGCTTTCCCTTGTTGATTGTGGGCGCAGAACTGCTACCAGAAGAAGAAGACATACCAGTACCAGAATTGTTGACAAGGTCACCAGGTACTTGTTGGCCATATACATTCAATGCGGCTGCAGCGATATCACTTACAATCCAAGAGCTTGAGTCTTTTCCTCGTGAGTGCAACACAGTGTTAATTTGTGTTTGCCAAGATTGAGGGGGCTGAAGTGCAAAATAGGTCCAGGGGATGATGGGTAGTACATAGGAATTTGAAATTTGGAACACAGCATTTCTTAATTTTTTAAATCCGATATACAAATTTTCGGAGCTCTAGCTCCAAAACTCAGCCCTCCAATAAAAATACAAAATACAAAAAACGTCCAGGGAATGATGGGTAGTACATAGGAATTTGAAATTTGGAACACAGTATTTCTTGATCTTTTGAATCCGATGTACGAAATTTTGGAGCTGTAGCTCTAAAACTCAGCTCTCCAATAAAAATACAAGATACAAAAATCGTCCAGGGAATGATGGATAGTATGTAGGAGTTTGAAATTTGGACCATTATTAATTAGCTTTGTAAGTTTGACTTACAAAAATTCGGAGGTGTAACTGGAAAACTCAGCTCTCCAATAAAGATTACGATTCAAATATTGCAGTCAAAAGCCTGCAATTTCGATCAAATATATTGTAATCAAGATTTATTCGCTGTCCGTCACCAATTAAGTTAATGTTAAACAGAGTTTATACTCAGCTTGTGCTTTGACAATTTTTATCGTCGCTATGGAAATCAATATTTAGCGTAACAAACTTTCATAAACTATCTATCACCGAATGGAAGTCATACTAGAGGAACAGATTATCATAAGCCCTTATTAAATCCAGGTGAGCAGTCTGACTATCTCTTTTTTTTTTTTTGTGTGAAGCCTTTGACTAACTCATCCACTATGAGAATCCATTAAACTCCATTATTGTATATATTTTTTTAATTTTGTATTAGTTTTTAAGGTGTAAGTTGCAAAAAAACTTGCACCGCGACTCTTTATGGTTCTTTCTCTTAGAGAAAGGTTCTCGTACATATGTGGCTGGTACGAAACTAGGGGTATTTTAAATCCGAAGTATAATTATAATTATATTAATATATAAAATTAGAAGTGAAAAAAATAAAAATAAAATAATAGATACATCTTTTAATTTGAATTGTTCTTCTATGATGTGAAGTAAAATCCAAAATTCAATTTTTTATAAGTGGCCTATGTTAAATAATAGAGACTACTATATGAATAATAACTTATTCATTATTAATCTTATCTTTAGATGAATATATTAATTTATATATTTATAACTATTTTATATGCTTATATTTAATTTAAAAATAATAAATTATATATAAATTGATAAATTACTCAAGAAAGCAGTTTTATGTTTATGCATAAAGAGGCAGCATTATATTTATGCTTGTCACTATTGACTATTTTTTATATTTTTCAGCTATAAATATGCGCCTGACGGAAGTACTTATGCGTTTATATGTTTAATATTCATGTCTCAGATGGATATATATATCTGGAATATACGCCTATAACATAACACCTTCTTAAATATTCTCTTCACCGCACTTAGATAGGCATAGTTATAAAATCTTCATCTTTGCATATATCCTGGGTATTAAAGCACAGTTTCTTTTTTTTTTTGTATTATTAAAAAAGCACAGTTCCAAAAAGTATTCTTTTTAGTCTTCTTTAGTATATAATTGGGCAAACAAAAGTTCCATTGCTAAATTAAAACAGAAAAAAAGGAATGTTATAAAATGTTTGCATTGTTTCTCTTTATTTTGTAACAATGAGTCTCGGTTATGATAAATGATTTTGTTTAAAATATAAAATAGCAACGACTTTTATATTAAGAAAGTTATACTGTTTCTTTTTCAATGCTCCAATTTTTCAAACAAGCTTACAATCTTTCATTAACTTCCAATAAATTATAATGAGTATATTTTATATTGTTCCATATATTAAACAATTTCTTTTTTCTATCTAACAAGTTGTATTTTGAGTAATTTATTAAAAATAAAATCGTTTATATATTCACATTTCTTGAAGCGTTAAGGGTAAAACAAAATTTCTCCTCTAAAATAACGTGACTTGCTTCGAAAAAAACATTTTCAGGGGGGCTGTGAGAATGAAACCTCCCTTTTCCCCTTTGCAAACTTTTTTAATGTAAGTAGATTTCGTTTAGAATAAAAACAAAAATGCTAATTAGCTTTGCCTTTTTATTTTTTTCTATTGATTACGATTGCTCTGTTTACTTTGTTATATTTATGAAATATACATCATTTATGTGTGCTTTTGTTTCACGATTTTATTTTACGACAAATTTGGATTCATTTCGCTTCGTTTGACACACATGCAACAATGAAACTATTTATGTTTCCTTGTGATCTCAACAATTTTGAAAAATTGCAACATAATCTTGACAATCTATTCACAATTTCAACGCAATCTCGACGTTTGCACACATTTGCAATATAATCTCGACATTTATTCTCAATTTTAACGCAATCTTGACATTTGTACACATTTGCAATATAATCTTGACATTTATTCACAATTTTAACGCATTCTTGACATTTGTACACATTTGCAATATAATCTCGACATTTATTTTCAATTTTAACGCAATCTTGACATTTGCACACATTTGCAATATAATCTCGACATTTACTCACAATTTTAACGCAATCTTGACATTTGTACACATTTGCAATATAATCTCGACATTTACTCACAATTTTAACGCAATCTTGACATTTGTACACATTTGCAATATAATCTCGACATTTATTTTCAATTTTAACGCAATCTTGACATTTGTACACATTTGCAATATAATCTCGACATTTATTTTCAATTTTAACGCAATCTTGACATTTGCACACATTTGCAATATAATCTCAACATTTATTCCCAATTTTAACGCAATCTTGACATTTGCACACATTTGCAATATAATCTCGACATTTATTCAAAATTTTAACGCAATCTTGACATTTATTCTCAATTTCAACATAATCTTGACATTTATTACCAATTGTAACGCAATCTCGACATTTTTATGCAATTGAACCGCAATCTCGACATTTGGTTTTCATTTCAATAACTTTTCTTAATTGCGCTTTCTCAATCGTTATAGTTTGCTTTGGGATTTAACATGAGCCAATATACCGCTAGAATTGAGCCTCAGCGCCGCAGTAATCGTATTCAAGCTACCGTAGCAAGCTCTCGCATTCAAGCTACTCCCCTTTCCACTCAAAATGGTCGTGCACCCTTCCGTTCCCGTCGTCCTGCTTACGGTGATATAATCGAAAATTCTCGACTCATCGCAAATGCTGATGCTTCATTGAGGTAATATTTCTTATATGATATTTTAATACAATAATTAACCAAGCACAACTTTTAGCCACTTGCTCTCCAATGGCGCATTTGACCGTAGTGACTTGATTTGTGGTTACAATGGTTGCTCTTTAGAACTTCAAGAACATACACGTGCCAACAGAAACCAACCATATTATTATAGATGTGTAGGCAGTCTTACTGGTAGCTTAGATGTTGCTGGAAGTGGTCATTCCGGACATCACATTGAGGCGGTGACAAGGAATTCGTTGTTTTACCGTCGTAAAACTTTGACGAATTACACGTATTCGGCCATTAAAAGTTACTTTTGCGGGGTTCAGCCAGCAACAATCTGGAACACCCACTCCATGTCAAGAGGCAACTTGGCCCAGTTATTCCGAGATGCGCAAGTATTAATGTTCTCAGACTATCACAGATATCACGGTGACTATCTTCTTGGTTCGGATCGCAATTGCCATCACATTCAGATTGATGAATCAAAGTTTGGAAAGAGAAAAAACCACCGCGGACATAGAGTTGAAGGTGTATGGGTTTTCGGTATGGTTGAGTGCCTGGAGACAGGGCAATCATACAGGTACGTGAACAATGATGAGGGCATTGACGAATTACGCCCCAAGTACAAAGCTGGACGCAAATTCTTTTGCACCGTGCCTAATCGTTCCGCTGCCACCCTTCTACCGATTATTTATCGGTACTGTGCAAGGGGTACCATAATCCGATCGGATGGATGGGCTGCCTACAGCGGCTTGCACCCTCGTTCACGCCTGGATAGCGAGGGAAATGTGTTGGAAAACACTGTCGATTACGATGAAGGAGGGTTCCACTTCCGTGCCCATCAAGTCGTGAACCATTCTCTAAACTTTGCAACTACAGACCAAGTACGTGGCAACCGTGGGATAACTGGTATTCCGTCTTCTGGTAGGCTTCATACCAATATGATAGAAAGCTTTTGGCGTCCTTTAAAGGAGTTCATCAAGCCTAGGAACCGAAACCCTGAAGATTGCCCTGGAAAACTAATGGAGTACTTATGGCGCGATGTTAACAAGCATGATTTGGAAGCAGCTATACACCGTGCATTGAGAGAGGTCTCCTTCGACCCAAACAATCCGGCCAACCTCGTTACGGAATTTATACCCGAATTAATAACTCGAGGCGAAGACGGTAACACCATGGAGGAGAATGAGCGCCGTGCGGAGCGAGAAGCTGCCAGATTTGACCGTTGGTTGGCTCGCCGTAGGGTCAGAGATATAGAAGATGTTGCTTTCCAACAGGAGAACGAAAGTGAAGCTGAAGGTGATGATGCAGAGGATGAAGCTTATGAGGAACATTTAGTATTACAGAAATATGTTCAAAATAGTACAATATATAAAAAAATTAGGAAATAATAGATTTTTTTGAATACAAATAATAATATAAATAAATTTTATTCTAAAATAGAACAAGTAACCAACATTTTATTTATGGATAAAAAGGCAACATTATATTTATGCCTTGATTTTTTAGGAAAGTTAAAAATATTAAGTAGTTGTAAATGTTTATCTTGTCCTATTTTTAGACTTCCATTGCGTTTAATCACATTGAGAAATCTAAAAACAACTTCCTTGGCATCTAATTCTTGGCATGATATTTTGGAAAATATAAAAGTATCTATAATATTTGAGAATTATTTTTAAAATAACATCAATATTATATTTAATGGAAAAAATCTATTATTATGCTGTGGTTTTAACTCTAAATCCTGAAAAAAAAGATGTCAAGAATAAATCATCCGAAATATTAAACAAGAAAATACTGCAATGGGTTGGAAATATAAAAAATATTGATAAAATTTTATATAGTGGTCCTTTCTATGATGTTGGTGAAAACAATACAAATATCCATGCCAATTTAGTGATAAAAACAATTTTAGATGATAACGAAAAAGTTAGAAATGAATATTTCAAATCCTGGTGTTTAAGAAAAGGATATGTTAGTATTAAAGAAATTTATAATTTTAAATCATGGTTAGATTATGCAAAAAGAAATCATAAGTTCTTGGAAAATATAGAAAATATTAAAAATTGAATTTTCATATATAAATAAAAGTTTATTAAATATAGAAAATATTAAAAATTGAATTTCTCTTTATATAAAAATACATCATTTTATTTGTTTATGAACACTCATATAGACTTATTAATTGAAAATGAATACAGAAATATTTACAATAGGTATTGGAAATTTATGAAAAATGAATATATATATAAAGTTGAATTGAAATATCATAGATCTAAAATAACGAGTATACCAAATATTGATAGAATTAAAAAAAATATATATATTAAATTAGGAAGTATTGCTCCATTTGTATTTTTGACAGATTTATGTAACAATATAAAACTACCAGGTCCATATATAACAGCAGATAAAGTATTGATATTATTAGAACATTTATTAAATGGAAAATCTATAAATGAAATGGAAATGTATATTCCATCTACTAGTTTTTATAAATTATATCAATCATTATATATAAATAATTATGATTTATTGGAAAAATGGATAAATAATAAATTAGAAAAATGTTTTTCTACACATACATTGAGATTACTTTGTGCTAAGAAATTTAATCCAATGATGTTAGATAATGTAACATTACTAATTGATGGTCACCATAATCGTATAACATATCAAGATATTAATCTAGATAAAAAAGAGTTATTCTCGTATAAATTAAAAAGAAATGGATTAAATACACAATTTATTATAGATATTAATAGAATATGTGTTTATATATCTGATTCCTTACCTTGTAGAAATAATACTGATGATAAAATGCTTTTAGACATAAATATCAATAAGTTTTATAATGAAATAGATTGTATATGTTTTGATGGATTATATGAAAACACAGTAAAAGAATTTATAGAAAAATTTAGTAATATTGGATTTAATATATCCTTGAAAAATTTTTGCTATCCTATAAAAAAAGATAAAGGAGTTGAATTAACCATAGATGAAAAAAAATTCAATGAAGAATTAGGTGGATTAAGGTCAAAAATAGAAAAATATTTTGCAGAATTAGGTAGTATTTTTAAAAGATTTAGTGGACAAAATAAGATTAGAATAACAGATAATAAGACATATAATATACAGCTAAAATTAGCAATAGTATTACTGAACATAAAATATTTTACAGAGTTATTTGGAATTGAAGAAAATGCCCATTACAACAAATGGCTAAATGATAATTTTGATTATTATTATAAAAATAATATTGAAATGAATAAAGAAGTAACATTAAAAACACAATATAAAATAGAAAATATCGTTGATATAAAATCATTACAAAATCAATTTTTAAATAATTTAAATATAAATGAAGTGAATATAGATATTATGGATCAAATGGAGGAAGATATCACTAGTAATAATGATCAAAATATATATGAAATACAATATATAATTAAACACAAAAAAGTAAAGAACTTATATGAATATTTTGTAAAATGGAAAAAGTATGGTAAAGAACATAATTCATGGGTAAAAGAAAAAGATTTTACATCACATGATACTATTTTGAATTATTGGAAATCAATAGAAAATAATTAATCAATTAATAAGAAGAACATTTAGTATTACAGAAATATGTTCAAAATAGTACAATATATAAAAAAATTAGGAAATAATAGATTTTTTTGAATACAAATAATAATATAAATAAATTTTATTCTAAAATAGAACAAGTAACCAACATTTTATTTATGGATAAAAAGGCAACATTATATTTATGCCTTGATTTTTTAGGAAAGTTAAAAATATTAAGTAGTTGTAAATGTTTATCTATATGACCACTTTATCACCCACCTTCCCAACGATTGCCAGGCAAACAAGATCACAAGCCGCGCGCCAGAGGCAGGTGGCAACATTATCTATTGCTAGTTTTTCTACTCCGCTGGTGGTATCCCACCATCCTCGTACCGCCCGTAACCCACGTGGCGCTGGTAGACCTCCTGCAGCCACACGAACTCATGGAGTTCGATCTTCCTCTCGTCGTCGTTCCCGTCGATAAAAGTAACAGCTTTTGTTTTAATCTTTTTTTTGTCCAATAAATCCTTTTCAATTCTATAGCCATAAACCTTCAATTAGGCTTAGTAGGTAGAAAGTAATGATAATATTGCAACTGCTTCAATAATAGCTTCATGGTACATAATTTTATAGTCTTTCTCTAGTGAAGATGGTGTTACATCGAGTATAATAAAGGCCATAAAATGACCAGGCTGATAAACGAATAGATGTATTAAGCTAGTAAAAGGATTGGTGTCATTTATTCAAATTTAAGCTTAAATTTAACTGGGTGTTATAAATGATGAGTTAGTCAAAAACTCTGTTCATAAAGTTAACAACGATTGTAGTAATCCATTCCAGTATGACTTACATTCTATGAGAGATAGAAATAGTTTATGAAGATTAGTTGTATTGCGTATTGATTTCCATATATACCTTTTGACCGATGAAGAGTTGCTGAAGCACAAGCTGAGTACAATTATTGCCAAATAGCATCCTGATTGGTAGCGGAAACTGAATAAAATCATGTTTGAAATTCACTCGATTGAAACTAGTGAATCGTAGTTCCAATACTAGGCACATAATCTTTACTGGTGAGCTGAGTATTTTAGTTACAACTCCGAAAGTTAGCATGTCGAATCCACACAATTTAAAAATGCTGTGGTCTAAATTTCAAGCTCCTATGTACTACAGATCATCCCCTGGACGTATTTTACACCTTGTATCCTTATTGGAGAGCTGAGTTTTCCAGTTACAGCTCCGAAAATTTGTAGATCGGATTTAAAAAATTAAGAAACCCTGTGGTCCAAATTTTAAACTCCTATGTACTACCTATCATTCCCTGGACCTATTTTGTACCGTGTCCATTGAGGGAAGGCGCACAAAAAGGCATCGGCAATAGTAGAGTCAAATTTGCTGTATCCAGCTTCACTAGCAGCGCGAGAAAAGCGAAGGTTGAAACCATTGACCGTTTCATTAGGTCGGATACGCATATTCATAACACGGCGACGAGCAACCAACTTGTCTTGGACACCGCCAAAGGTTGACAGGAAGAGTTGTCTGGCATCATCCCAAGAAGATTGGGCAAAAAGATCACCATTCATCCAGGTGTCATAGTCCATGGCTAAAGTGGCTTCGATGCACTGTTTCCAGATGTTTTCCACCTTATACCCGGAAGAAGAGATTGTCTTCTCAAAAGTACGCAAAAAATGTTCAACCGAGTCGTATGAATCCTCACCAGGATAGTATACCGTGTCGCCTTTCAATTGGAATTTAGGCAAATCACCTGGAGTCAAACGAAAAGTAAACGACGAGGCACCATTAGTAGTTCCTTGTGTTTCAGTGGATTCAGTACTAGCAGTAATTGGTTGGCTTTTCTTGGCAATTGTTGCTGTCATCACATCAATGTGATGATTGTAAGTGTCAATATTCTTGATCAACTGTCCCAAAGTTTGTTCATAAGCGTCAGGTTCATTACCCAATTGTTCTACCCCGTTACCGGTGAGTAGGCTGGTGTAACGCTGAATAGCTTCAGCTCTTCGAACCATCAATGATTTGATTGCAATCGAAGAGTCAGATACAACATTGGCAGCAGTGTCTTGACTAGCTTCAGTATTAGTAGCACCTTGACCAAAAGCAGTTTGAACAACGGAAGTGGTGGGGGAGACATCATTAGCATCACCCATTTCAACACCGTCCATATTATCGTTGAGTTGATTAGGGATATCAACATTGATAGTTTCAGAGAGAGGAGAACCAGGCATAGTAACTGGAGTAGAGTTTGATTGAGACATAGTAAGATTTTTATAGGTACAACTGAAAAAAATGCGGTAAAAATTGAATAAAAAGCGAGTGAATCAGTTAGAACCGTTTTATGGGGTTTTATTGATTCAAAGTGAGTTAAGTTTTTTCTATCTAGCTTGTATCTCTTGTATTTATACTTCCAAAGAAATGGTCTCTTAGTAACAATCAAAGGTCTTTTTAATCTATGTTCATTCTTCATTAATTGTATTTTCAGCGGTGATTCAAAACTCCCTCTTTTGATGGATAGTTATTAAATGAATCCCGTCTTTTTAATATAATGTAGAATGTTATATGTGGATTTCACCACAAGGAGTTCAAGAAGAGCGCATCTCTTATAGAATAGAGACCTACATTACATATCATTAGTAATTAATATATATATTATAATTAGTTTCATATTATTAAATAAAAATTATATAGTTTTCTTTATTTATCAAGTTGTAAGTTGCTAAAAAACTTACGACGTGCTTTTTAATCAATTTTAAAAGAAAAACATTGTCGCACAATAGGGTTTCGATATGGTGTGAAATATTATGAAAAAAAAAGTTTAATTGTATTGAAAAGTAATATAAAAGTTTAATCGTTATAAGTTTTGCATAATTATTGCAATTTCTTATTTTTACGTTAATTACCAAACTTTCAAAAATTACAATAAAAAGGTGTTATAACAAAAAAAAATTATAATTACAAAAAACACTGTTTAATTTAAAAACTAATTTTAATTTTTTTATTTTTAACGTTGCTCAGAGGCTATTGTATAAACAATAAATTAAGGATTATCAATATTATCTTTGAGGAACAAACTACTCCACTACAATGTGTCATGGATTTTCACAACCCAAGAAAATCAAGATACAACACCCACAGTCCAGAAGGTTACAATTTGCTTAAGTTCCTATGTCAGACACCCCCACTGACCGTTTTCAATAGTTATTGATACAATTAATTAATTAAGGATACGCTTTATATATATATTTATAAAAATAATATAATGGGAGTATCTAAAAGATGGTATAAACAATATGAGGATATAGATAGATCCTCATTAGATAGAAAGTTAAATGAAGAGTAAATTATAAATAAAGATATAATAATAATAATAGGCTAAAAATTAAATTAAAAAATAGAAGAAGACACAAATAAGAAATAGGATAAGATTATGGATAAGAATAAAATTACGTTAACATTAAATAGAAATAGGAAGAATAATATAGATAATATGAGGACAGAATTAGGAAAAAATTTAAAATTAAGATGAGGATTAGAGATATGCACAGTGAGACGAATAATAGTAAAGTTAGGACTAAAATTAAGATAAGATAGGAATAAAATAAAATAAAGAAAAGAATAGAGATGAATTAAGAGCAATGATAAAAACAAGAACAGAATTAAGATTAAGAATAAGGATAATATTAATGAGGGAATAATGACAGGATAGAATGACAGTTAGGGTCAGAGAAGGACATAGAAATAGGATCAAATTAGGACAAATATAAGGAAAAGATTAGGATTAGGATAAATGAGAAGAATGTTATATCGAATATAATAAAGACTGTAAAAATAACCAGACTGATAAAACGAATTGATTTATTAAAGCATTAAAATGATGAGCTATTTATACAAAATTGAAGTTCGGATTTAACTTGATATTATAGACGATTGAGTTAGTCAAAGACTGCGCTCATGGAGTTAACAAGGATTTATAGTAATCCATTCTAGTACGACTTTATATTCGGTGATAGATAGTTTATGAAGGTTAGTTGCACTAAGCATTGATTTCCATATATATCTCTTAACCGACGTTACAAAGCTGTCAAAGCACAAGCTGAGACGGACATCTTGTTTCATATAAATTTGGTACGTATATTAGGAGAAAGCATAAATATAATATTGCTTTTTCATGCAAAATGGAACAGTTGCCTTCTTGATAATGTTTATTATACTTAATAATAATTTTAATTCATGAAAAAAAGTTATAAATTATAAAATATATGGATATATTAAAAAAAAATAGGACATATACAATAGATTTAAAAGATATATTAATTGTAGATATCCGTCTGAGTATAAGCATTGTCGAACATTGACCTGATTGGTGACGGACACTGAACAAGTCATGTTTACAACATTGCCCCCTTCTAGACAGTTGCTTATACTAAGAGTGTTTGCATTGTTACTAGGTGTAGTCTATAATGTGCATAAGTTAATAGGAAGTTACATACTTCGGTGCGTGTCCTTTCGCCTTGTAATGAACTGATCGTAGTTATTCCTCGATAAAAACCTTATGTAAAAAACCCGTAGGATAAAAGTGAAGGAAAAGAAGAATAACAAACAAGACTGTGTATAAAAAGTCTATGATCTATTGTTGGTTTCTACTGCGTTTGTTCCGAGTAGCTATCTTACGTGTATTGACTGTCATAGGAGCCTTACGTTTCTTGGAAGAGGATTGCTTATGATCAGCATTGCGACGTCCCCAATATATTTCAATTGGTTTCTTTGAATCGAAGTGTGATGGAGGTTCCCATGTATCATCTTCATCGTTTGGATATCCTTTCCATTTGACTCTGTATAAATAATTACCAGGTGAACCAGAATGATCAATGACTGCTTGTATTTCAAAGTGATCTTCTTTAAGCTTTTGATATTCTTCAGTAGATATATTATCTGAGGAGATGAATATAATATGCGATGTAGGTACATCTCTAGACAAGAGAGTACCCACTTTATCTTTCAAGATATAGCTACCGTTCTTTGTGATTCCATGTATATAAAATGGACCGAGATTACGCGCATCTAATTTGCTTAATCGTGTTACATTCTTAATCATAACTTTACTTCCAACAGGAAACTGCTTAGTTACAATCCTATGCGTTTTTACGAATCTGTCGTGATCACGTTCTTGCGTATCTCTTATGCGTTTAGACAATGCTGGTATAACGACTTCATTGACAAATTTGAATTTTTCATCAATCATTTTCGTGTCAGTTTCTTCTAGTTGCAATACAGGTTTAGTATTTGAGTAGTCTTCAAAGCCATTTGGTTGTCTATTGAATAACACTGTATAAGAACGAGACTTATGTAACCGTGCGTATTTACAATTCATAGCGTATTGACAATAATTCAAATAATAATCCCAGTCGGCGCCTTTACCGCGTAATTCCTTAACAATTGTACGTTTTGCCAAACCGACATATGCTTCGTTTACCGAGTTACCCGTAGGAGAGTATGGTAATGAAAGTCTTCGATCAATGCCACTCATCTCAATCATTTTTGCTACAATATCAGCTGTGAACTCTGCACCATTATCCGAATTCAAGATCTTTGGAAAGCCAAATAACGAGAATATAGATAAAAGTTCGGCAGCGATAGTCGTACTATGTTTATCAGGTAATGCTCTAAGAACAGTAAACCTTGAATAATAGTCTACCATGACTAACATAAAGTTATTGCCGCGGGAAGAGGTGACATCAAACGTACCTAAATCCATACACCAATGATCAAGTGGTTGATCAGGCAATACAGATTTTGGTGGGTGATAACCAACTTTGGATATGTTGAACCTATTGCATTCAGTACATTCGCCCAAGATTCGTTGAATATCTTTTCGCATGTTTGTCCAGTGAATACCATCATGGTGTAATTGGTTCTCGATGCTTTGTAAACCATAATGTCCTAAAAGGTGTGCTTTAAATACGAGATTATCACGTTCATTTTTAGGTGGTGTAATATAATCAGCAAACTTTAATGTTCGAAGAATCAGGTCTTCATCGTCATTAGAAGTTTGTTGTGGAGATATAGTAGCGCAAGTATCATTACTCTGATCAGTAAGTAATATTGGTACTGTTGAAGAAGAAGCTAAGAGAGAAGTATTATTTTTATAAATACTAGGGCGTGACTGTTGAGCAAATTGAAGAACATTTAGTATTACAGAAATATGTTCAAAATAGTACAATATATAAAAAAATTAGGAAATAATAGATTTTTTTGAATACAAATAATAATATAAATAAATTTTATTCTAAAATAGAACAAGTAACCAACATTTTATTTATGGATAAAAAGGCAACATTATATTTATGCCTTGATTTTTTAGGAAAGTTAAAAATATTAAGTAGTTGTAAATGTTTATCTTGTCCTATTTTTAGACTTCCATTGCGTTTAATCACATTGAGAAATCTAAAAACAACTTCCTTGGCATCTAATTCTTGGCATGATATTTTGGAAAATATAAAAGTATCTATAATATTTGAGAATTATTTTTAAAATAACATCAATATTATATTTAATGGAAAAAATCTATTATTATGCTGTGGTTTTAACTCTAAATCCTGAAAAAAAAGATGTCAAGAATAAATCATCCGAAATATTAAACAAGAAAATACTGCAATGGGTTGGAAATATAAAAAATATTGATAAAATTTTATATAGTGGTCCTTTCTATGATGTTGGTGAAAACAATACAAATATCCATGCCAATTTAGTGATAAAAACAATTTTAGATGATAACGAAAAAGTTAGAAATGAATATTTCAAATCCTGGTGTTTAAGAAAAGGATATGTTAGTATTAAAGAAATTTATAATTTTAAATCATGGTTAGATTATGCAAAAAGAAATCATAAGTTCTTGGAAAATATAGAAAATATTAAAAATTGAATTTTCATATATAAATAAAAGTTTATTAAATATAGAAAATATTAAAAATTGAATTTCTCTTTATATAAAAATACATCATTTTATTTGTTTATGAACACTCATATAGACTTATTAATTGAAAATGAATACAGAAATATTTACAATAGGTATTGGAAATTTATGAAAAATGAATATATATATAAAGTTGAATTGAAATATCATAGATCTAAAATAACGAGTATACCAAATATTGATAGAATTAAAAAAATATATATATTAAATTAGGAAGTATTGCTCCATTTGTATTTTTGACAGATTTATGTAACAATATAAAACTACCAGGTCCATATATAACAGCAGATAAAGTATTGATATTATTAGAACATTTATTAAATGGAAAATCTATAAATGAAATGGAAATGTATATTCCATCTACTAGTTTTTATAAATTATATCAATCATTATATATAAATAATTATGATTTATTGGAAAAATGGATAAATAATAAATTAGAAAAATGTTTTTCTACACATACATTGAGATTACTTTGTGCTAAGAAATTTAATCCAATGATGTTAGATAATGTAACATTACTAATTGATGGTCACCATAATCGTATAACATATCAAGATATTAATCTAGATAAAAAAGAGTTATTCTCGTATAAATTAAAAAGAAATGGATTAAATACACAATTTATTATAGATATTAATAGAATATGTGTTTATATATCTGATTCCTTACCTTGTAGAAATAATACTGATGATAAAATGCTTTTAGACATAAATATCAATAAGTTTTATAATGAAATAGATTGTATATGTTTTGATGGATTATATGAAAACACAGTAAAAGAATTTATAGAAAATTTAGTAATATTGGATTTAATATATCCTTGAAAAATTTTTGCTATCCTATAAAAAAAGATAAAGGAGTTGAATTAACCATAGATGAAAAAAAATTCAATGAAGAATTAGGTGGATTAAGGTCAAAAATAGAAAAATATTTTGCAGAATTAGGTAGTATTTTTAAAAGATTTAGTGGACAAAATAAGATTAGAATAACAGATAATAAGACATATAATATACAGCTAAAATTAGCAATAGTATTACTGAACATAAAATATTTTACAGAGTTATTTGGAATTGAAGAAAATGCCCATTACAACAAATGGCTAAATGATAATTTTGATTATTATTATAAAAATAATATTGAAATGAATAAAGAAGTAACATTAAAAACACAATATAAAATAGAAAATATCGTTGATATAAAATCATTACAAAATCAATTTTTAAATAATTTAAATATAAATGAAGTGAATATAGATATTATGGATCAAATGGAGGAAGATATCACTAGTAATAATGATCAAAATATATATGAAATACAATATATAATTAAACACAAAAAAGTAAAGAACTTATATGAATATTTTGTAAAATGGAAAAAGTATGGTAAAGAACATAATTCATGGGTAAAAGAAAAAGATTTTACATCACATGATACTATTTTGAATTATTGGAAATCAATAGAAAATAATTAATCAATTAATAAGAAGAACATTTAGTATTACAGAAATATGTTCAAAATAGTACAATATATAAAAAAATTAGGAAATAATAGATTTTTTTGAATACAAATAATAATATAAATAAATTTTATTCTAAAATAGAACAAGTAACCAACATTTTATTTATGGATAAAAAGGCAACATTATATTTATGCCTTGATTTTTTAGGAAAGTTAAAAATATTAAGTAGTTGTAAATGTTTATCATTGCTTTTTGCTTTTAGCCATAGATCCCTTTTCACTATTTTTCAAGCTTTTCTTTTTGTTTGAAATGCTACCAACATCACCAAGCGCGACTATATCGAGACAACTACCCCCCTCCAGAACATTAATCGGTTGATCCTCGTCCGTATAAAGGCGTGAGAGAGCGTCAGGAATAAGATTTTTGAATCCAGGCAGGTGAACTGTATTGAACGTATAGCCAAAAATACCCTCATACCAACCAGCCATTAAAGCATTAGGTACTTCTTGAGTCTGCAAGTAAATGAGACTTTTATGATCAGTATGCAACGTAAAGGGAATAAGATACAGCCACTTGTGGAATTTCGCAAATGCATAAACGACAGCTAACAATTCACGTTTGGTAGTGCTATAGTTGCGTTCGGAAACACTAAGCTTTCGAGAAGCCAAGGCAACAAACTTAACTTCATTATCGATAATTTGGTACAGCATAGCACCAATACCAGACACACTTGCATCTGTTGCAACATGAAATCGTTGACCGATAACTGGAGGCGAGATAACAGGAGCATTGGCCAGAGCGTATTCACTATGGCGAAAATATTGTCGGTTTTTGCCCAAAAGTTGATAATATTAGGGGTAAAATCGACTATAGTTCTGCTAATAATTATTGTCAATTTCTAGGCAGTGTTTTTTCGGCGGTTGATAATATTAGTGACTCTTATTCGATAATATTATGGGTAAATACTATAATATTAAGGGTTTTCCTTCAATATTATTATGGGTAAATTGTATAATAGTAGTGGTTTCCAGTCAATAATAGTATGGATTAATCCCTCCATATTGATGATTTATAATCAATATTATTATTAGTTTTCTATCATATATTCACAATACACTACTAATAATATTATAGTCATTTTGGTTATTCAGATAATAATTTAATTGCTATTTTTTTTATTTATATAATATATAACTTCAACAGATATTACTCTAATACACACTAGCCTTCAATAGCTGAATATACAATAACCAGCTTTCTATCACACACGAACAGTATTTAACTTACCTTATTGTCATACAAGTATAAAAGAATTTATGTCCCACTGGCAAGTAACAGGTAAATGAATTAAGCAAATAACTGTATAAATAATGTCAGTTATCGTTGATGAAACAATATTTTAAGAGTATATTTGAACTAACCTTTAGAAGAATGGCCCACGCTTGTATAATAGCATATTTTAATCATCTTTTCCTAAAGTAAGTAATGATTAGATTCTTGAATGAAACTCGCTATTGCTACAGACTTACCAACACTATATCAGACACAATCAATTATAATTCACTGGGCTACAGTTTTAATAGTCTTCGTCTTGTATATATACACAACTAAATCTATTATAACAGTATTAGATTAATATACAAAGAAATTAATGGATTAGTAATCATTGCACTTACTTAATGGTTATTAGCTTTAAAACTAATAGTAAAGGTTCAAAAGCTATATGGCATTACTGGCTATAAGTATTACTGAAGTGGTATAAGTATTTAAGAATACAAGTCAGTATAAGAATATAAGCAGTATGAATGACGACGTATTTATAGATAATTACGACATTAAGAACGAGGGAAATATTCGAAAGCTTGGAAAAAAAAACACAATTACAAGCTGACATTGAGGTTAATTCCTATTATACAGAAGCTTCAGTTAAAGTGTTGTGCGCAATAAGAGTGACAAATGTCAAGAAACCTTACGTTTAATGTGCCAATTTAGCAAACGAAAAAAAAGAAAGAAACTCAAGATTGGTGTAAAAAAGTTTTTCTTAATACTGAAAAGCCGCAGAAAAATGCTACGTCAGCTACTTAAACCAATAAAAAAACGTCTATATTTATTTCGTTTTTTTTGTATTTTTCTTAGAGCGTGGTTTACGCTTATTGGAATCCGCTTCTTTGGAACGATTGTCAGATCCAGCCTCCTCATCTTCACCAACGTCAGGTTGAACCGTAATGGCTTTTCTTTTCGTTGATGAGCGAGCAGAATGTAGATCCAACAAGCTAGCAATTGGAGATGCAAGACCAACTGGAGCAACAGAAGTAGCTAGACGATCAACAAGGATATGCTGATTATCCACACTATTTGCATAACAAGCATATTAATAAAGATATAAAAACAGAAATAAAAAAGCATCTAACCTGAAGAACGATTCAATCTCATTGTCTTCAACAGATTCTTGATTTTGTTGACTTTCACCTTCTTCAGCAGAATTACTTCTGGTACGTACAGTCTTCTTGTTTTTGAGTGCTTCAGATAAAAGTAACTTGGCAGCCCACATCTCTACACAGAGATGCAGATGCAAGCCCACATCTAAAGCACGTTTCTCCAAAAGCAAAGCATAACGTTCTTGAATGCTGGTATCCTCTTCGCCAATTTCACTCCAAGTTTTACCAACAATATTTATATTTGCCCTTTCCATGTCTTTCAAGACATCTCTTGCCAAGTATTTCAACGTATTGTATTGCGGTTGAACATCATCATCGGTCAGTTCATTTTGTTGGCCTTTTATATACTTGAGGTGTTTCAAGAGGGCATATAACCTTAATGGTGCAGAAGGGGTGACATTTGTCTTGGTTGCCTTTTGTTGATAACGCACTTTTGCTTCTTCTAGCACTTTTGGGATTGACCGTTTACTACGTAAATTAGGATTCAAAGCATTTGCAATTGCTTCTCGTTCAGCTATATATGACAAGCTAAGAGGTTAATAAAACTGAATGTAGTAACATGCTTCAGATATGATTGTACCATCGTCAAGTGCTTGTTCAATTTCTTCGTTAGATGAAACCCTCGAAGCTTCTCGAGGAAATAGAGGTGCTAATATTTGGATCAAATCTTGAATTAAACGACGGTTGATTAAGATTTCTTGTTCAATCTTCTCAAAGATAAACATTTACAACTACTTAATATTTTTAACTTTCCTAAAAAATCAAGGCATAAATATAATGTTGCCTTTTTATCCATAAATAAAATGTTGGTTACTTGTTCTATTTTAGAATAAAATTTATTTATATTATTATTTGTATTCAAAAAAATCTATTATTTCCTAATTTTTTTATATATTGTACTATTTTGAACATATTTCTGTAATACTAAATGTTCTTCTTATTAATTGATTAATTATTTTCTATTGATTTCCAATAATTCAAAATAGTATCATGTGATGTAAAATCTTTTTCTTTTACCCATGAATTATGTTCTTTACCATACTTTTTCCATTTTACAAAATATTCATATAAGTTCTTTACTTTTTTGTGTTTAATTATATATTGTATTTCATATATATTTTGATCATTATTACTAGTGATATCTTCCTCCATTTGATCCATAATATCTATATTCACTTCATTTATATTTAAATTATTTAAAAATTGATTTTGTAATGATTTTATATCAACGATATTTTCTATTTTATATTGTGTTTTTAATGTTACTTCTTTATTCATTTCAATATTATTTTTATAATAATAATCAAAATTATCATTTAGCCATTTGTTGTAATGGGCATTTTCTTCAATTCCAAATAACTCTGTAAAATATTTTATGTTCAGTAATACTATTGCTAATTTTAGCTGTATATTATATGTCTTATTATCTGTTATTCTAATCTTATTTTGTCCACTAAATCTTTTAAAAATACTACCTAATTCTGCAAAATATTTTTCTATTTTTGACCTTAATCCACCTAATTCTTCATTGAATTTTTTTTCATCTATGGTTAATTCAACTCCTTTATCTTTTTTTATAGGATAGCAAAAATTTTTCAAGGATATATTAAATCCAATATTACTAAATTTTTCTATAAATTCTTTTACTGTGTTTTCATATAATCCATCAAAACATATACAATGTTGTATTCCACCTACTATTTTGCATCGACATAATAGTAAGGAATCAACTGTTCATTTATGTCATACACGGACTCTATCTGATAACCCAATCAGATTAACGAGGCCTGCATAAATACAAGCGATGTGTCATCCTTAGAACTATTAGCCAATAATCCTTACAAGAAACACGCGGCATCATACTATCGAGTAGTATCGAGTGTATCTCAAGATAAGACCTGAATATCGAATAACGCGTGGGTTATACAATTACAACAATGCGTGGTTGAAAGGCTTATTAGTGGCTGCTGGGATTGGACTCCGTTGTACGGCCATGCGTGCTGATAGATATTGAATGCTACACTATCAAGCTCTGATGAAATGTATATAAAGAAGACTTGATTTTGAATTGTGAATAAAACATTAGAATAACTTTTACTATCAGGATAGCTGATTCCATTGACTGTCTATTCTTTTATTATTGTATTTTAAATTATATCCTTCGTCTTTAGCACCGGATATAACATTTTTTTGAATCAAGCTTTTTCCAACAATTACAATCTTATTACCAATGTCTTCTCCTGCTGCCTCCATTCACTCTGGTGAACCTACTGTTTCTGTTGCTCAAGCCAACTTACCTGTTCTTGATGCATCCATGGAAGAATCTTCTGGTTCTGCTGCTTCTTTTGTTGATCGACAAGTGCAAGCTGAAGAATCTCTCCGTAGTATGCAAGATACTATCAACCAACTCACTATTGAGTTAACCATTCTTGCTGCTCGTCTCTCGTCTCCTTTGTCTGGTGATAATCTCGATGATTTCCAGGCTGAATACTTGCAGAAGGATAGTGTTCTTAAGGCTGTTATCGCTACCAAAGCCTTAATTGAGAAATCCAATGCTGACTCTGTCAAGTATGCTCGCGCTGTTGTTGATCCCAAGGCACCCATCAAGGTTTCTAGTGTGTGTCCCAACAACATGCCTTATCTTCAATGGGTTGGTGAAGTTCATGAGCCTAACGCTCATATTTTTATCGATGCTGCTGCTTGTTTGACACGTTTTCAAAACGTAATGTATGCTCATCGTTTGGACTTCGACACCAACTATGAACGATTAGTGTTGTCTCAAATGTCGCAAGCTCAACTTACCTGGTATGAAGTTGAGTTTCATCAGAACGCTCGTGCCGCTGGTATTGCTTCCCCTACTTGGCTCATGTTCAAGAATGAGTTCCTCTCTCGGTTTGGTACAACCGTTGATGAAGATCGTGCTGCCTGTGCTCGCTCTCTTGTTGACATCAAGTTAGCCAAAGGTGAATCTCTTTTTGCTTTCATTGATCGCTTCAATGATCTCCGTCGTCGTGCTGTTGACCAGTGCTTACCTGCCTCCATTCTTGTGGATAAGTTTTTACACGCTTTGCCCACTGAATTTGCTGACAAGGTCATTACTTCGCGTCTTTCCTTACCAAAGGATCAAAAGTCGAATGTGGATGTAGTGATGCGTCTTGCTCGTGAACTGTACAATGACTTGTACAAAGAGAAAGGTCTTCCTGGTGTCTCTGCTTCTGTTTCTTCTGCTTCTGGTTCTTCTTCGCGTGTGTCAAACATACCTTCTGCTGCCAACTATGTGCACCGTGAAAGTGACAAGTCTCGTCACGCTGTTCCTTCTTCTCTTGGTGTTGCCTCTTCTGCCATGTCTATTGGTAAGGTTGCCAAACGTCCTTCTTCTACTGCTTCCACTGGGAAATATTGTTCTTTTCACAAAGTCAATACCCATGATACTGCCAACTGTAAGGCTATCTCTCGTGCGTCATCTGTTATTGCTAACCAGCAACCTCTTGCTGCTGCTTCCGGTTCTTTGCCTTCTTCAAGTCAAGTTCCTATTAACAATCGTACTTGTCATTCGTGTGGAGCTCCTGGTTGGACACGCCAGCATCGTTGCAATACTGCTGTGCGTAACGATCCCAATCAAGGACCAACTCATCGTTTTGGGATGATGAGTATTGCAGGTGCTGCTTCTCGTGCCTTTGGTTCTTCTGGTGCTATTGCATCATCTTCTGCTTCGTTGGCTCCGGCCTCGAACCTATCGACAGTTGCTCCCGCAGTAACTCCATTCAATTCCGAAGTTAGCTCTTCATCTTCTGCTGTTCCTGTTCAGGAACACATGAATATCGATGAACACGCAGCCGTCCAGGCACAACTTTGTAAGTCAAACATATTTTCAAATTTACCCAAACAAAGATCTAATGCGATTCTTTTACCTATTGTTGTGCAGAACATTCGCGTCTACGCATACTTGGATACAGGCTGTACGTTCAGCATATGTTCTCCTCGCTTCTTTCGTTCTCTTGGTGTTGGCTTTACGCCTTCATCTGGTACGGTTCAGCTTGGTCATGTTAACACGCAACAACCTAGGATTGGTTATACTTCTTTGAACATTTTGTACAATAAAATACAATTGAAGCATAAATTTGAATTGTTTGATTTCTATACAGAGGACGATAGTGCGCCTATTTTATTTGGTCTTGACATTATGCCTCTTCTTAACATCGCTATCACTGGGTTGGTATCAACTTGGGATGATCATACTGGTCCTGCATTGCCATCACCAATCGATCCTGAAGATATCAAACCTAATAATAGTCCTTTTGGTACTGCTGATGAACGCCAATTGATGCAATCTAAACTTAAACCACTGTTAGCTGCAAACGCTAATATCGATTTGAAGAATACCTACTGCAATTTGCCTGGCGCAATAGTACAATTGGAAACGCAACCCGGTAAAGTAGCTTACCGTAAGCCATACCCAATTCCTATTGCCTACAAGCAATCCGTATTAGATCAAATTGAAACTTGGAAAAATGAAGGTGTAATAGAAGTTGCACAAAGTCACACCGGCTTTAATTCTCCCCTTCTATGTGTTAGTAAGAAAAATGCTGATGGTATCTATTCGTTTAAGAAGCCTAGAGTAGTAGCTGACGTTCGTGAGTTAAACTCGATTCTTATTAGTACGGATAAGTACAATATACCTCTCATTTCGGACATCCATGAACGCTTAAGTAATGCCAAAATCATTACTAGTATCGATATCCATTCTTGCTTCACTAGCTTCCTCGTTGACCCTGCTCACAAAAGCAAGTTAAACTTTATGTGTCCTTTTACTAACTTGCAATATACTTTTCGCAAAGTATGTTTCGGTGTGTCCTTTATTGCTAATTTGGTACAAAGGACCTTAACTAACTTGTTCAGTGACCTTCCTTACGTAACGATCTATATCGATGACATTTGCATCAGTACCAATGATTCTCTAGCACATCATACTGATTGTGTAGCCGAAGTTATCCGTCGCCTCACAAACGCAAATCTTCAACTTTCTCCAGAAAAGATTGTACTTGCTCAGAAAAGTATTCACATTTTGGGTTGGTCAATTGTAGATGGTAAATTGATGCCTGATCCAAGAAAAGTATCAAATGT